>OZ020276.1:10748774-11154802 GCA_963971205.1 Aethes cnicana
AACAGACAAGAATAATTGGTATTTTTAAATTCGTGTTTATAAACACTACATATGCCAGGTCATCACGCGATAAAATTTCAAAAGTGACTATGTATTTAGTTTTTTGTTTGACCTGACGTTTCAACCAAATTGAATTGCCCGTGGTCGCGGGTAGACTGACACAGCGAACGCGTCTTAGGTGCAGGTAGGTCGTAATAAACACTGAAACTACCTTCAACAACTTTTGTAAATCGTTAAGGGCCCGACACACTTCACTCACTGTGCGTACAACTTTGTCCGATCGGGAAACGTCGGGTCAAACAAAAAGGTAAATTAACAGTCTTTCACAAGTTTTTGTCGCGTGACGACCCGCCATATAGTGTTCATAATGAGAATACTCGTGAAATCTAGCCCCATTCATTGACTTAGGTTAGGGACTCAAAATACGGTGGCTCTCATTAGTGAGAGCCACCGTATTTTGAGTCCCTCAACTATTTCTTGTTAATAATTCTGTCCCGTCTGTTAGGGGACAGAATGGGAGGAGTTTCTTTCAAAAGGTGTAAGAGCCGTCCACACTTACTTCTTCGCACCATGCTTACGAGCGCACGAGCGTCACCCCGCCAGTTTAGACGGCATCTGACCGTGTAAGGACCGTCCACACTTACTTGTTGGTGTTGCGGGTTGAGCAGCCTCGTGGGCGCTTGCAGCGGGCCCGCCATGGGAGGCCTGACGGCCGGGCGGCGAGGCCGCACCGTCCTCACTGGCGTCCGCACGAGCGTCACCCCGCTAGGGCTGTTGAGAGCTTGGTTCAGCAGTTTGGGCGGCGTTTGACGTGTTGGTGTACCCTGGAAGAATAATGACAATATAACTCTTTATCTATCTTATCTGGCCTATTAGATCCCACTGCTGGGCAAAGGCCACCCTCTTTACCTATATAAATTAAAAAAAATATTTTAAGCCTTTTTCCTAAGCACAAAGATCGGAGACCAATTTGGATGTTTTTTTAAGCATTTCTAATCCGAGGAAGGATTTAATCGATGGGGAAAAAAATATCTACGAAAATGGTAAAGGAAACACTATGCTTCTTTCTTCTTTTTTTCCCATACGAATTATTTCAAAGGCGGTACAAAGTTCACTGTCGAGTGAGCTGTCGGTAGGCCTGCAACAAGATGGAGCGACGACCTCGTGAAGGTCGCGGGAAACCGGTGGAAGCAAGTAGCACAGGACCGGTCTGAGTGGCGAGCCTTGGGGGAGGCCTATGTACAGCAGTGGACGTCTTTCGGCTGAAATGATGATGATGATGATGACAAAGTTCACTGAATAAGCTAGTAATAATCGATATATTCAAGAATAGATGCATTGTCATTATGATGACAATGCATTCTTACTTAATAAGGCCAGAACGTGCACTTATTGCAATTCACGGATTTGTATAAGTAACTTTATCTATCTCTTAGTACGAGTTGGCTACGCTGAAATACATTTTTTTTTATAAATATCATTGGTATAGGCAAACGAGCGCACAGCCCACCTGATGTGATGAGTGATGTGGTGTGTGGTGTGTGTGTGATGTGTGTGCTGATGTGCGTGCTAAGTGGTCACTGCGGCCCATAAATACAGATGTCCTACAATCCCCCATTAGGAAACCATAGGATCTCGAATGCGTTGCCTACCCTGAGGCCCAAGATAGAATGCCTCTGTGCCAGAAATTTCACCGGTTGCCTTAACCCTCTACCGGAACACAACAGGTTAGCGGGGAAAGACGGTGGTACTTCCCCGAACGGACGTAGCACCAGGCCCTACCAGGCAAAAATTTGATAGAAAAATAAAGAGCCTGTCAAATATTTATGACCCCGTGGTCTGAGGTGGTCTTTCTGCCACATGGATGTAACATAAGGGATCATAAGATTGCAAATGCGCTGCAATCCTGAGGATTAAGATGGATTGTCCATTAGATATGCTGGTAATCTCGACAACTCTCTTACCTTACCCCCTACCTTACAAAACAGTGCTAGCGAAGGGCGGATTGAAGGGGGGAGGAGGGGGGGAGGGGCACGCCCCCCCTACAAACGGTATTTTTGTGTATTGTGGAGATTCCTAGAAAAAAACCTGGATTCCACCCTTGGTGCTAGCACTGCTATTGGTTCTACTGTCATACTCACAGCTTGGTTGACGTAGGCCGCGTGCATCACAACTTGTTGGTGCTGTATTTGCTGCCCTGGAATATGTTGTAACTGTTGTTGCTGCTGCTGTTGTTGTTGTTGCTGCTGCTGATGTTGTTGTTGCAAGTGCTGCAACTGTTGTTGCTGCAGCTGTTGCATGTGGATGTTGTGCTGGTGTTGTTGCAACTGCTGGATCAGCTGGGAGGAGGCGCGGGGCAGCTGGGGTTGGGGTTGCTGTTGCTGGAAATTGATTTGTTGTTGTTGTATGTTGTTCTATTAACGTTGGTCGTGTTTAATGAGACAGAACACGTCGCTTTTTTCATTTATTGTATCGTTGTCTTGCGGTGTGCAATGTCTGCCTGACGTCAAGACCTGAATACACTTTTACTTTTGTAATAAGTATAAGGAAGCGTTTTTCGAAGCCGGTAAGTCCAGTAGGAAACATTAATTTACTGGTCATTGATTAACCAGACCAGATTCTATGTAGGAATTACTAAAAGTAACGGATGTGGCCATCGGAAGCTCTTATTTATACATATTACAGTGAGTTTTGGTTGTGGTCCACTGTCATGTAGCTGAGGTGACAAACTGCCATACGAATAGGTCAATCTGAGCGTGTGTTTCTTGAGACCTGTATGTTTAAATAAGGACTTACACTAACAGCAGGCTGCGGCGCATGTTGAACCGATGGCGGGGGTGGGGGCTGAGGCGGGGGCGGCTGCGCCGGGTGTATCACCGTCGGCTGAGAGAGGAGCTGCGAACATATTGACGTCTCACTCTCTCTCATAGGCCCTGCATTGGCCATGACCAAGAGCAATACACGTGGCACCGTTACTATCTTTAGTATGCTAAGACACTTTCGAAATAATGATGGTTAAGATTAGGAGAAAAGGTGAAATCTTGAAGCTAGAATAGTGTAATCTATTCCTAAGCGCAGTTTGAAATGAACACACGTTGTTATTTGTAATGATATTTGACTACAATAGGCATTTCAGCACAATAAATTTTGAAGAATTTAACCAAATAACTACGATAAGATTACGTAGAAAAAAAAACAGTTTTGAACCAAAAAACGTCATTTGGTTATCATAGAAATATGATACTGGTAAAAAGATACAGCTTAACAGCTGAAAAATATAGTTGAAGCTGGCATTTATTTTCTTTAGTCAAAAGTCATCTCAAAATAGACAAACCATGAATAACAATTCAATTGTGTCTGGAAGATTGATGATTGCCACTAGACGATGTAAATATTAACTGTCAGTCAGCAATGGTTGTAACTAATTTTAATCAACTTGATAAGGGAAATGTTTTATAGTAGTAGGTATTACAGACTGTACTGTTACAGAATAATTAAACTACCACATCCACATCCACATAGCTGCGATGGCAACGGATAACATGTAATAAATTTATTTCAGCATTCGATTACATGTAAGTAAATTATTAAAGAGATACAATTAACAAGCTTGAGTGACAATTTCCAAAATACCCATTCACTTAAGTTTAACAAATTACATCCTTTAAATTACTGTACAGAGTTTCTAAAATTCTGCGTAAACATAGATTAAACAAAATGAAGCAATGAGTATTAAATGCAAATACATAGCTTAGTCTGTAATGATGTACCTACGATTATTAGTATCAAAATTCATGATTAATTAAGAAATACTCTCCAAAACATACTGCAATCAATTTACCAACACATTACAATGAGAGCTATCGCGTTAGGATTCTCCGTTAGAGGCGCTTGGGTCGCGTGAGGTTCAGTGTTGCCAATTTAGCATATTATTTATTAGACAAAACCGAGGTCTCCGAAACTTCAAAAATGTCACAGTGAGTCAGTGACATCGTGTGACATTGACACTATTGTATGTAGAAACTGACATCTACAGCCAAATCTCACACGACAGTGGCGCGAACTGATGTACACGAGGGAATATGGTGGCCCTCATTGGTTATAGACTTCTTTTTTCAGTATTGGTAGAAATGACTGCATTCTATTCTTTATTAAGTACACAAGACACCATAGAGAAGCAAAGCATTCAATATAGGTCGAAGAATAAATGCAACTATAGTACTGTAAAATTTGTAACACATTATACAGGCAAAACATAACTGAAAATAAATCTATAGGAAATTACGGCGACAAAATATAGACGAAAACAAAAAAGATTCCGTCGAATTGAGAACCTCCTCCTTTTTTTAAGTCGGTTAAAAACGAAGTAACTCATGAGACCGTTTTCCTTTCGCAGTGTAGTTACACATTACAAAATAGAAAAGATTAATGCCAATGTAATTTAAAATATCCCCTTGATGGCGGCAAAGGTAATTGAACTGGGGGCTCATTGTGAAAGTCACTTAATTTGCGATCCTAAAGACAAACAGTACTTCCTTACAAAAATGAGTCATACATACGCCACTTGTCATGAAAGTGGTCAGTTTGGAATATGTTTGGACTGTCATTAAACAGATTGATGCACATAGAAGGTTCATTTATGTACAGAAAAAGTACCAGTTGTCTTAGGGATAGCAAACCAAGTGGCATTCACAATCAGCCCACTGGATGTTACCTTGAGGATACTATGTATTCATACCGTTATAGATTATTCAATGTAAAATTATGTAATTTTTCGTTGTTAGTGACAATGTGTACAAACTTCCGAAAATAAAACTTTCCTATTCTATGAGGATTTAGTTCTTGTATCAAGGGTACTTGTGCTTTACATAGTGCTCAGCAAGTGTTACTGTTATTAAAAGCCCTTTTAAACCAAATAATTTCTAAAGTACATATTTACAGAAGAAAACAGAAACCAAATTGAAATTAGTTTAAGGATTTTTGACTGCACTGAAAGGAATATAACAAAGTTTCATGCTAAGCTTGGACCATCTAGATATTGCATTTATTCTGAATCTACTTGAAGTACAGATTGGTTATGGTTCACTAATTTGTATTTAATGCACAATATCTGGACAACATACATGTTGCGGATGTTGTGGTGAAGACTGTTGCATCATAGATGCATCTATGATTTGCTGTGCCTGTTGCAACACAACCTGAGCATCCACAGGTAAATCAGATGTGTAGTAAACCTACAAATAAATTGTACATAAAAAAACTTGCCTTTTCGTTTTACCTCTTAATTATAAAGCTTATACTGCCATTAACATAGTAAATCAAAAGGAATAACGGTGGTAATGAAGGGATATTCAGTAAACGATACCAGCAGCAATATTGGTGCAGATATCATATCCAACACAGTCTTAAAATTACTAACAGTCGGTCGACTCATGTACTTGCATGGGGCAGCAATGAGGGGGACGCGGGAAAACGAGCGCCGGGTTAGGCGAGCGCAACACCTTAGTATTTTGCGCTCTCTATTAGTATTGCTAGCACTCGTAGCAAAATTTCATACCTCCCTATGCAAGGGCATAATGGTTTACAGGATTTGTTGTTTTTTAACTGTAAAATTTCATCAAGAAATTTCAACTTAAACATCACGATTGTAACACACCCATTAATATCTTGATACCATTAGAGTTTAGACCTATAATATCTGTAATTTTCATGGCATACATTCTTAATTCACTTAGTATGAAGATGATGTTGCCTTCCCATATTCAAAACAAGCTAAGAGAGCTCCAAATAGAGGAAGAAAGAGTGAGTCAGTTACCCAAAAGTTAATTTATTGAAAATAATCTACTTGAGACTACATTTCCCATTTAAATCAGTTGTTCTAAAAGTAAGGGAAGTGATAAATAGTGGGTAATATTGAATCTTTTCAAGAACCACTTGCTTTGAGAAGGGTAAGGGTTCAAGGTATATTTGTTTACTAAATTGCTATGCCATGTTACATATTCATTTAATATTTTTTTATAATTATCATAACCAGAAAGTGTTAGTTTGGTCATCAACTGTTTCAAATAAATAAACTCTAAATACCGACTATGTAGGGGAAAGCAGGGCTAAAAGGCCTCTGTTGGCATTAAATACTACTTTTCACCGTAAAAACTATCTTCAAAGTACTGGTTAAAGCATATAATCAACACATGTGCATAGCATGGCCACTGTGCTCAGCACTATGGGCAGAATTTTGCTCATACGCAACAATATGGTCCAATTTATGTTGTCTAAAACCAATTTATATTGAAAAGTGGGGCACATATGAGCTGAAGTTGTAAATTGATAACATTTTTGACTCGCTCAAGGCATGTGAAGAAGTTTGTACAGAAAACCCCACAGAGACCAGCCACATAGAGTGAATTTACTTATTTGGTAAACTTTTAGAAGTTTTAGGCATGGTTATCTGAAGCCTAAGTAATAGCAGACCAGATTAACATCCTACATAAAACCTTATAAATTTACATTTGCCTTAATTAAAGCAATATTCATAATTTCCAAGATGTTATAGTTTACACTGACACATTCTCTACACAAATGGTGGATTCATCCCTGAATAAGATGCATGTACCAATTTGATTTGATCAGACAATTTCAAGGTTAATGTTTGCAGCCAAGACTCATTATATGTACAACTAAAACCTATCAATGTGGCCAGCCTTGATTATTAATGTTATTTAAGGGCAACAACACATTAGCGGCTGGCTGGCACTACATATCATGATCAGCACAGCAACTAGTGGATTGTAGTTCTATGGAGCTACGTATACAAATTAGTTTAAAGAACTTACTTGGTGGCGATGAAGAGCCTGCTGCTGCTGTTGTTGTTGTTGCTGCTGAAAGTCCGTGGGGGGAGGAGGGGGAGGGGGTTCATGGCGAATGATATACTGCTGCTGGTACTGCAAGCCCTCGCCCACGACCAACTGCTGTTGTACTCCCTCGCTAACTATGATATTGTTGGGCTGATCTGCGGGCTGTACCACCACCTTGGCCATATAAAAGAGAAGGGTTATTGACGAATCTGCTTTCAGTGACATTGAAGATTAGTCAATAGCTTGTTTAGCTCATGTTGAACCATTCTGACACAGAATACAGACTAAAAGATTTGTTAAGAGCAGGTTGAATATGAATTGAAAGAGTAACTCAATTTACCTTGAAAATAAATGCATTTTATACAAAAAATATTGCCAAATTGTAAGATTACTTACCGGTTGTTGTGAATACTGTTGATCATCTTGATTGACTAAACGTATATCAGGGCAATATCTTTGTAAATCTTCAATAGTAAGTGAGCATCCTTGTCCAACTATCTGATAATATTGAGCCATTGCAAAAGCTTAGCCTGAAATGAGAGATTTATGCATTCAACTAATAATTGCAGAATGTTACTGGTTTTGCTTTTGAAAACAATAGAAACAGTTTATTTCTTCTTGCGAATGCCAAATCATACGTAACTTTTTCCACACAATTTGTTTACATCAATAATAACTTGGGTACCTTAACTACTATAATCACTTAAGTAGCTGATTACATACAGGAATAAACACTGAATTGTCCAAAACTTTGTACAATCCGATATTTTCTTGACAGATATTCATACACCTTTACTGAACAGTACGTACACAATCGAGGCCCAACCAATGACTTCGTAAACCGTAAGAAGACTCAACTATGGCGACGACACATCGACCGTTTCACAATCCTAAGATTCATCACATTTCCTTCGTAAAGGAATTGTACTATACTATTATTATATCAGGAAGAACACTTATAAATACTATTTCAAAAGAATATAACGAAATGGCTTCGATTCCATTGATACAACCTAAATTTCGACCTGAAAGATCATTGCATAAAACTGAAAGGAAAATGCGCTCGTCTCACCAATATTAATGTTGGACATTTTAAATGTCGTATTTATCCATTAAAATAGTTACTTTTAACACGAAATTGTAGTTTTTTAACTCAAACGCCAAATTCAGAAGCAATTTACATTACATTATGGCGTGTGTGTCACTTTTTTTTCTAATTGTATGTTTTTTAATTCGGTGTTGCTGAGGCCATGTGTTGCCAAGTGTTATAATTTACTATGAGTGTTTTTACTTATTTTCTTTT
Source organism: Aethes cnicana (assembly GCA_963971205.1). Classification (NCBI taxonomy): domain Eukaryota; kingdom Metazoa; phylum Arthropoda; class Insecta; order Lepidoptera; family Tortricidae; genus Aethes; species Aethes cnicana. The sequence continues at coordinate 10,756,932 of OZ020276.1, forward strand.
AAAATTCTGCAATACTAACGAACTAACAGCGATTGCATAACTTTTAAATGTATGTACTAAATTCAGTGGAAATCAATTCCGATTTAATTATTTTACATTGAGGGATGCCCCAAAAACCGGTATTTCAAACTGGCCAAACTGTCAAAATCCCAATTGCTTTTTTTGCTTTACCTGTGGTGTGGTTGAGGAATCGTATTTCTCATGATGAATTTTCATTCGTTAAAATAGAATGTACTTGTGTCACGTGGTTCTTTGTACAGTTTTTAACCAATAATAATGCTTCGCAGTACTAAACAAAAGTAAAACCAAATACATTTGTTGGTGGAAATAGGAAAATAAATGCTCCTTCCTTCCTCTGTCAAAGAAAAACACCGTGCCTAATGGGTGTCTAAGGTGTCTGCCTGCAACGACAGTTTTCATGTGTTTTTAAGTGCATTTAGTAATTTTCTGCTAAGTTTTGTTCTAAATTTACGACTACGTACTAACCTTCGTGTAATTATTAATATCGAAGCTCACTAATTAAAATAATAATTTCCTAAAGTTCAATTTCTACATATTTTGGCCGTCCTCATTACATTCGTGATAATGGATGATTCTGTGATTTCCCCAGGTAGGAAATATAAATACGAATCTTTCGAAACATATCATTCGGCCATGATTGTGATTCAAATATTTATCTCTAATTCCAGGGACTAAAATAGATAATTCAGCGTCGGAGAGCGATTCTAGTTCTCTTGACGGTGGAGCTATGTTACCTCCGACCGCGATTTCCCGTGATCAACTACAAAAGAGGATTGAATCTCTACAGCAGCAAAATAGGTGAGGTTTACATAACGTGTAAAGCCTAAAGTATGAATTTAGTATCTTAAAATCACATACATGTAATTCTTATAAGATCCACAAAGAAAATGGATTACAAAATCGTAAATGGGATCTTTGTTCAACATTGAAACGTGTATCATAATAAACAATAAATGGACTGTACCAACCGTCTTAAATGTATTTGCAGGGTTCTAAAAGTGGAGTTGGATACATACAAGCTGCGAGTCAAGGCATTGCAGGAAGAAAATCGTGCCCTACGGCAAGCTTCAGTATCTATTGTATGTTATGTTTACATTCTTTTAAGACAGACTACTTTTTATCCCGGAAAAACGCATAATTCCCGCGGGAACGCGATACTGAATTTCACGCAGGTGAAGTCACGGGCAGATGCTAGTCTTATCTCTATATATAAAAACGAGTTGCTGTGTGTTAGTTTGGCTAAGGCTCAATAACTGCTGGACCAATTAGGCTGATTTTTTCTTTGTTTTATTCCCTGTGATTCAGGGTGGGTTTAGAAAGAAAAAAGTCAGGGAAAAAGCTAAAGGAACAGCCAATAATAAAAAAGTTAATTAAAAAAAAAAAAACCCGACTGCGTAAAAACTAAAAAGAAAAAAACAAGACTACTTAGTTCAGTAGTAGCTAGGATTATGTTAAGTAATTGATTGCTATTGAGGAATCTAAAGATGCCTACTATCGGGACCCATTATTTGTAACATTTTAACCTAGATTTTAAATGGGTCCCGACTGTAGGCATCTTTAGATTCCTCAATAGCAATCAATTACTTAACATAATCCTAGCTACTACTGAACTAAGTAGTCTTGTTTTTTTCTTTTTAGTTTTTACGCAGTCGGGTTTTTTTTTTTTTAATTAACTTTTTTATTTTATTATTTTTAGTTAGGGATTAAAAGACCGTAAATTCCGCAATCTTGTCATTTCATGGAGAGAGTTGCTATCGTGGGGATTATTAAGTAGCTTGCGATGATCTAAATTACTGATTATTAATCCCTCTAGAGACCTAACCCGGCTCAAAACGCTACATAAGCCTGAACCTATTAAAATTCTTCAAGTCAACCGATAGATGGCGCTACTGGTACTACATAAGAGTATTAGGTAGCTATTTTATTTATTTACGAGCGCTGAGTACTGACTAGTGTACCTAATTGGCACCTATAATCAATTAGGTTATATTTCACTGTATCACACACACTATTGACACTTTAAATGTAATAACGAAACTAAAAGTCTTCAAGTCAACGGATAGATGACGCTACTGGTACACTACATTGCACATGCGTACGTACTTGATTGAAGTTTGAGATTTATGAAAAACATTATTATTAAGTATTTTATAGTCGTCGTGACCTGCTTGAAGACTCGTTGGTCTAGATTATTTCCTGTGTTGCTAATTCGAACGGATGTACTACTGGGTGGATAGGTAGGTACCTACTTTTACGTGGTTAGTAAAGTAACTTTGAATCGTTATAAATCATAAACGGTTCTTTTGTCTGAAAAATGGTCAAAGAAACCTAATAATGATTTTTAAATACCTATTCAACGATACCTCACATGCCATAGTTGGTTGACTTTTATTTTTTTATTTTGTACAATATGGCGTCTGGTAGCCGCCATTTTGAATTTTGATAAATTTCATATCTTCAGTGACACTCGCGCAATTCAGACGAATCGATTGACGTATGATTCATTAAAATCGACTTACGCGTTTGATCTCTAGTGTGCCACAAAGGAACAAACATACATACATACAAACATACATACATACATACATACATAGACAGGTAAACACATAACCCTCCTTTGCGGTGCGCAGTCGGGTAAAAAGATAGTTAAACTTTGTATGGCAGTCGCCTTTAGGTCATACGAAGTTCACTGGGACAACTAGTCTGTAATATTTGCAAAACTATTTTTTGCAGCAAGCAAAAGCTGAGCAGGAAGAAGAATATATTTCTAACACACTTTTGAAGAAAATCCAAGCGCTAAAAAAAGAGAAGGAAACTTTAGCTCATCATTACGAAAGGGAAGAAGAATGTCTGACAAATGATCTTTCCAGAAAACTAAACCAGGTGTGTGTTGATGTGTTTAAAATGTCTTAAAAAAGCTTTTACTTGCATATTTTTAATCACCAATGCAAATAAAATCTGTTACAATTCTGAAGTATAACTGACATGTAAAAGTGGCCTATGTATGTACTCAGAAAATATTTGCTTTTCTTATTTTTATTTAAATCAACTGAGCAAGGTCTCGGTCACGGGTCTTGAGCTAAATCTTGGTTGCCCAGGTGCGATTGTATTAGAGGATGTTTTGCACCCTTGTTTTCCTTTTCAAATATCAAATGCAATCTATGAAATCATCATACAAGTTTTGAACAGTGATGTCATTGTTTAAAAATATCCAGTGAATACTTTTGACAAATTATGCATCTACTCTAAAATGGGTTCTTTTGCAGTCTCACCAAAATTTGATTATTATTGTACTTATTGATTTATTTTCATGAGACATGATCCAAATGCCACGTTTTTTGTTATTACATTTTTTTTTTTATTTCAGTTGCGTCAAGAAAAATGTCGTCTGGAACAGACTTTGGAGCAAGAACAGGAATGTCTTGTGAACAAGTTAATGCGGAAAATCGAGAAGCTTGAAGCTGAGACTCTTGCTAAACAAACCAATTTGGAAAGACTCCGCAGGGAAAAGGTAATCTTAAACTGCTTTTACGTCACACCAGGCCGAAAAGCGGGATTTACCGCCCTTGGGCGCTACGAAAAATCCCTCTTCACGGCCAGGTGGTGACGTAAAATCGTATACTAACCACGGGCAGTCGTAAAGAAATCCTCAGACCGCTAGATTATAGCCCTCGCCTCCGGCTCGGGCCTCAATTACACACGATCTGAGACTTTCTTTGCTTGACCGCCCTAGGTGTGTAATGTACTATAACGTGCCTTAGGGACAGCACGAAAATACTTGTTTGTAGTGTTGTAAGTTTCAGCTTCGTCTCTTTTCCATATCAATCAAAGAGTAAAATGAGCAGAGTAGGGTAGCGATATGAAACGCGCGACTGCATCGCTGCAAAGAGTCGCCGTGTGTTAGAGCACATTGTATAAATACATTTTTGATGTGTATGGATCAGTTAACCTTTTCCACGCAAACAACGCATATATTGGTCCCGCAACGACCTATATATACATGCGTCATGGCGTACTAACAGATAAAGAGGTTAAATAAATACGTATGCATAAGATTCATAGTTGTTTTAGACGGTACCCATTTGCGGCGTATCAGTGATGGCTTTTATGCTTGACAAGGCATTGAATAGGATAACCTTAAGTACCAAGAACACACCACAAGAAAAAAAATAAAGCATTACTGTATATAAAGAAAGACCCAAACACATTTTAAATATTTTATTCATGAGAAATCCAGAAACTTTCAAACTATATTTTAAATGTCATATCAAGTTATTATTTTTTTCTCGGACCCCATTAGGACCTCCCCACATCTACGCGGCGGCAGCGACGCGGAATTGGCGAAAGCCGATACAAAAAAGCTTTATGACCACGCAGTAACAGCCGAGCTGAGCCGAATTATGAATGTTTAGCTCTTATTGCGTGGACATAAAGCGGATTTCGCCAATTCCGCGTCGATAGAATAGACGTGGGGAGACCCTTATACGCGAATTTCACATTACGCGACTGAACGCATCCATCGCGGAAAGCGGCGTACCTATTACTGTAATATATTGGGTGATCTATATCATCTGACTTACCAAAATTCAAGTTTAATAAAAAACAACATGCAAATTTTATTCTACAGCAAGTAAATAACAACTCCTGTTGACTTAGTGACGACAATGCCTGAATCAATATTTAATAAAGAGTGTTTAACCATTTTTAGGTTGAATTGGAGAACACACTGGAGCAAGAACAGGAGGCTTTGGTGAACAGGCTGTGGAAACGCATGGACAAATTGGAGGCTGAAAAGCGCTCACTGCAAATTCGACTCGACCAGCCAGTGTCTGATCCTGCCAGCCCTAGGTGAATCATCATTTTCATATTACCCTCAGACTTTTAACTATGAAACAATAATATACTTCGCCAGGTATGGTACTCCGGAATTTTGTAGTAGTGTGGGTGACATCGAAACGTCATTCAAACGTCGTTTGTGTGGTACAAGTGGTGTATTAAAATAATCCCCGACTCTCATGTATCCTGTGAGTGTTTCATTAACTTATTATGTTCATTCGTTTTTAACTTGTCCCACTTTGTGTGCTTAAACAAGTAAATGACAATTGTAATGCGCAAATAATTTATTTTGCATTATAACGGCAGAAAGTATTTCCTTCATCTTTGTTTTATTGCAATAAAGTGGCAACTCGACTTTGACGTATCGGCGTCACGATCACGACCCGGAGTGGCAGACCTTGTTTTCTTAGAGCATGCTTTTAACCCTTTGCCTACCACGCCAATTTGTAAACGTAGTATACTTAGTTATAGTTTATTTACGCTGTAAGTTTTGACGGCTGTGGCCGGTAAGGTTAAAAGGTTAAGGTTTATAACACACTGTGTCATTTCATTAGATTAGCAACTAGTTAAACATTGTTTTACATTTCATTCATACCAGGGACATCAGCAATGGCGATACTGCATCGAATCTTAGCAATCATATCCAGACATTGCGCTCAGAAGTCGTCAAATTAAGGTATTCGCATTATTTTATGATACTCTAGCCAAATTAGCCCAAGGGTGCGTTCCGTATCGCGCTCACAGCGCTTTGAGCGCATTTCGGGACACTTTGTGAGCGTGCTCAGCTCACAGCGCTCAGAAAATTGATGACGTCATCGATCGACGCTCACGGTGCTCATGCTGCGGGGCATAGGCGCTGTGAGCGCAAACGTCAAAGTAACATTTGAATATACAATTGACAGGACATGATTCCCTATTAAAAAAAAGTTTGACAGTTACTAGAGTTGGCGCCGTGAGCGTGCTTATGATCGTTCCGAATCAAAAACGCGCTCACACGGTCGTGTGCGTGACAATCGATACGGGACACTTATGAGCGTTGTGAACGCTGTGAGCGCTTTGAGCGCGATACGGAACGCATCCCAAGTCATTAGTGAGATAATATGGTTAATTAACTGCAATACCACCCATTGTGATAAACTGATAATGATAAATATTTACTTTAGTATTGTTCAATGGTATACTTATTATGTGTGTTCACGGCGATAATGGTGTCTTTGTTATCTAAAGGAATCAATTAGCCGTGTCACAAAATGAAAACAAGGAGAAGATGCATCGTTTTGCCTTGGAGGAGAAACATATTAGAGAAGAGAATCTTCGCTTACAACGAAAACTGCAGCAAGAGGTAAGATTGGCAAACATCTCGAACAAATATGTGGGCGCCAGTAAAATTTTCATAAAATTTACAGTACCTTTCAAGGTACTGTCATGGTTTCAAATTGATCAGTCACTCTTCGTGCTTTAGACGTGTAATGAACAAAACGTGTAAAACTTCTCAATTTTGTAGTATTGTGCTAATGCATAATACTACAAAATTGAGAAGTTTTCAAAGTGGCATTATCATTTCGTTCAGTGAAAAACCATTCGTTTATTTGGTTTTAGGTGGAGCGCCGCGAAGCCCTATGCCGGCATCTTTCTGAAAGTGAATCTTCATTGGAAATGGAGGAGGAGCGACAGTTTAACGAAGCACTAAGTGTAAGTATAGTTAACTTAGGCCCAATTTCACCTAGTCGTTGATCGTGATTTGTGCCCTCCCTAACGACGTCATACAGCACAGCTTATTCAAGCGCACGCCCGAGAAACTGCACAACGGAACGTTGGCGTAGGGGACTCATCATGAATGACATCTAACTCCCCATCTCTTTCATCATTTCGTTTGTCTAAGTTCGATTTGACAGAAAAGAAATGTCAAGTATATTGAGTCCCTCTTTCTTTTAACTCAATAAGAAGAAGATAGAACATAGTCATATGTCATAGGCACGCGAGTCGGTCATACGATACGTAGCTTTTTCTGCTGATTTTTGTTTAGTATTATGCGCGTGTTTAGTCTCCCCGCAACCCCTCCCCCGCTGTCGTCTCGCCCCCCAACGTCTGTCGCACCTCAGGCACAGTCTGGCACGAGGTTGACGACCTTATAGCGTTTAGTTAGTTGTATCAACTCAACTCGAACTTGAGTCTCGGTGGAAGTGGCCTTTAGAGGTTTTATTTATCTATTTATTTATTACTAGCTTCTGCCCGTGACTTCGCTTGCGTGGGATTCGGTTATCGCGTTCCCGCGGGAACTATGCGTTTTCCGGGATAAAAAGTAGCCTATGTCCTTTCCCGGGACTCCAACTATCTCCATACCAAATTTCATCCAAATCGGCCCGGCGGTTGAAGGGTGAAGAGGTAACAGAAATACAGATAGACAGAGTTACTTTCGAATTTATAACATTAGTATGGATTATTTGTGTGAATCCATCGGAGGATCGGGATCAGTGGAAGGGATGGGGGAGGCCTTTGCTCAGCAGTGGGACAAAAGAGGCTTCTAATAATAATGGATTATTACAAAAATAGGGATGACGACAGGGTGAAGAAATCGAAATTCTAATTAGTCCGTCAGTCAGGTAATAAAAAAATATTAGACACGTATTTTTTGTTTTATCAAATTAACAAAGAATGACCAAGTTAAAACGCACTAAAGTTGGAGAGTGGGGGCTAACTACGTCACCGTTAGGTATAAATCGTACCTAACCGTGACGTTACGCGACATTTCAACTCAATATATCTCCGTATAAGTTTGATTAGGTGAAAAAAGAAAAAAATACGTATCCAATACTTTTCAATAATTTTCCTGATAGACTGAGGACAAAAAAGTTATCGTCATCCCTATTACACTTACAGCTAGAGCCATGACATTAAGGTTCAAATATTACAGGTTGGCTGTATAGAACATGTGTATTTATAAAAACAAGTTATTTCGCAGGCCCGTTCACGCAGCGTGTCCTCGCCCGGTGGCTCGCGCCCCCTCTCCCCTTACGCATCGCCGCTGATGTCCAACGCTGGCTTAGTGCTGCCGCGGCCAGGCTTACATCTCAACTCGCAGGTTAGTTAGGCCCGGTTCCTATATCCACGAAACGCCTCGTTTTGCCTACGGACGGTTGATTTTTGACATTTGTTCCATAGAGAATCTGTCAAATTTTAACCGTCCGTAGGCAAAACGAGGCGTTACGTGGATATAGGAACCGGCCCTTAGTCTACTGCAGCGGTTCCCAACCATTTTTTGACCAGGAACCATTATGATTGCGTTACCTTTAGCAAGGACCACAAGATTAAACAACTTCAGATATGCAAAAGAAAGTTTTTCTTAATAACAGTATTAACAGTTGTTCAAAAACATAAGTATATTTATACTCCTACTAGGCTTTGTTTTTTGCGCACTAGTGCTTTTTCCTTTTTTCAACTTCACCCTATTAGTGTTTTACTTTGTTGTATTTTTTTCGCAAATTTAAAGAATGACATATTTTCATTTTCACTTGTCCAAAACCACGCCGGCAAAAGTTAATGTTTAACATAAACGTCGAAAGTAACATTAATGAGCAGTGATAACCTGTAACTATTTAGTAAATAGTATATTGTGGAGACTGGCCGAGTACAATCGGTTAGTTGTCACATTTTCTTCCAAAAATAGGTAATTTTAAGCGTAGAATTGTCTAGCATTTATTTATTTAGTCTTTTTATAACCATTGTAAAGAACGCATCTCTAAAAATATAATATCAATTCGACTTAAAATCTATTATTTCATACTGCCCTAACACTGTCCGTTAGGGCAGTAATAGGGCCAGTCTTCAAGATTTAGATATTTTAATAAGCTAGACATCGTCTTCGTGTCTTCGGATTCCACCGCTGATCTCCGTGCCTGCAGCAGCTACCTGAGCTAACATCAACCCCCCGCTACAATATCAATAAAATTACTGAGCTTGCATCCTCTGTACAAGTCCAAGAATTCTTGGGTTGATAGGCTGTTCTTATATTTTTTCGTCAGACGCTTCGGTCCTACCGGTCAACTCACCGCGTTCTCGTTCACGTACATTCAAATATGTAATCTGACGCGGACCATATTTTAAATCTCGTGGACCACTTGTGGTCCTCAGACCACCGGTTGGGAACCACTGGTCTACTGGGATCTCTACAGGCCCGTTGTAGTGACGTTATAATGTGGATGTGACGGTATGATGTGGAAAGCTAGAATTACATCTGCGCGCCACTGGAATTGTAAGTTATAGCTTTCAAGTTATTTTATTTCGGTTACTTGATTTGAAATTAAATAACTTGATGTTCAAGTGAGCTTTTCGGTGAAGGAAAACATCGTGAGGAAACGTGCACGCATCTGCGGTAGTTCAAAGATGTGTGTGAAGTTCCCAATCCGCACTGGCCTGCCTGGGGATAACCCAAACACTCTCGTGGTGAGAGGAGACCTGTGGTCAGCAGTGGGACGCAAATAGGCTGTAGTACCTAGTAGTAGTAGTAGTACTTACTTGATTTAGAGAAAAACCTTTAACGTTACTTATATATTGAGTGAATCAACTTTTTTCTATGATTTTACGGGTTTAATTCCATCAGGTGTGCCGTGTGGGGTTTCTTTGCCATTTTCAACCTCGAGGGCACCTTTTAGGCATCTTAGTAATTCATGTTGTAACAGTTTTTCTAAGAAAGTCCTCTCATTTTATCTGACTAATGGGGACAGAATAACAACAAGAAATAGTTGTGTGACCCAATCACAACTAGATTGGCTTTCACAATCACAAGATGACTGAATCTGAGGCATTCGAAACACACTTTACAATGGCTTACTCTAGCTAAAACAATCGTTTGTTCCGCAGCCTCGCCGGCCAAGCGAGCGGTTCGTGAAGCCAGCGGTCCCGGGGCTGGCCGCGCGGCCTCTGGAGCCGCCGCCGGCGCCGCTGTCGCCCGCGCAGCCCGCCAGCCCCATGGACACGTCCAACCCCTAGCCGCAGGACCGCTAACATCGCGCTAAGAGGTACCAGCTCTGTACACGGCAAGCATCATCAAATGGGAGGAAAAAACTCCTCAAAAAGAGCACTTTGCTATCATCCTTTCTTAAGCCGTTGCACAAAAATAAGATCCATTTGAGTCTCATCGGTTGTCGATTTGTAAAAATATTCGTTCAGGCATTCGATGGTTAATCTGACCTTTGTCCCTACCCAAAATGTAATATAATATAGCTTCCCCTCCCTTAATTTAGCTTAATGGAGACTTTTTTCTTTTTTTAATCAAGATTTAATTGATTTATTAATGAAGCAAATTGGCAAATCTGGACTTTTAGAAACACGTCATACCGGCGCTCCTATAGTACCTTTTGTTTGAGAAGAAAGAAGAAACACGAAATTACTATAAATGTGACCGCCAAAGCTAACAATGTAAAATATGCTTTAGGTCGTGCGCGTATTCTTCAAATTAGCGCTGTTGCTTGCAATTGGTATAGTGGTTAAAAGAAGTAGACAAAGGAGATGGAACCCAAAATTTATAATTATCGTATTTTTCCGGTTGAATTTCGAATGGAACTCCTAACATTTGCTTTTCTTTTCAAACGATGAAAAAAATATCGAAGAATAAAAAGCGTGAGTTAGAAAATAAAAAAGTATTTTATCAATGTAACCCTAATAATCAAAGTTTACGGTACGCCAGTGTTTTATCCTGCTATTATATAACACGGTAGATAATAAACATAATCGTATCGTGTCAGACGTTTACCGGACGGACGATGGAGCGCGTTTTGATTAGTTCCATAACACGCTTTGTTCATTCGTTATAGAGAAATCCAGTAGCCAAATTATTCATTGTACGCATCTATACTATGCAGTATCGTAACCACTGGAAATATTGTAAGTACATGGTATTGCATAGTGGGCATAGATATTCTTAACGGATTATAAGACAGTGTCAAAATCAATTGTTAAATACCAAACGCTTTGGATTGTCATACACTGAAAATCGGGCATACCTAATGCCAGGAAAACTATAAAAATCGAAATCATTGCTTCATGTTTGTGACATTATTATCTTCTCACATTCTTTGGGATATGTTTAATATTTAAATTCATATTATCTAATTCTTTCTGTCTCTTCCTAACTGTCTGTCTGTTTGTTAGAGTTAATCGGAAATACTGAACCAATTTAAGTGCGGTTTTCAATGGTAGATAGAGCATCATTCGGAGCTACATATAAGATATCGGAAATAAAAGTTATCGCCATTTTTGTATTCCATGCAGACGAAGTCGCGGGGCACAACTAGTATATAATATAAAAATAAAAATCATATGTTATGTAATTCCAATGAGGGCCACCGTATTTCTGTTCACTAGTTGGCTCCACTATCTATTAGGCTGTCAAAGTTTGTCATTAGTGTCAATGTCACAATTTAGCGTGTAATATGGCACATAATGTGCTAAATTGACAACATTGTAGGACTCAAGCGCCTCAAGTGGCCGATTCACTCGCGGTGACCTTCATTATGGGAAGACATGCGAGGTTTTGATCTTTACTCATATTCTATCTGGTTGAAGTGAAAGAAAAACCCGAATTTGAGGCCATCTCGGTCAATATTAAATCTCTTTGTGTGTGATGTGATGTCATTAATTACTCAAATAAGTCAAATATATTTACATCACCCTTGGCCATAAAGTGGGATTTTCTACCCGATACGTGGAGAGAAAATCTCACTTCTTGGCCAAGGCAAGACGTAAAACTTTTGACAAACCACGGGCGGTAATTCGTAAAGCCCCAGATCGCATATTTATGGCCCTCACCTTCGGTTCGGGCCACAGAAACCTGCGATCTGGGACATTTACGAATTCACCACCCTAGGTCTGTAATGTACTATTTTAGTTCTCACCCGGAAGACGTTACTGGGCTAAAGCTTTCCTTAAAACACCTTATAAGATTCTTTGCTAAGTCAATTGGAAAAATCTTGAACAAGGCTGCCCAATACAGCCTTTCCGAGTCAGGATACTAAAACTCTGGAATCTTTGAGGTCTGCTCAGTTTGTATAGTCCCGACATGTAAGTTTACTATGAGCCGATTTCTATTGACATTAGAAATTAAACGGCTAATATAATAATCCATATATGTCCAGAATTTTTAATTATCAGTTTCATCATCATTCTTTTGCCCTTTTCCCACGTTACGCGGGGTCGGCACTACAGGTTTTCTTCTTCCATTCGCTCCTATCAGCCGTCGTCTCTGTTCTGTTTCATAGCCATATTATCTTTCACACAATCCATCCACACCTTCCTAGGTCTGCCTCTACCTCTATCTCCATCCACGTTCATACTAAATACTCTAGTAATTTTCAAGTACCAGTTGATTTGGGTCGAAAATTATCCAGTGCGAAATTGCGAACCAGTTTTCCCTTTCAGTTACAACTAGAGTAAGCTTGGAGAGTAATCATTAATGTTTTTATTATTATTGATGATTTTTGTTTAGGCCCTGAGACATGGGTAATTTGAATAGAGTCGGACTTTTCGAGTTCAAATATTGACTCAATCGACGTTGAAGAAAGCACGGCGTTTGAGTCTGATATGTAGAAAGTAATGCTTCTACATATTTATCTTATCATATTTATCCAGTCAAACTGGCGTATGAGTCATACACAGATTTAGCTTCCCGATGTGTTATCCTGTTGCCGAAAACCAATTTCTTGGTACGGTCTACATTTGCACGTAGAGTGACCGTGTACTTTTGACCCATAAAAAGTGCAGTGGTTTTTCTTTATAGATCTGTCTGTGTACGACTCATTCATTTACGATTGTTAACGTGTTCTCACAAATGGCTTGTATATTCGAGATTGAAATTAACGTTTTTGATTTTTTTTTCTATTTTTAAGTTACATATTATGATGTTTAATCTTTGAATAGTCAAGTTAGATTAGCTTAAATTGAGATGTAAAATTATGAACAGGGTATTGTTGGGTGTGTGAAGAGTGCAGTTTGCTGGGCATCGGTTTGTTGTTCATAGTTGTACAGTCGCCATGAGATATAGGGAAGCGAACAAGGTGATCAAAAATATCTGATCGAAACATATTGACGTTGGAGTGCATGTTGAGATATTTATGATCATCTCGCACGCTACGATATATCTGATGGCTACAGTAATGCAATAAGATTGGCCACCTCATTACAGAGTAGTTTGTATATTTCGCATATTTATCCGTCGAACTGTACCTCTGATTCAAATCAACGCAAATAGTATTGTTGAAAGTACGAAAACATTAGCACTAAAAGTGTTGCTCTGTATGTATAAACCAATAGATTTAATGACTGCTATTATTATATGGCAAAACACTGTATATCACATCGCTCATTGTCAAACTAAACGCGTTTCTCGACGCCACGATCTAATTACGTAATTCTGCCTTCCTCTTAAATAAAAAGACTAGTAACTCTACAAATTATCAGTAAGTCAATTGTATCAGTGTTAACATAACATTATCGCACGGTAGATTGTCGACTTGTCACTTTTCTTAGCAGTCTATTACTCTAGAGAGACGGCAGGATTGCTATGGCCATAAAATCCTCGTGGAAACCTCAGTCATAGTGTAAATAGATGATTATTTAACAGAATCTGCTATAATCGAATCTTAACATGTAGCTAAAGACTAACGCGTGAGCTTTATGCGATTTTTTCTTTGTATAGCTTCGGCAGGTAATTTTGCCACGTGCATTGTCTCCGTTAACGTGGTCTATAGGTTAAAAGGAACATGCCAACCGGTAATTCTAATTACCACAGTACCTCTCGAATGCTATTTACTACTTAGACTTGATTATGAATCACTTTTGGATACGTATTTGAAATTAAGCGGGCGGTGAGTTCTGTATTGGCTGTGTATTAAATCCTCTTGTGAAATCATTATCGTAGTATAACGAAGTAATATAATCTATTCCATATATCACACTCCGGGTTTAGCACATCTCCACACGGTGATTGTAGTTGTTATGTTGTGTTTGTTTTTGCGAGTTTCGGGAGAGAGGCCGTTTGATCACGGGAGTTAGTTGGTGAACCTCGGACGCAATTCAATTATTTGCATATTTTCACTTAAATATAGTTTTTTTTTTCAATGTTACGATTATCGAAACGAAAATAAATTCACTAAACTCAGTGCTTGTTTCATTCATGAGTCCTGAATTCTGTAGAGCAGTGTTAAACCTTTTTCAGCCTATGTACCCTCTGGGAAAACAAACAGTCCTGCGGACCCCCTCAGTAAAAAAACAGAAATCAAGGGCGTGCCAGGATAAGCTAAGTGATTCTGCCCCCGACGAATTTGGGCTTGTAATTTTTATGGTTGGTGTGGCTCTACACCAGTAATTATTGTGCAAAATTTGAGCACCCTAAACATTATAGTTTTTGATTACGTATAGAAATTGAACCTTATGGAGAGGGATATGCTCGGGGTTTCTCTGGGTGATAGAATCAGAAATGAGGATATCCGAAGTAGGACTAGGGTCACCGACATAGCCCGAAAAATTGCGAACCTTAAGTGGCAGTGGGCGGGGCACATTGCTTGCCGAACTGATGGCCGATGGGGCCAGAAAGTTCTGGATTGGCGTACGCGAACCGGTAGACGAGCTGTCGGTAGGCCTCCGACAAGATGGAGTGACGACCTTGTAAGGGTCGCGGGAACGCGGTGGATGCGAGTGGCACATGACCGGTCTGAGTGGCGCGCCTTTGGGGAGGCCTATGTCCAGCAGTGGACGTCTTTCGGCTGAAATGATGATGATGACGTATAGAAAAACTACTTTACGCACCTCTCCCTTTAATCGACAGTCGCATCGCAAACGGACTGGCTAACGTAATACCGCTGCTACTGTACCTATTCCTGTAATAGTACGAAGAGATATTTTCTGTTGGCTAAAGGACATTATCGAGAGCAGAGGCAGTGATTGCGCAGGCGCAGTTTCCCAGTCCATTCGGCGACATCAATGGTCCGAACATAATCGCACTTTACACACGCGTCGTAAACCTAAGCAAACCCGCTCCAGCCAGGATAAGGCGTGTTTGCCTTCACTAGGTTACAGGTAACACGATTTGCATAATGCCCCCCACGATGCCTTTTAAATGATATATTAAAAAAATAGATTTTTATGACTCCCAAATACAGACGATATTTTATTGGTAAACAAAAGGCACACCGTCGCCTTAACTATGCGTCTCTTTGTATCATTATAAACTAGGAATGAAAAAATAAAATTGTCTTTACAGAAAAAAATTAAACACAGACAGCAGAGCTTTGTAGCTGAATTTCAAAGATTCTAGTAGCTATAATTGCCATCTTAAAATTAGTGAGCTATTTGAAAACTCATCGTGTCCTACATTAATCTTGGCTTGAAACTTTCACGCCAACTTAATAAGGTTGAACATAAAAATGTTATTGTTCCCAGGACTCTACCGAAAACCAGTTTAAATTTCAAGGAAAAAAAAAACCAAGCACATACGCTCACTAAAGTGATTTCAAAGACGCAAAGTAAAGTTTAAACTTAAGATCCAAATAGAAACATAAGGTGAGCGAGAGCTCGTAAAACATGTTTGCCTAGTCGAATAGTTGAAGCATATTGATCCTTCCAATAATTATCGAACACGTTTCGTGTCACCATGTTCAAACACGAACGACGAGTATGGCGGAGACACGGCGCGGCTGTTTGTCAGTTTACGTACGAAATCGTAAAGTGCAGGTAAGCAGTAGATAGCTAACAGAAAACTGGTGAGAGCAACGGCCGGTGGTGCAAAGCGATGATTTTTTTAGGGACCGGCACTTACACTACACTTGACATCACGAAGACTTCCTATCATAAACCTGGACGTAATGAACAAAACAAAGGATTTTATTGTGTTCACTTTGAATACATTACTCGTAATGGTATCAGGTACGAGTGATACAACAACGTAAGGTATGCTTACCTACCTACAATGACGACTAACGAACAATGTTGATGATGAAAAAATTTAAAAATAATTAGATATTTACTCATAACATATTTTTTTCCACGAAGCTACCCTTTATAAAAGGCAATCATACGCGAAACTTTTTCTTTTTCAGATCACACGATTAAAATATTTCTTTAAGAATAGTTTAATTATTCTGTGGAGCTAAAGAAGGCTAATTTATTAAATTAACATGCACGTATTAGTACCTAAACTAGGGGTTCTAGGTGAGGCACATTATCCTATGCCTATGCTTAAGTTGTACGGGACCCAAATATACGCTCACTCGTACGTGATAGAATGTTAGGTATAATTACATGTTGATTTTCGATCAAGTCAATTTCGAAACTGCCAAGTTTAACGTCGTGTTAATGATATTAAAATATTTGCCTGACGACTTTAAGTTTCTTTGGGCTACGCGGTGCTTCACTATTTGCCTTCATACGGATAAACGTTAGTGTATTAATTTCTTACTTTTAGATGTTTAACGACATCTTTCACGTTTACCGGTTTGGATTTTCTCCTCAATTATAGATGTGCCCTACTTAATCGGAGAATAACTTGTTGCCGTACTAAATCAATAGGTAGAGTTGATATCTCAAATGATCAGCGGATTAAATCTTTTTTACCCTATCCGTCTCAAAGAAGATGGCACCAGCCCTATTATTATTAAGTTATTTCTTTATTTGAAATTCATTGCATATATACAAAATGAATACAATTGGAGGACTAAATGCCTAAAGGCATTCTCTACCAGTCAACCATAACGCCAAACAGAAAGGAAAATGAGCATTTTTTATGTAAAAAGATTGACAAACAGGCACACGGCCCGCCTGGTGGTAAAGTGGTCACCGCCGCCTATCATCATCATCATCATTTCAGCCGTAAGACGTCCACTCTGGACATAGGGTTTCCCCAAGGCGCCTATAGACATTTGTAACACTAGATGCGTCACCAATGCGTTGCCGATCTCGAAACGGGAGGAGGATAAGGGCGTATGGGATGCGGGAGGATAGGGGTCATGGGATTAGGGAAGATGGGACAGAAGGATAGGGAAGAGGACATGCCCCCGGTCCTCTCAGTCACCGTACGAAACGCAATAGCGAACTACCTACTTCATGCCGATATTCTGTGAGTGTGGTACTTCCCCGGACGAGCCGGCCCGATTTGAGCAATAATTTAATATTATTGCAAGGCTCTACCACATCAAAAGTATGTGCATTAATATCAGAAAGAAATAACAGGAATACTAGAAAGATGACCAACAATCCCATAAGATTTCCCTATTACTTTTGTTTATTGAAAGCACTAGTGAATGGCCCGTTTTTGTTTTGTTATCGTCATCCTACAAAATCAAAATGGACCAACAAGATAACAGTAACTTGTCATTTCGCATGCACTTGACAAAGTAGTTAAACGCGGAACAGCTATTCATAAGCATACCTACAAACAATGATACAACAATAATCCAGTTTACACAAATTACGTTTCAATTTTAACTTCATCAATGGGCGTGGAGACATTTAGCGTGAAGCCACCAAAAGTAGCGTCACAGCTAACTGGTTTTACTCTTCGGGGTTTACTATTAATTACCACTCGGGTAATCTTTAGATCATAAACGAGGGTCATTCAATCCCGTCGACAGATATGGCGCGAGACTAACTAGGTGTTAATTTCAGGAGGTTAGAGTGGCGTGAATTTTATCTATATGAAAAGTAATTCATGGTACGCTAGCACGTAGTGTTTAAACGACGGAGTTAGCACGGGACTCTGAACAAACAGCCGTGCGTGTGCCGCGTTGGTTGGCAGGCTCGTGAGTGTTTGGGGGAAACGATGTCGGACAGGTAAAGGGGTTTCCTGAATGCTAAAGCCTTTTTCAGCGAATCACGGAATAAGATATACTTAATAACAGTGGCTCGATCTGGACATTTGTAACACTTCTAGAATTCTTTCAGAAATTAAGCTTCTCAGTATGTGCTTGACATCACGTTTTGCTCACCTACTCATGCGAGTGCATCGAGTGCTTTGGTCATCTAATCTTATGTGCCTAACAGTTTTTTAATTCACACTGAAGTAGCTATATCTATCTATTTATGTCAGTAGAACATAACTAAGTCAATGTTTTTCATCGAATACTGCGCTAGGATTAGGTACTTAACTTGATTTGGTCAAGTTTGGTCTCAGAGCTCAATCGTCTCTGCGACAAAGCCATATAACACAATGATACCTAATGGATTTCATAACTTCTGGATAGAAGATCGCAGAAGTGCAAATTGTACTTATAAGTATAATTTGCTCACATAATAAGATCATCATCATCATCATTTCAGCCGATAGACGTCCACTGCTGGACATAGGCCTCCCCCAAGGCGCACCACTCAGACCGGTCCTGTGCCACTCGCATCCACGTTCCCGCGACCTTTACAAGGTCGACATTCCATCTTCTTGGAGGCCTACCGTTCGCGGACGCCACTCCAGAACTTTCTGGCCTCATCGGCCATCAGTCCTGCGAGCAATGTGCCCGCGCTTAGTATCTTATTGTGTGGCAGTCCACACAATAAGATACTAAGTATTTTTAACCCCCGACACAACAAGAGGGGAGTTAATATGTGTGTATTCTAGAACTTATTTGGCTTGCTAGATCCGTAACGGATGCACAGATTTTGAATAAGGTTTTATTTTTGACATTTGAGTTAATCGAGTGTCTTTAGTTATATTTTAAGAAAACGGTTCTTTTGTAATGTCGTGCGTAGGGAGTTTTTTTTTAAATTTAGATTTAGGTATATTAATCTAAGAGTTTTTTTTGGGAACTGAAACGCTTGGTTCCTCGTAAATCCCTGTTGAAAGAGGAAGCCTCTCTCTACAATAGCGCTGATAGCTGTTGACTCTGTCCAACTAAATCAACACACGAATCAAGGGAATTTTCGTTCAGTAGTTTCCGGGAAGGGGCTAAGGCAGGTTAGGACATTTTTAGTAAAAAACAAGGAAGGCAAACACACGGTTAGGACACATACTTACAAAAACATAATAAGCAGATATGTATAAAATTACTAATATATTTACTCCCACTGTCTCTGTATTCTGAAGTTTAATGAATAGGTAGGGATAAGTTATGTAACACTTAATGGGGGTCGAGATTCAAACGAATAACTATATAGGTACCCACCTACTTAGTTCATTATTTTCTCAAATAAACAGTCCATTTGAGATAATTTATAAACGGCCGTGGTTACTAAGTGAGAGTCACTTTAGGTGAGCCAGTAGGTACAGTCAGCAGCAGAAGTAGATAAGCTGTCCAGGTGTTCAAAATGACCTACACACGACCTTATCCTTAAGACGTTAAGGGCGTGTGTAGGTCATTTTTGGCCAATTTGCTGAATACTTTATTGAATTCGAATTTAATTTGCTAAAGTTATATATTTAAAGGATTGGCATCTCGGTTTATTAAGCCTAAACTTTCAGATTTATTAAAACATGCTGGTGAAGTGAAATTTAATTTGGTACAACTACCTACAACATAACATAAGTAAAAAAAAACATTATCCTACTACTACTACTACTCCAGCCTATTTGCGTCCCACTGCTGGGCACAGGCATCCTCTCATCACGAGAGGGTTTGGGCTATAAGTCCACACGCTGGCCCAGCGCGGATTGGGACTTCACACACATCTTTGGATTACTTCGCAGATGCGTGCAGGTTTCACTCTCACGATGTTTTCCTTCACCGAAAAGCTCAATGGTAAAATCAAATTGAATTTGGTACATAAGTAAACTTAGGATGTGAGCCGGAATCGAACCCCCGACCCTCTGCATGAGAGACGGTAGCTCGAACCACCAGCCACCACGGCTGCAAAAAAAACATTGTTCCATTAGGTATTATTTATTCAATAGACTTTACCGACTACCTACACTACCTAATTAATTTCAAGTGGTTCCATGCTGCAGTCACGTAGCCTAGATACGTTGTCTGTGGTTTCGACATCTATTGAACGATCGGTAACGGTCGCGGCGTTCAAAAATGAAACATTTCTGTGGAGAGCATTGAGCCCGGTTGTTTGAGGTTTCCTTTTTCAATTAGCACCCCGCCGGCCGGCCGTAGGTAACTGGGTGAGGCATCGGAATTCGGTATGCTCGCTAGGTCTACACTGGTCTACACCACAGCGCTGTCCTGGGTTATTGGAGACGGGTTCGATGATTTGTGAAAGCTGGGTACGTAGCTCGTTACCTAATCCCATTCGGTAAGAGATGCTCTAAGTTGTAAGTCCAGTGGACTCATTCGTCGCGCAAAAGGGATTTCATGTGGAATCTATCTGCTCAAACTGAACTTGTGAAATCTAGCTACTTTAAGTTTGTTTTCATCGCCGTGACGCATTGACGGCAGGGATATCTATTACCTATGTAAAGTTTCGAATAGAGCCCTTGAATGATATACCTACATAGCTCGTGGGGTTCGGTAAGAGATGCTCTAAGTTGTAATTCCTGTAACATTGAGATATTTGTGAGTAACATGTCAATATTTAATTAATTACAGTTTATGAAAGTCAGGGCAATCTCTTTTCTCTCAATCTTTGACTGCGACTGCGCTCGACGTGTCTTGAAAGGTAAACAGTACCTACCTATTGCTTACAAAAATATGTTTTGTAATACATAAGTAGGTAGGTATTATAATCAATACGGTCATTAGTTCATCTGCATTAGAAAGTTAGCTTTATCTTCGGTGAATCGTTATGATGTTGTGTATAGGTACCTAAGTAAATTATTTTTTATGCACTAAGTTACCTATGTGATAAAGCAATTGATGATGTAAATGACCGAGTAAGAATCGTACTTTCACATTGCACATTCATGAGCAGATGCTGCAATGAAAATTCGCAAAATAAATGTGCATAAGTAGAGCGCTTCTCTTCTTCACATCAACTAAATATTAATAGAGCCGATAATTTTAATTAGTGTAAAATCATATCTACTGTCGGTAATGTATTATAACGCAACAACAACAACAGCCCATATAATAGGCTGGCAATCTGGCTATAGGGCTCATGTAATCTACATTAGATATTTGGCTTTGATACTAGTTTTTTTTGGAAGCCCGATTGTTCTGTGGTTAAGACTCGGGCAGTCTTAAGAATAGGGATGACGACAACTTTTTTTTCCTTAGTCTATCAGGAAGATTATTGAAAAGTATTAGACACGTATTTTTTCTTTTTTCACCTAATCAAACTTATACAGAGATATATTGAGTTGAAATGTCGCGTGACGTCACGGTTAGGTACGATTTATACCTAACGGTGACGTAACCGTGCCCCCACTCTCAACTTTAATGCGTTTTAACTTAGTCATTCTTTGTTAATTTGATTAAACAAAAAATACGTGTCTAATATTTTTTTATTACCTGACGGACTAATTAGAATTTCGATTTCTTCACCCTGTCGTCATCCCTATTTCTCGAGAACGGCGTAACTTAAGCGACTCACTATTTACCTAAACTTAATAAAACATATCTTAATTCATAGGCACATATTATACGTTTTTGCGTTTATTTAACCGTGCGCGGTGTCTGTCGCATTTTCCGTATAAAGAGTTCGACGGGTGCGGCGCGACCGTCGGGGAGCTTACTTTATCCCGACTAAAATAAATTTTATGAAAAAAAAATTGTAACAAGGTGTCTTCTCAAATTATCCGCGCTTTAATGGAAATAATAGAGTCCTAAAATGTATATAAGAGATCTATTTCTCCGAATAGGTTTTTAATTGATAGAATATCTTGGTACCTAGACCTAAATCAAAATAACGATAAATTTTAGGGATATGGGAAATTTCCATCCCTATTTTCAAACTCGAATAAGGCCCCTTATGCAGGCCACATTACCTTTGATGCTCCAGTTACCTAGCATGGCCGATGAATTTGTGAAATGTAAAGAACACGGTTACGAAAGTTATTAAAATTTTGAATTAAAGGTTAAGTGCAATTTGAAATTGAATATGCAATCTGACCGCATTACGGTTAAGTCTATGTAAGTGAAATGTCATGCATGAATAAAAAAAAGTAGCGGGTGAAATTTCGAAATTCGAACTATTTTTTTTTTTTTTTTTTTTTTCGAATTGACCTACGCTGTTAGCCGGAGGCGGCTTTTACAGCTTCACCGGACAGAGGGCGAGCGACCTGATGGGTGCTCAGCAAGTGGGATTTTAGCTTAGCATGCCTAAGGGTGCTCCTATTGAGCCGACCTCGGACTTAGGACGCTAAGGTGGGGAGCGAGATTGGTTTTGTGCTACCAACGCTTCGGAACGCTACCTACGACTGACTGAGAAGAAGCGTCGCAACAAACTCAGTCAGTTTGAGTCGGATTTGTATTTATTACCGATCTAGATCGGTTGTACTGGTGGTGTCGCCCACGTGTAGTGTGGTTCGGAGGACGTCCTCGCCTCCTCCGGAGGGGGCGGTGTGGTGTGTACGGAGACAAACTGATGTCGCCCTGTGAGATTGTTGGGCTAGAAGTCGAGCGGGCCGCGAGGGCGGCCGTGATGGCGTCGTCTGGGTCGGTCAGTACGTTCCTAGGGCGCCTTCGCGTCCTAGGTATATTGTCCTGCCTAGGGTGATAGTCACACGCTTGTCTGACAAGCGGATTAGGGTGGTGAGTAGCCCTATCGAAGTAGCTTTTAGCTAGATCCTTCATATGCTTGGCCATGGAAGGAAGGTCCAAGTCGCTATGGAGGTCAGTATTACGAATGAACCAAGGAGCACCCGTGGCTCTGCGTAAGAAGCGATTCTGTAAGACCTGGAAGGCCTTCAGAGCGGAAGATGAGGCGTGACTGAAAACGACACTAGCGTATGTCAAGACCGGTCGAACGCAAGTTTTGAACAGGGTAATCTTGTTCCTAAGCGATAGCCCGCTGCGGCTGTTAACCATGGGGTAGAGACGACCCATATATAGAGCTGCGCGATCTCTAACGCGCTTGATGTGCTGAAGAAAACTAAGCTTCCTATCGAGAATGACACCTAAGTACTTCACCTCGCTAGCCCAAGGAATTGGGCTACCGTAAAGTGTGACAGAACTTTTGGGCATTTTCCCAATGAATGACTCCGGACGAAGCATTCGGGTGAAGAGGATTGCAGCGCTTTTATCTGGATTGACCTCGATTCTCCAGAGACGGAACCAACGACCTAACTCATCCATAGCGGACTGAAGGCGACGCTGCAGAGCAGCGGGACCCTTCGAAGTCGTGTAGATGGCTGTGTCATCCGCGAACAGGGCGTAATGCACATCCGGAACCTTCGGAACATCATTGGTGAACAAGGAAAATAGGATGGGGGAAAGGACAGAGCCTTGAGGGACTCCAGCTCTGATCGGGTGGGGGGAGGAGAGCGCTCCCTCCACTTTGTAGCGAAAGCTTCGATCCTTTAGGAAATCTTGTATTATGAGTACAAGTCGGTCGGGTAGTCCCAGTGCATAAAGCTTATAAATTAAGCCATTATGCCAGACTTTGTCGAATGCTTTCGCCACATCGAGGAAGATAGCACCCGTAGGGTATTTTAGGTTTATGGATTTGTGGATATGTTCCGTGATTCGATGAACCTGTTGGACGCATGAGTGTCTGGCGCGAAAACCAAACTGCTCATCTATCAAAATGCCTGAGGCTGAGATGCTAATCCAGATGCGCTTTTGAATAATGCGCTCGAATAGTTTCCCTAGAGTCTTGAGAAGACTGATAGGTCTATAACTACCGGGGCTAGTCCTAGGTTTGCCTGGCTTGTGGATGCCGATGACAGTGGCATCTTTCCAGGCCTGTGGAAAGTGACAGTTGACTAAACAAGCATTGAAAATTACTACCAAAATGGTGAGTAGAGTTTCCGGGAGTAGCTTCAGTATTCTGTTAGGAATACCATCAGCACCCGGTGCTTTCCTGACTTTCAGACCTCTGAGTAACAAAGCCACCTCATCGTACGAGACTGGGTCAAGTGAATCCGTAGGATTTACTTGGGCCCTCCTTTCGACCTCAGTGTCCACCATGAGTTGGTGACCCTCATCGATAGGGTTAAGACTGAGCGAACACTGTTTCTCTAGGCTATCAGCTAAGCATTCCGCTTTTTCGATATCATCGAACGCTGGAGTGACACCTTCCCCTCGATCTAGAGGGGGCATCGAATGAACAGCATCTGATTTGAGAGCTCTCGCCAAGGACCAATAAGCGAGGTGGCTTGGCGCGATCTCCCCCATCAAATCTGACCAGCTATTATTCCTGTATTCCGAAATACGTTGCTTGACTTCTCGCTGCAAGCCACGCAATCGTATCCGGTTCTCTACTGACGGAAAGGAATCGTAAGCCCTAGTGGCCGCATTCTTCACCCTCTTTAATTCTCTTATATCCTCTGGCAGGGTCCAGATTCGGTTTCCCTTGGCTGGCACCTGCTTCGTGGATTCACTGATAACAGTGGAGAGATGACTAGAGAAGGCATTGATTGCGGTGTCAGTCTGTTCGGTCGTGGTAATGATGTCCGGAATAGCCCTAAAACTGGGTGAGTCTACTGAGGCAAGAGACTTGTCCACTTTAACCCAGTCTATAAGAGACTTGGTGAGAGGTGGATTTACGGTAAGGGGACCTAGTCCTAATAGTACAGGTCTGTGATCAGAATCTAACTCATGCGCAACTACTATAGAACGCATTCTTAACGATACGTTCCTTAGAAGAGCGATGTCTAACACATCTGGTTGACACTCTATATTGAAGGGAAAGTGCGTTGCCTCCATGGGAGCTATGATATCAAAGTTAAGCGACTCAATAAACAGATCCAACAGTCTACCGTTACTGTTGATCGTCCTACAATTCCAACGAACATGCTTGGAGTTGAAGTCTCCAGCCAGAAGAACCGACTCGCTGAGATTGAGCAATACCGATAAATCCGATTCCAGCAACTCCTTGTTAGGAGAGAGATAGCAAGAAGCAATGGTGATGGGCCTGTGGCCCGACATTGCTATGCGACATACCGAGACTTCCATGTTCTCTAGCGTCGGGGCTACGAGAGGAATACAGTGCAATGATCTCTTGTAGTAGATGAGTGTGCCTCCCAGACGGTTGGCTACCCTATCGTCCCTGACGATGTTATAATTTGCAATACGTGGATCCCTATTAGAGGGTTTGAGGAAGGTCTCCTGAATCAATAAGATATCAAGATTATGATCCCTGAGAAACGAGGCGACCTCGTCTCGTTTCTCTCTCAAGCCATTGGCGTTGAAGAAGCCAATGGATAACGAAAGGGGCCTAAGTCTTTGTGGTGTATTATCCATAATGTGGAATAGTACTTAGTGGCGAGGAGTGAAAGCGCGCAGTGCGCTTAAGAGCGAGGAGTGCTGAATAGCAGCGAGAACGCGCGCCTCCTGGGTGTTCGCTGCACGGAGCTTTGCCGCCAGTACGCCGACTTCGTCAACGTTGAAGGCATTGGCGAAGTCGCAGACCAGCGCAAAGTCCGCAGAAAAGTCCGAGGAGGGGGGAGCCGCGCAAGACTGAGGCGTGGGCAGCCTGGGCAGCGAGTGCTGACTGACAGCTGCTTTGGCTGGTATGGCCGAGGGAACATTCCTACTGACCTCTCGAGTCAGTGGTTTGTTCCACGCACTCCCCGACGGTAGCGGGGGAGCCGCAGGTGCGGCCGGTGGCGTAGAAGCCTGTACCGGGTTCGGAGTCGCGGACGACGTGCTCGACCGCGGCCCCAAAGTCGGAAAATTAGCCTGCGAGAGGTCGACGTTGTTTCCGCGAGAAGCGGAAGGCGCCACACGGGTCGGGCGTGTAGGGCCCGCTTTACGTGGTCTATGCGGGGCGACCGGGCATCCACGGTAATTCGCAGTGTGCCCGGTAGTACCGCAAAGCACGCAGCTTGGCGGGTCCAACGTACCCGGTGTGCGGTCGCAATCAGAAGTGCCATGATCTCCTAGAAATTCGAACTAGATGACTTTGCCACAATTTATGAAAATTTCAAGCGGCGTAAACGCCTCACGATGCGCACGAGTCTATCGTCGGGTTGTGCGCGGCGACCAATCGTTTTGTTTGTTAATACGCTGTGGGCGGGGCTTTATTCAAACCTGTAGAACACCAACGTCAACAACATTACAAGCTCTCCGTATTACAACGCAGAGTCCATAATGACTTTAACAAACTCGAGTGGTCATCTCGGATGGGGGAAAGGATACGATGTTCTACCTCTCTTGCGGTTAGGATGATTTTTCAATGAAACTTTTCAGAGCTAGTGGGTATGTTATTTTGTATATATGCTAATGAAGTGTGGTGCGGTCGAGTTCGCGGTAGTTGGTCATGCAGTTGGCACGCATTGATTTGTGATTTGTTACAAAATTTGTCTGACGAATAATTTTACGTCTCAAGTTGGAAAATTTCAATTTATTTGATTTGAACATTTTTTTTTTCTGTGGATATTATGATGAATATATTTGATAAGGTGCAAGTGAAGTGAAATAATAAGTTTGACTTTTTTGTGGGTTCATATAAGTGGACGGGATTGAGAATTTTACGGGCGAAAGCAGGTAAGATGACATAGGGAGGTACTTATTTTATACCTAATTTAAAAACAATGAAAAATATATATGTTGCTATAGTTAGAAAAGCCCAAACCCTCTCGTGATGAGGCCTGTGCCCAGCAGTGGGACGTTAATAGGCTAGGTAGTAGTAGTTAGAAAAGTAAAGAAATTAAACTATAATAACCTCATGAATAATATACATGAATAATAATTAAAAGTGTTTAGAATTTACATGAGTATATCGCTAACGTGTCTATACACGTTAGCGATATCTTTTAGTTTGAATTTATAGTATTTTTTTCGATCTAACGGGTCTATCAGTTTCTATATCAAAATAAATATGTCTTTAGTTACATGCTCGGGATGAATCATAAGAGTAATAAATATGACGTGATCCTCCATTCTAATAAGACAGATGTACCTACCTAACCACCTACTATAATGTACCTTTGTTTTTTTGCTGGGCTTACTACTACAACAGGCTATTTACGTTCCACTGCTGGGCACAGGCCTCCTCTCATCACGAGAGGGTTGGGCTATAATCCCCACGTGGGCCTAGTGCGGATTGGGGACTTTTGCTGGGCTTAGAACGTATCTAATTGCCAAAAATCATCATCATCATCATCATCATCATCAACCTATTGCAGTCCACTGCTGGACATAGGTCTCATCCAAAGCACGCCAATGACAACGATCCTCGGCAACTCGCATCCAGTTCTTGCCGTCGATATTGCGAAGGTCGTCGTTCCACCGAGCCTCAGCGCGTACCGCGCTTTTGCCAAAAAAAAATTATATTGCCAAAAATAATGGCAAGTAAATTACTCGATAAACAACAGTTGTACACAGATATATAGGTAACAAGCAAAATACATTTCGATTTTCCTTGTTTTTCTTGTAGTCATAAGACGGTGGTGATGTTATCTACCATATTTATTATTATTGAAATCATTTGAGATACGGTAGGTATGTTTGTATAGGAATGTAGATAACTACATAGGTAGGTACCTACCGACCGAATGCAGGACTAATAGGAATATGAACCAACATCTGACTGGAAAATGGAAGAATTAATTAAACTAAGTATAGATGTCGGCGACAGGTTTGGCTCAGTTGGTAGTGACCCTGCCCACGTTACGACGATCGGGGGTTCGAATTCCGCTAGGGGCAAACTTTGTGTGATGGCTGAGCACGAATGTACCCGAGTCATGGATGTTTAGTGTTTATATATGTATCTACGTATATTATAGTACAAGCTTTGCTTAGTCTGCCCATTGCACTCTTCCGACGGTCGCGGGTTCGAATTCCGCTAGGGGCAAACTTTGTGTGATGAGCACAAAATAATCTTTGTAAGTACTCGAGTCATCCATGTTCAGTATTTATATATATGTATGTATATCTCTATATAAGTATTTATATCGTTGTCTAGCACTCATAGAACAAGCTTTGCTTAGGGCTAGATCAATGTGTGTTAAATGTCCAAGATATTTTCTACTCTAAATTACAAGGACGATATCTACACTCTTACCGTCGCTCACACATATGTAACATGCTGGTAGAAAAATTCAAAATTCAATCATTTATTCAGCAAATAGGCCACATAGGGGCACTTTTACACGTCAGAAAAAGAATTTACCAGCGCTTACTAGACCCATTGCAAAGTAAGAACTCATTTTGTACGATCCCGTTAAGTACCTATGTTTATTATAATATTTGTTTTGAATTAGTGGTCCGAACCGAAAAATACTTAAATAGGACATCTAAATTTAGAAAAAAATTGGTTGTCTATAAAGTCGGTTAACAAACGATAATTTTACGTGATAACTTCACGGTTAGGCCGATCGTGCCTCTCTATCGTTTGTTCCGCGCTTTCGTTTGTGCGCTGCTGAGGCAGAACGTTACTATTGCGTCATGTTTCTACGTGCGTGCAGCCGGCGTTCATCGATTTATAAGACGTTATCACGTCAAGCTGCGACGCGAGCATCAATATATTATATTAGTCTAATGTTTCCGTAATGCCGAAGACCGCAACAAATAGAGACGCATCGCAGGGAGAGCTTCATCAGCAGATGCATCGTCATGAAACCACGACCTCTCTGCCAAGAGTGAATGACTGAGGAATGAGGGATCACGTCAAAAAAACTCTACGTTAGAACAAAATTGATCTAAAACCATGTTTTGAGCATTCAAATCACGCAAACTTAACTTATCTACTATGTTTGTAAAAAAAGTATTCGAAAATAAAGAAAAAATATTTTATAAATACAAAACGCTAAGCAAAATTAATCGTAAGATCAAATTGATTGCTTGCCAGGTACCTACACGTTGTTAAGTTTAAATATTTAGTCCTAACAAATCATTAGCAGAGAATGCGATGGTTAAAAAAAAAAAAAACACATAATAATTAATTAAATAACCTACGGTATTCCAATTAATTACTGGAATTATACGCTTCAATCAACTACGCTTTATAAAAGCATAAAACTAAACTATAAAACTCGCGCATTTAGTGGTGCGCTTTAGATGAAATGAGCAGTTGGGTCAATCAATCGAATACCTACCTATTTCTTGTTGTTATTCTGTCCCGTTATCCAGGGGAAAAAATAACATTTTCTTAGAGATACTGATACTTCATACATTTCCAAGATGCTTAGAAGAAACTTTCCCTATCAGGGAAGGGAATTCGGTTATCGCGTTCCCGCGGCAACCATATGCTTTTCTCTGGGTTAAAAAGTAGCTTATGTAGTGAGGAAGCGCCTCGGGATTTCAAACCAATACCAAATTCAACTGAATCCGACTTAAGCGTGATGCGAATGCGTCGTCTGAAGCGTGTGCTTGGTTCAAGCATGGTGAGATAACATACAATTACTTTCGCATTTATAATATTAGAATGGTGAGGGACGTTTACAAATTTCATTCCTCATTAGCTTAGAAACTACTTACTTACTGAATAAAAATGAAATAGGGTTGATTTTTATCTAATCGTCAGATTAAATTAATTCGTTGAATAGTTCATACAAAATTTGAATTCGTTCCGGAATAAATTCGAATTTTCTATGTGCTATCCAAAGAATAAATTTTACTTGATGATTGAAAAACCGGCCAAGTGCGTGTCGGGCCACGCGCAAATTATAGGGTTCCGAAGTTGAGGATACCCACAGTACCTTTCTAAGACTTATTAGCATCTAGCTAGCCTGTGGTATGACGTGCCCGCCCGACGCCCCTGCCGCTCGAGAAAAATCATCATTATAAGTTGGTCGACTATTACTCGTAAGTTTGTACAGCCTACTTAGCTCTGATAGTTTTCCTTTCAACTATGTTATATATGCCACAACCGTGATTTTTTTCAGCCATCCAAATACCACCATTTAGCTGGCAGGGGGGGGGGGACACGTGACTCTAACAAAAAATAGCTCTTTAAAGCTTAATATTTCACAAACGCATCACTTAATCAAAAAATGGTTTTAACAAACCCACAATATTTTTTTAAGACCTATTCAACGATATGCCGCACCATGGGGTACGCAAGAAAAAAAATTTACATCCCCACTTTACGAGTAGGGGAGGTACCCTATAAAAAAATATATTTCAAAATTTTATTGTACCACTTTGTCAGCGTAACTAATATGCATATTCATGCCAAATTACAGCTTTCTAGACCTAAGCATCTCCGAGCAATAGTGCGGACAGACGGACGGACATGGCGAAACTATAAGGGTTCCTTGTGGACTTCGGAACCCTAAAAATCAGCCCTTAGACATAATACTCAAACACAATTGAATGGTTTTTCATGTGGTCACCAATGGATAGTGTTTAATGAGGATTTTTTTCAGGTTTGTAATTGGCTTCTTTTTCGATTCGACGCCCAATTCTTCTAATATAAAAGAGGCTCGCACTTTTAGACGTAGGTAATAAATTTTTGTACATTTTATACTTTTTCACCTGACTCTCCGTTCTAACTGTTATGTATTCCTAGACCAAAATAATGGCAAAGTGAAATTGCGATCAGTTTGTACACGCTCATACAAAAACGAGTATACCACCTAATCTTTCAATTACAAATATTTTTCCATTTTAAAATTGTCTTACCTTTCCGCCCGTTGATGTCTTATATTTGTCTCTACTAGCATCGTTTTTCATTTCATCAGTTCAGTTCAATTGACAACACCAGCCAGCAGTTCTGCTGCAAGGACCCAAGGTCGCTTACTGAGAGAAGTGGGGGGCCATCTATGGTGATTAATATCTTAGCTTCGGACGACGCACAAAAACTTTCTGGCCCCATCGGCCATCAGTACGCCCATTGCCACTTAAGTTTCGCAATTCTTCCATATCATCCATGTTACTAGTCAAAAGACTAGATAATACTCGTAGAGCTTACATTGTAACAATGCTACTACTACTACAACAGCCTATTTACGGCCCACTGCTGGGCACAGGCCTCCTCTCATCACTAGCCCAAACCCTCTCGTGTAACAATGCAATTTTAACTAAGTATTGTAGGCATCTATTAGCTACAGCCAAAGCCATCAATAGTAGGTACATTACAGACCTAGGGTGGTGAATTCGTAAATGTCCCAGATCGCAGGTTTCTGTGGCCCGAACCGAAGGTGAGGGCCATAAATAATGCTTTACGGATTACCGCCCGTGGTTTGTCAAAAGTTTTACGTCTTGCCTTGGGCAAGAAGTGAGATTTTCTCTCCGCGTAGCGGGCAGAAAATCCCACTTTATGGCCAAGGGTGATGTAATAGTTCATTTCATACAATATCTATTATGAGAAACAATGTTATTGGTACCTTTTGTGTATTTTAAATCGGAATCGGGAGGATCGGGGTTTCGATTTTGGCTCGCACCTCTAAGTTTCGCACATAAATATGCGAAATTAAATTTGAATTTACCACTGAGCTTTTCGGTGAAGGAAAACATCGTAAGTAAAGCTGCACGCATCTGCGAAGTAATTCAAAGATGTGTGTGAAGTCCCCAATCCGCACTGGGCCCGCGTGGGGACTATAGCCCAAACCCTCTCGTGATGAGAGGAGGCCTGTGCCCAGCAGTGGGACGCAAATAGGCTGTAGTAGTAGTAGTAGTAGTGTATTTTAAATCACGAGTATCATGACACTAACTAGGCAGGCCTATAGTAACATGTTTAGTTTCTGGACATACTATAGGTATTTATTCGTAAAAAGTATTGTGTTTTAAAGCATCAGAGGACGAAAAATCTCTTTATTTTGAATGGTTTCCTCAACATTTACCATAAATTGAGTCATTTGTGACGCACGTATTCTGTCTTCAATAGATGCTCCAACAGATGGCTTGACTTATTGCGTTTGGCCACTCGGTTGCAGAAGTGATCGTCATTGAGGTCGAGTCAATACGAGTGTCGCACATATTCGTATAGAAGAACTACTGGTCGTCTTCGGCATCGCAAACCATGACCGAACGAAATACCAGAGCAGGTGCTGAGGCTGAGGTGCGTTACCTACGCGCGGCGGCGCGCGCGCACGAGCGCACAAAGGTTCCGTCATCGGCCGGCGGCCTATCGGCGCGTCCGGCTCGCCACAAAGCCCCACAATAAACTTTTACAGCTCACATAAAACCCTGACTTTTTAACCCGAGTTATTTGAATTAATATCAATTCGGAGTTCCTCAATGGGCTTTACTCGTCAAACTTTAAAGTTTTATGACAACCTCAGAATTGAGGAATAAAATTTAATTGAAATGTAGCCCCCAAAAAAGTTTGATTGTGGTTATCGGCTTCCGAATTTGAATATTTACATTGAATATTTTAATAGAACAAAATTAACGCTATACGGAATGGTATTTTGATGACAGCGTGCAGCGCTCGTACCTATGTTGGTATATTGGATACTTGGTATTTAGGTCGCAGCGTAGAGACTTTACAGCTGTAGACCTCTAAGATTTCATGTAAATTTGATTGAAATGTCACTAAATACCGTATAAGTAGGTATACAGTTGTATGCGCAGCCTCAGGCGGGCACACATCGCTGTTGACTTGGATCCGCAAGCAGGAAATGGAAAACCCTACAGCAGCAGTAGCAGAAAAATATTTATTCACAATCAAAGCGAAACCTTGTTGATCATGTCTTTCGGTTATTTGATTTTGGCCTATTGTTTGAATAACATATCAAGGCTGTCGGCTGTATACATGTCAAGTGATAATGAAAATTCAAGTTTGAAGAAGTGATGACGCAAGACCATTAAATAAAATACCGACTTGAGTTTTCGGCATCGTTCCATTTGCATAGGCTTTTGGCCTTCATTACGCAGCCATTCCGCAAACTTTGAAATTGGTAAAGCCAACACGGGCCGTATTGTTTCAATGGTTTCAATTTCGGTGGGTTCGGTCTTGCATTTGATAATTAGCACCTGCTGGCTCATTGTGGCGGCGCGGGCGCGGGACAATTGCGATATGAATGCGGTTGCCCGCACGCAGCCTCCGCTGTCCGTTCACATTTATCGAAGCCAGCCATAAACATCCAATCACGGGTTCCTTTCGAGGCGACCATCGATGCCACTCGTTGTTATCTTTGATATTTTATAGGATCAGTAAAACGCCGGCAGTGCAAGGCATTG
This sequence comes from Aethes cnicana, assembly GCA_963971205.1. Lineage (NCBI taxonomy): Eukaryota > Metazoa > Arthropoda > Insecta > Lepidoptera > Tortricidae > Aethes > Aethes cnicana. The sequence continues at coordinate 10,789,877 of OZ020276.1, forward strand.
ACATTCCACGTGTCTGATCCGCTGCCTCTACACCTCCAACTCACGCGGCATCAGTAAAGAGCGTTATTGCACGTAATTAAAAGGTGATAACAGCATTTATGTTCCCTGGCACGCTTTGTATATCTCGTACAACCTCATGGGTTTACAGAGTTAGATCTAAAACCGGGACTAACACTCGCACATCATATTTAACCTCGCCATTAAAAAGAAAATGTTCGCAATTCAGCTATACGACTCGAGTTTAATATTTATACCTGGTGGAGTCGTAAAACGATGAATAATGACGTTGCAGCGAGTGGGCTAGCGGTGTAATTACTTCGTCTTTATACACACATGTTGATGCTTTCTTGTTAAAAACTTTTAGATGTATTATATGGTTGTGTATGCAGTCCTACACTTCATGGAACGCAAAAGTGCTCTAATAATCAGAAATTTCATGGCCATTGAATAAAGTTCCTTATTTCTTGTCGAACTTTTCAATGTTTCTGCATAACACAGATTTGAAATATCTACCTGGAATATTTGGAATGTATAGGTAGATGATTAACACAATGTAGAAATTTTTATATAAAAGGAAATATTTTAATGCGTGATCGTCATTCAAATTGCTAGACGCCAAACTTTTTTTTAATTTTTTTTTACCACTTTTTCTGCATGACTGAATTTAAATTCATGCCAAATTATATATTCTAAGCATAACTAAGCATCTCTGCTATGCTGCGAAGGGACAGACGGACGGATAGACATGGCGAAAGTATAACGGCTCCTTGTGTACTTCGGAACCCTAAAAATGTAAGTGGTAGTAACTTGTGGAATTTCGACACAATTGACTAATACTAACAACAACAAGTCTACATATAGTAAATAAGTAGATGTGCGTATTTTTGTCTTTAGACGATTATGACTACCTACCTATATGACCTACCCTAATGCCTGTTTTTCTGTATTTCTGTTATTTTTAAATGGCTCTGAAAGAATCTAGAAAGTTACAAAAAGTACTATAATTTTAGAAAATAATTAGGTATTAATCGGTTTGAATTTTACTGCAACGATTTTCAAAACTACATACAATAATATATTTGAAATATTCGTTTAACTTAGTAAACATCAGTCGGTGCGACTGCAAATATAACTGCCCCTGAAATTCCTAGAATGTGTTCAATTTACGACGTTAATGCATTTAAATCTGCAAGGCAAATACTACTGCGAAAGTGTCATATAGCACTTTAAAGACACTTAGTAAATTCATAGACCAATGTAAAACACGTAGTACATACTAGAATATATGTACTTAATTTTAATAAAATTCCAAGTTACTCAAAAAAAAGTGCGTACACCTGTACCTACTAATATACCTATATTGAATTTTCGACAAGAAAAAAAATTGCCGCTTACACATCATCACTCCTCGAAGACCGAATCAAGTGGCCACATGGCAATCAGAAAAAAAACCGACCAAGAAGCGAGTTAAACTCGCGTGAAGAGGGTTCCGACCCTTGATTATTTTTAATGACGTCATTTTCAAACCGTTTCACAGGATAAGCTCTTTTACATGATAGATTTCAAATACCATGGACTTCTTAATAATTTTCCTGTAATCTATAGGTCAATAACTATCCTCCTTATTTTTCCCAAAATTAAAGGGCCAGTAGTTTCGGAAATAAAAGGGGGGGGGGGATGGTAATTTTTCGCCTATTTTCTTGAATAACTCGAAAAGTATTGACTAAAAAAGAAATAAAAAAAATATATTTGAGATTCTCATAAGAAGAACTTTCATTTGATGTGTCACACGATATAGTTTGAAAAACTTAATTAATATTTATTCAAATTTAGCCCCCAAAAATAGGGTCTATGCTTAAAATTCATTTATTTTCGTTACACGTCCGTCTTTGGGTCACAAACTTACACATACGTACCAAATTTCAACTTATTCGGTCCAGTAGTTTCGGAGAAAATCGACTGTGACAGACGGACGGACAGACACGAGTGATCCTATAAGGGTTCCGTTTTTACCTCTTGAGATTCGGAACCCTAAAAACTGATACTTTCGACGACCTGACTTACTTAAGTGAGGCTTCTTTTAATCTTCCATCCATATACTACATATCCTACAAGACGCGGCACCGCCCGGTGTAATGGGGGCTATCGCGTGTGAATTTGCCACTAGAGGCGCTAGTGTCGCGTGAGGTCCAATAACATTCACTTTTCACTGGTTTTGGCGGCCTTCGTGATATAAATTATTAATTTATTTAATTTACCTATTGAAAAGTGATCTCCTTCGTGAAATTTTCGCAAATATATGGATTATTTGGCGATGAATGTGAACGCTTTGAAACAAAAATAAACAATCCGAACAAAACGGAACTGCACAACATTGCGGCATAGCTACTCGATATGATGATAGTTATTTATAATTAATGAACTTAATGAGATTCAAGATTTAAAACTTAGTTTCGGCGCCGATCTTATAGAGTCGCCTTTGACAGCTATACCTCTGGACCTTAGTCAACAGTGGCGCCAACTGGTGAGCAAAGAAACGATAGTCCCCATTTGTGCATTGAAAGTTTTGAAAGTATGCTGCCAAAAAAACGGGTCGAAGGGGCATGCGGCTGCATGACAATGATAATAGATAATACGTTCATGCAGCGGGAATAACTGTTACAATATGTTTTAGACGTATGGTTAACATTACTACCTAATACTTTATGTTATGCTATAGGCGGTTGACACTTCCTATATGCAAAAAATCCTAAGAGCAGTGGCAGCTTAGAGGCGATCAACCGGCTAAACGAAGTCTACAGGATGGCTCATACAGTCGGCTAATGGTTTGCTTCGCTTCCGATAGCCACATGAAACATGTCTAAATACAAATTCTGATGTTAGGGATTGGTTGGGACGTTGAACCGACGTAGCGCGTGTTAATGAGAACAATAAACACCGGTCGAGATCGTGAGCCAAACTTGAGTGAAATAAAATATCCGTCTTATTTGCCGCCAAACTTCGTGGTGCTCATTTCGTAACGTGTAAACAAACTGTGGTTAAATGAAACTCAATTTATAAGTTTCTATTTTTCCGAAGGCTGTAGGTATAGCGACATTTCACAACAGTTAGGTAGGTACCTAATTCTATATCAAAATACTGAACTGAAACCTTCGAGCAACGGTGAGAAAATAACGTGTCAGGCAAATATTATTTTCATCAAATTTTTTTGAAGCCTGTTTAAAAATAGTCTCAACACGTTTGTTTCAGCAACATGGCTGCGTCGCACATCCTGAGCGCGGTGGAGCCTTCCGTGGGCGGCGGCGCGCGCGGCGGCCGCGAGCGCGAGGTGTCCGTGTCGCTCGACGACCGCGACCTGTGGGTGCGCTTCCAGACGCTCACCAATGAGATGATCGTCACTAAAAATGGCCGGTGAGTGTGCTAGGGAACCTACTTTTTGAGAAAACTACGTTTAGACCCGCTACATGTTATTGACGAAAGAATAGGGGAACTCTAGAGGAAGTAACTGAATTAGTTGACAAAAACTTCCCGAGGTTCTGTCTCAGTGGTGCAGCTATTCAACTGGACGATGATCGACATGATCGTCACTAAAAATGGCCAATTAGTGTGTGCTGGAGTATCTTCTTTTCCGAGGAGACTACGTTTTATCGCTACATGACCGTGTTGAGGAGAGAACAGAGGAACTCTAGATGCAAGTAATTGGAATGTGTTCCTTTTGTGTAGTAAAACCGTCGGTGTCTGTGTCGCTTGACGACCGCGACCTGTGGGTGCGCTTCCAGACGCTCACGAATGAGATGATCGTCACTAAAAAATGGCCGGTGAGTGTGTTGGAGTGGAGTCTCTACTTTATTGAGAAGAAGACGTTTATTAGATGCTACACTACGAGGAGACTACGCCATACAACATTGTTAAGGAGAGATCGGGGAATCTAGAGGAAAATAACTGGATTAGTCGACAAAAAATCCCCCGATGTTCTGTACCAGTGATTCAAGTAAACTGGAGACGTCTCCATTTTGTGTAGAGAACCATCGTTAGGTGGGTGTGAGGATTCTGTGTCGTTCAAAGACCGCGAACTCGGGTGTGCTTACCTACAGACGCTTATCAATGAGATGATCGTCACTAAAAATGGCCGGCGAGTGGGCTGGGCGCATACTTTTTTTGAGGAGAAAATTAGGTACTTACACGATATTGTTTACGAGAGAACAGGGCGAAATCTAAATCTAGATGCTGTAACTGGATTAGTCGACAAAAATCCGTCTTAGCGGTGCAGCTATTCAAGTGGACGATGATGGTCACTAAAAATGGCAGGTGAGTATGCTGGAGTGTCTTCTTTTTTGATGAAAGTCGTTTATTATATGCTACATTCCGAGGAAACTACTTTAAAGGCGCTACACGAATAAGAAAAAAACACGTGTCCTTCTAAATTGTCCAACTTTCTAACTAGCTAATAAAGTAGACGTGTTAAAAAATTACATGTTGTAAATTCTCTAAAAATATCTTTTTAATAGTATACAAAGTAAGCGCATCAAACTTTGAAGCAATCCTTGAACAAACAATGCAGTATAAGCGAATAAATTAAAAATAATAATGCCCAGTCATTACGGCAAGTATAGTCACGGCCGTCATCAAAGTTGCTGGGAGAAGTCATAAAGTTCTCGTAAAAGATCATTAATCAACGTGCATACAACATGTTATGGAGCATTGCGTATTATATTTATTATCTGTGCTCCGTACGAGTATAAATATTATGGTTTATATGTAATATTCAACCGGACATGTATTTGTATAGGTTAGGTTTAGGCCTAGTTAGTATTATAAGTAGATTTAGTTTACGAGCTAGTAATAAGTATGTTGGCAAATGGTGAATGTTAATGCTACATCGGAAACTTACCACAGTCGTTCTAGTTAGATGTCTATAAATGTGACTGTGATAAAATAATCTTAATACTTTAGTATAAATTGAACAACAATACCTAGTTGGTAAATACAAATTAATTACGAAACTTGTTTTGAAGAATAGGCCTTGTTTAGAAGGGCCCGCGTGGGGACTATAGCCCAAACCCTCTCGTGATGAGAGGAGGCCTGTGCCCAGCAGTGGGACGAAAATAGGCTGCAGTAGTAGTTTTGAAGAATACCACACAGCCCAAGTAGTAAATCTAGAATTTTAAATTATAACAAAAAAATTTTATTTAAAAACAATGAATACCTACTTACCTAGTTAAGGACCATTCAACAATAAAGAATTTTTGCATGACAAAACATTAAAATTATGTAATATGATAGCTATAAATAGCAATGATATTCCGTTAATTTCTGTGAATGAACACCGACCTTTCATTTTATTTCTTAGAAAAGACATAAACGCGCTACTGTGGTCAAATATGACTTGAGATGAAACTTCTCTTTCATAAAGTATGAAGTTAGCCGCGCTTGTATTGCAATTGTCTATTATTAGGCGGTGGTTATCACTTTTAATCAGTTAGGCCATATGCTTTCATGAATTCGCCATTTATTGGTGTCATCGTGGTTCGTGCGTGGTATGATGGCACAGGTCATGTACGAATTTATTTCGAACACATTTAAATGACGCTAGTTCTTCTCAATCATGTTTGCCAAGCGTAGGTCGTGATCGGCACGGCCACAGTGCTAACCGTCGGCCAGTTTCAGTGATTAGCACGGTAGGTCTTTCTCATTAACGGGGGGCGGCTAAACGTCCGTACTCCGCGGACTCGCCTAGCCTTGCGGCCGCGTGTTGGACAATGAGGCTGCTTTAATTTAACTCTATGTACTTACTCTTAGACTACTTACCCTTTAAAATGTAGCAGGAAGTTTAGATCTGTTTTTTACACGACTACGGCACAGCCAAATGAAGGGTTATGATTTAAGGCATTCACTGCCACCAACGCATATATGCGTTTTGTTGACTTTCCCGCAGTGCCTCGAACGCACATGTGCGTTGCAATGTTCCCTTAATGACAGATATGGCACCTGGCGAAAGTTCGTAAAAAGAAGTGGCAGTGAATGCGTTAAGCACTATGTATACGGATAGAAACCATTTGATGATAATTAACCCACAGTATCATCTATCGATTCTAAGCATGTTTATGTTTTTTTTTGGCACGGTAAAAAACAATAAAATGAAAATTGATAATTTATACGCCTTCAACAGCTCATAACTTTGTTAAAACTGAGCGATAAAAAAAGAAAATACTATCGGAGTCGGAAAAAGTACGCGCATCTCGACCTCAAATATCGTCAAATAGTTTTATTATACACAGTATGACAGTATTATGTATGTATGTGTGTATGTAAAGCATCCATCCTTTTTTTACCCGAATGAATGTCACGGAGGGTAATGTTTTTCGTGCGTATCTGTCTATGTTTTGTAATTTTCTTTATTACCATGTTTTGGCCGTTCGGCTGAACCGATTTTCATGATTGAGGTATCATTAGAATCGTCTCGTCAACCCAAGTGTTGTTAGAGAGGTCAGATGAAAAAACAATATGGCGGCTGGACGGTGGAGCCACCTAAAGTGGAAAACGAAAAAAAATTGAATTAGACAATATGGGTATCAAAATGAAGAACTTGTCAAGAGGATTGCGAAAAAGTAAAAATTGTTATCATAATTGTCAAAATGGAGAGCATGGGGCCCTTCACTTTTTCACTAAGAGAAAATGATTGGATAATATAAAGCGCAACAGATAGACATATATGCTGTCGAAGACTTTTCTACGCAGCTGTTTGAAGTATACAATTCTTTCATTGTATGGTTTAGCTAGCATAAGTGGAGCAAAAATGTATCGATCAAGAAGAGGAACCATCAGTCGACCCTTCTTTATGGAATTTGACGTTTGGTGTGAAAGATTTTGTTTACAAATTGTATGCCAAGACAAGTCACAGAGTCACAGAGACTGAATTGTTAAGTTCATATTTATGAACTCGACTGTACCTATTTGTTGTGAATGGCAAGAAGGGTGATATTTTTCGTAATAATTTCAGCTTAGATTTCCGACGTTTTGGTTTTATAGTTTTTTTATTTTATATTTTACTTGTTTACGTTAGGAAAATGCTTTACGCATCCCGCCTGGCCGGGGGACCAAGGCTGTTCTATAATACTGAATCTATTTATTTCCCTTTGCTTCAGGCGAATGTTTCCCGTGGTCAAAGTGAGTGCGAGCGGACTGGACCCGACGGCAATGTACACAGTCCTCTTGGAATTCGTACAGGTCGACTCGCACCGATGGAAATACGTGAACGGGGAGTGGGTATGTTGAACAATGCCTTTAAAATCATCCTACTGCTTGCTTCTGTCCGCAATTTCGCCCGCGTGGAATTCGGAAAACGCATTCGCAACGCAACGCGTTTTTCCAGGATAAAATGTAGCCTATGCTATGTCCTTCTCCGGGACTCCAACTATCTCCATACATAAGTTCATCTAATCGGTCCAGCGGTTTAAGCGTGAAAACGTAATAGACAGAGTTACCTTCGCATTTATAATATTAGCATGCCCGGATAGTATGGATTTTTTACACCCGGGTATTGTAAAAGTTTGCGAAAAAAAATATCGGTATTATTCTGTTTTGTCGGGTTTTTCTAATTTTCAATTTAAAGAGGTAGTTATACCAGTATCTACGCTCCCTTCGGAAAGCAAAGGAATTTCATAGGAATTCTTTAGGGAACGTCAAAACGTTACGGTGCTCAAATTGAACTTTAATTCTATCTACCTCCTTGAAGTTCAGTTTCAACGCCGTGACATTTTGACGTTCTTTATAGAATCCCTACGAAATCCCTTTGCTTTCCGAATGGGGCCCCGCTCCTAGAAACTGAATTCCGTCAGTCCTCTCCGAATCGAAAACGCATTCGTGATGCTTTTAATGTAGCTGCTTTAAAGCAGGATTTAATTTTTGTTAAACTAATTTAGAAAACATATTCGCTAAATAAGCATTTATTTCATAGGTTCCCGGGGGAAAAGCCGAAGTTCCGCCCTCAAACGCGATCTACATCCATCCGGAGAGTCCCAACTTCGGTGCGCATTGGATGAAGGAGCCAATCTCTTTCGCTAAAGTCAAACTTACAAACAAGACTAATGGCAATGGACAAGTAAGTTATTCATTTACGTTTTTGGGTTATTCCTAATTGATTTATTTGGTGTACCTACAGTCACATGTGTATTCCTTTATTATTATTATTAAAACATTATTATAATTGATATAGTTAGGTGCCTAACTGAACCTATTTATCTTTACGAAAAATCTTTGTTTTTGGCGTATATCTAAGAATACTTAGTTTCCAATGGTGGGTTTCTTAGTAAAACCACAGGTAAAACAAAGCACTGATTCTAGTTAGAAACTGCTCCATATTTATGGTCTGTTCCCGTTACACTCAATATTCCCAAAGGCTTACTATTGACACAATGCTAATCTACGATAATAGAAAGCAGGTGGTGCGGAGGTGTAACTGCTTCAGTTCCATTACCGAGGCCGTTCTCACGAGATATGGTGCGAATGAATATGAAAGCAAACATAAGATACATCCAGATCCATATGTTGACGGCTCAGTGTGAAATCTGTAGCTTTACCAACTGTTTAGCGGCTGTACGCACTATCATTTGTAATAATTATTGTCTCATCGCTATGTTTACACGCCTCTTTCGTGTCAGATTAGACGACTTCTGCAAAAATTAAAGCCGTATTAATTGGTTTTATTGTCTCTTTTGTTACGGTTCCTTTTGGTGCAGAATTTAGAAGCGACTTGTGAAGTTAACGTTGATGGCAATACGATAAACGTCCGAGATTGCTGATTTACAGTTACGTTTCAACTGCTTTCAATTATAGTACCTAATGTCTATGGACTTAGTGATTGAATTTTATTACAGCGTAAGAACTGCTAGACTGCCACCACAACAGCCTATTTACGGCCCACTGCTGGGCAAAGCCTCCTCTCACCACGAGTGGGTTTGGGTTATAGTCCCCACGCGGGCCCAGTGCGGATTGGGGACTTCACACACATCCTTGAATGACTTCGCAGATGCGTGCAGGTTTCCTCGCGATGTTTTCCTTCACCGAAAAGCTCAGTGGTAAAATCAAAATGAATTTCGCACATAAATAATTTCAGAGGTGCGGATTCGGACCAGTCAAACTAGCAATAACAAATAACTTCTTCAATAACCTTTTGACATTAACGAAAAATAATAAAATTTTGGAATATTAAAATGTTGCTTTTCCCATTTTAGATAATGCTGAACTCTCTACACAAATACGAGCCTAGAGTGCATCTCGTCAAAGTCGGAACGGACCTCCGACGCATAATGACGTATCCATTCCCGGAGACTCAGTTCATCGCGGTCACCGCTTACCAGAACGAAGAAGTCACATCGTTGAAGATCAAATACAACCCGTTCGCGAAAGCATTCCTGGACGCCAAGGAGAGACCCGAAGGCTATTACCAGAGGGACTTCGTCGGGACTCATTATCCGCAACAAAGTGCGTCGCCTCATCAATACCCACAATGTAAGTTGATGGATTCTCGTTACATTCTATCTGTACTTACGAATAAATAGGCACTTAAAACTCATCGATTCTATGGGCTTAGCTTTGATTATTATCTTCGTAATTAGTACCGAGACGCACTAGAGGACTTAAAACTGAACTGACAATGTCTTGGAATTTACTTACTTGAAGCGAAGCGATAAATATTAGGTATGGACCTTTATTTTATGAGTGAAATCCATACGTCTTTTAAAGCATGGCCTGCAAACGTATTTGTACCACGGATGGATGTGAGGCTAGTTGTCGAACCTCCAATAGGATGGGGCGACAATCCGAGTATCTATTCGAGTTCACGACGTGATCCAATAGCGAACGGAATAGGAATTTCATCATCTTTTTTCGGTTAAATGTTATTCGGGACGTCAAAGCGAGAGTTAAGTGAGTCAGTAAATCCCAAAGCCCAAACGTCGTTAAGCGCATAGAGTGAGAAAGATGACCCCGCCTAGTCCAATCTTGAACGTGTATGAGCGAGACGTACGGATGGAATAAGTACCGCTTCCTAGAGTTCCTAGAATTGTATTGTATGAGTGATTTGCTCTCTCGAAAAAAATGGGTTGGGAGACTGTCTATCCTTTTTTGGGATATGAGAAATCCTATATGTGAACCGATGCAAAGCTATGACAATCTTATAGTGAACTTGACTCAAGGCACACGGAGTTTGAAGGCATTATGTTTTGGTGAAATGATAATGAATTTGATGGTACGCTTACAGTTAGTGGGTGGTTCGTGGCGTCCCAATCTCTATACGGCGGCAGCAACGCCGCTTCGAGGAGGCCCGCGCCGTACCCCCCGCGGCCGCCTTCGAGACCTCGCACACTCTCGCCTCCCTGTAAGTCTTCATTGTTAACACTTATCACACGTATTTGACTGACATACATACTCCAAAGACAATAATGGTGCTGGACAAGTTAAAGCGGCATTGACAAGAGCAGTAGGTCCGGACCGAGTCGACTCTGATACCAGCACGGATGCAACTCCTATACTCTCCGCAGAGCAAAGTGACGACCGCCACCATAGAAGTATTTATGGCGCCGGTCGTCACTTTGATTTTCGGTGAGTATAGTGTAGCAACCTTATAATCCGAGCGCTTTCGGATGACGGCGTCCGATCTGTGTTGACTCGGATAGCGTTCTACTTTTCCGAGTTCAAATTCTTCTCCTTTTATGTAATTCCTCATATTTTTCCCGTCTTAGCACTTCTATTTATAAGTGCTGCAACAACTCTCTCAATTTCGCAGAAAATCCGTCATTTTTCGATAGTATATATAACCGTATAAAAACAATTTTAGAATGAACTCCGAGTGAACCTTTATAAATGTCAAAGTTCGCGTCTTCGTAGCGCCTTTTCTCAAACACGACATTTGTATTCCAGCAACGTACAGCAGCACAGACCGCACCTCAACATCCAACACCAGCGGCAGCTACACTTGGGCAAGCAGTAGCGGCTACTGGACGTCAGCTCAAGGCAGCAGCTCCCCTCAGCCGAGCGCGTCTCCAGCGTACCGCACGCCCCCTCACGCATACCCTGCCCCCCTAGAGTACGCCGCCGCCCCGGCCAGTACCCCTCCGGCTCCAGCGCCGGCGCCCCTTTACCCCCTCCAGTACGAGCCGACGGCGCAACACCATTCCCCGTACTACCAGCATGCGTACGCGCCATACGCTCATCACGCAATTGAAGACATTTCCTATTGGCCTAACGGGTATCTAACAAATCTTATACCTAATTTAAACGAGCTAGGTGCTTGTATTTATTTATATATACAAGCCATCTCAAAAAAGTCCAACGATTTGGATAAATTTTGGAATAGGTAGTATAGTTACGTATAGGGGTTTTCGGGGTTTTAGGTTTCATTTCTGGGAAAACTTATTTTTAGCTATTCAAAGTACTATTCATAAAAGTTTGTGGCTATATACACTTACATGATATCTATATCTAACATACTTACTCGTACATGCTATTACTAGACTTAGGATTTTTTGAGCACTGTGATGACAGGTGGCGCAAGAGATTCAATTTCGTAGGTACAGAGAATCGCAAGGAGATGCTTATAGGAGAATTTCGCGCACTTTTAATCAGCAGTGAACGTTTTTTGGCTCAAACTACAATGTAACCCTCTGGTATCGCCTTGGAATCAGTATAACAGAATTTCTTGGACAACCAGAATACTTACTTATCACCCTGCAAACACACAGAAACCCGTGATGACTCTTTTCTTCTCTGAAACCAAAAAAGAGTAGGCACATTCAAGATATTGACGAACCTTCTGCTTTCATTTTCAGCTTGAACAGCTACGGTTACCAGCCGTCAGAGTACGTTGGCACTGGGGAAGTAGCATACGGTTCTGAAGGCATGACCTTCGGACCTTCAGGGCCTTCGCTGGAGGCCGCCCCGGCCCCTGATGGCCGCTCGACGCCCCAAGGGTCCGAGCACGCGGATAGAGAATACAAGTACAGTGCGGAGGATCGCCATTCGCCGTGCGAAGAGCAAGCCATACCTCCGCGCTCGCCGACGCAGTGACGCGTGATTGTAAAGTGAAAGGACTTGGTTTCGCCACTTTTTTACTTATGGAAGTTGCTTGTGTTTTAGGTACAGTCCAGTTCGCCAATACATACACACTTTTGCACCTTACTCCGTTGTATTAAAGTCCAAAAGTGTACACGTATTAATGAACTCGACTGCACATTGGGAGTGTGTGAGCTTATTGCTAAGTTTGTGAAACTTAACATGACGTAAAATTTTATTATATAAATAATTCGGCTAAATAGACAGCAAGTCGGTTAACTATCGAAATGACCACATGAGCTGCATACTCACCTGTAGTAATATAATACATATACATATTATATCAAATTTGGTGTTGCTATAATGAAACGAGGACTAGCGCCCTCATTGACAGGTCCGTTGAATTCCTTGTCAAGCTTTAAAACCCAAATAGAAATATGAGCTTATACATTCACGCAATTTTCTTCGATTCTGAATAGGTACCTACTTTGATTTATTAATAAAAAACATGACATAAAGGTGGGTATCGACTACGCGCGGCAAACCATCGAACATTGGCTTGGCCCAATGTTTTGGCACGCTACTATTTTAAGAGCGATACTACCTAACTTAACAAAGGTATTTTTTTTTTCGAACTTTCGTTGATGGTCTAGTACAGGTTTACACAACTTAGAAGGCGCGTGGATTAAGCGATAATAGACTCTGCCTGCGCTTCACCGCGCGCCTTCTCATTTGTGTCGTGCTGTACCCTGGGATGCGTTCCGAATCGCGCTCAGAGCGCTCACAGCACCTTGCGTCCCTTCTCCTCTTAGGAGTCGACTTTCAAGAGGAAAAAGGATGCAAGGTGCTGTGAGCACTCTGAGCGCGATTCGGAACGCAGCTCTAGATATATTTTCAACGAACTGTGTTGAAAAAGTAAAATGACATTTTCGGTAGACCGAGAACTTATATGTTAAATACCTAAGAATGGAACTGGCTTGTAAATTGATAGTCGTGCCCTAGTACATAAGTTGGGTATTATTTAATAAATAATTAATAATTTATTCTAAACGGTCACTTTACTTTAAGAACTTTTCAACACAGCATATATTGAAACCTATGAAGTATCTATGTAATTAAATAAATAAGTAAGTAAATAATTATTTACAGTTTAAGTCCGTCCTTTACTAATACATATAAGAATAAGTTGTATATTTTGTATATTGAATATCGTTCTGCTGGTTTTCAGGCAGGCCATGTTAAAATGAAGTACATATCTTTTTTAAGATACCAATTAGACAATATAAATTATCTGTAGAGCACGACACGTTTAACACAGCGCACGGATAAAGAAATAGCTTCTTTATCGAACGGGGTAAGCCTACGGGGCCTGGGGCAAAGGTAAAGGGCACCTTTTTCAGAGCTACTTAGGGGCAAGGTGAGGCTCCCCAAACTAAATTAAAAACCTTTTGTAAAAACAAACACTTTAATATAAGTAAGTTGTGTGGTACTATTTGTGCTTTACATAAGTAAAGATACAATTCTTTATTTTTCTTATGACAATGTAGGTACCTACTGTTAAAAAAAAGTTTAGATAGAAAATGGCCATCCTAATTCACTGAATTGAGCTTGATACTCTAGCTAGTGCAATGTACAATGTACCGTTAATTTGTAGAAGTCCAAAATCTTTGTGTTATTAGGCCCACTTGCTCCAAGCCTTTAACCTCGGGTTAGCACCATAACCCGGGTTTAGTTGTATCAACTTTACTCGAGTTAGAGGGTAACCCGAGGATAGCGGCGTTGGTGCAACTCGGCCTTAATGTTACTAAGGGAAAAAAAGGGTCACTTGACGTCATGATTGAAAAAAATAAAATACATCTTAAATACGCAAAATATAACCTTATATTGTGTCCTTTATGTGTATGTTGAATGAAATCCTTTCATCTATTTACAACCTGAGTGTAATCATGAAAAGAAAGACTTAAAATAAAACAAGTACCTACTTGAAAGTAGTACCTACCTGCCCCCATTTAAAAATGTAAGAGAGGTCTGTATTTCCTTAAAAAATAAGTTTCAAATGATGTACATCATTGAACAATAATCTTAGATAAATCAAATACAGACTCATACAAACATGTTGGTAGCTGATAAATAAAACTGTTGCTCTGTTACCTTACTTGTTTTAGTTATTATCCTTTACATGGTTGTCCTGTCCACAGTATATAAGAGTTCCCTATTTATTAAGCATATAGGTAACGCATCCGTAACACATCCTTGATCTGTAAAAAAAAGTAGTGTCAATGACAAATACATCCCGTTTTTTCGACAGGTAACTATGCGTTAACAAAGTGTTTGGTACATTAACTTAACTGAAACCATACCGCAAATCAGTTTTTGATAATTCGAAAAAAAAATGTATTTTTAGCTTTTTCATACACAGGTATAGTACGACACGACTTAGAAGGCGCGCGGCGAAGCACTTAAGCCGTTGACGCAGATTCTATTATTGCTTAATCACGCGCCTTCTAAGTTGTGTAAACCTGTAATCTTTGATTAGACCTGAAGAATATTTCCTTAAATTTAATGCATTTAAAAAAAGAAAAGTGTTAGGCTGGAAAATATATGAGCCATTCATTTGGTAGGAGGGGTAACCTGGAAAGTATTTCGGGAGTTTTGAAAATTGGCATATTTTATAGATTTCAATGTCCGCTTCCTGATTTTCAACTTAGCCGCTAGCGCCGTCAAGGAACTTACATAGCAAAATTGAGCTTTCTACGGTGAGCTGTCTGTCAGTCACTCAGTCAGTCAAGTTAAGAAAGATAATCATCATCGTCATGATCATTTCAGCTGATAGACGTCCACTGCTGGACATAGGCCTCCCCCAAGGCGCGCCACTCAAACCGGTCCTGTGCCACCTGTGCTGTGTAAGGAAGATAATGCATACTGAATAATATTGATCTAAAAATATTCAATTTCGCGAGAAATAAAAGAACTTACAACTTTCAGGCCAGCTCTTCAGGATTCGAATCTGCAGTTAAGATTGGATACCATTGGGCGAGGAGCTTCCGCTGCTTATGTCCGCAAATAACATCTGTAATCAAGCATTTAACTTTATTAACCCTTTGATCGACAAGGACTCCCAAAGTTGCTATTCACTACCATATACCAGTGACAACTGAACGGTATCTAAGCTAAGGTGAACTTTGATCATGAGTAAAGAGGATATAATAATGTATCGTTTTACGTAGTTCTATTTTTAATGTTTCACATGTTACGCTAAATTCACATGCTTGGCGTCTGATTGATCACTTCATAGAAATATTAAAGGTAGTATTTTTAACTAGAAACATGACCATTCCCCAACTGATCTCCGAAACTACGAGCCCTAAGTTAAAAAAAAAAACTTATTTGCATAGATTAGGTACCACGACGCAACTTAGAAGGCGCGCGGATGAGGCAATAACAGACTCCGCATCAACGGCTTAAGCGCGCCGCGCTAAGTTGTGTTCTGCTACACAGGAAAGCCTATTTAAAGTGACATAGAAAATAATCAATGAACGGAACCCTCTCTTAGACTGACAAACAGGTGGCACACATGATGGTAAGTGGTTGCCGCTGCCTATAGACTTAAGAGGGTTTATCCCTAAAGTTGGCAACATCGCATATAGCTGTCAAATGTTTCGCTGTTTTTATTAGTTTCTCAATATTACTGAATTAAAAAAGAAGTTATCATTCTATGGTTGAATGACGCGTCACGTTTTATATTTGTTGCTTAGGCGTTCAAATGATAAGATTACATTAAAACGCATGAAAAATGCGATGGAAAGTTTTCAAAAGATACTTCCATAATCCTAAAAATTCCATGTTCCTATGATAATCGTTGCAATCCATACTTAATGTTTTAGTCAACCATAGAGCGATAATTCATATTTTCATTCATTAATATTCAGAAATTAATGAAAACAACGAAATATTTGACAGCTATTTGCGACGTTGCCAACTCTTGGAGTAAACCCTCTTAAGTAAAGGCACGGAACTTGAGCGGTGGCCTTGGATGCGCAGAATTCAAAAATAAGGTCTCATCGGCGGCAGAGGGGCGCGGGACGCAGGGAGCGCTTTGTTGTGCGCGCACGCTTATTGGCCCTTCAGTCGTAAACATGCGCAGAAATCCCCTCTACTTTTGCTCACCGCTCAAGATACGTGCCGCGACCTTTAGGGACAATTGTTTGAGACTATTAATACGGTTTACCGGATGGTTTTCCAGCATATCTTCAATCCTAGTAGTAGATCCTACCGACACGAAGTAATCTATTTCGCTTCTTGTGTTTTGCATACATTGTATGTGAGTATCATCGGAAAATGGAACATTGGCCTAGAAAAAGAAATATTTGAAGTATGCAAACATAATGGCTGCGTTCCGAATCACGCTCAGTGCGCTCACAGCACCTTGCATCCCTTTTCCTCTTAGTAGTCGACTTTCAAGAGGGAAAAGGATGCAAGATGATGTAAGCGCTCTGAGCGTGATTCGGAACGCAGCCAATGAGATTGATGTTGCAGTATAATCAATATCTCTGTTCCGTATCGCGCTCAAGGCGCTCACAGCATTCACAACGCTCGTAAGTGTCCCGAATCGATTGTCACGCTCACGACCGTGTGAGCGCGTTTTTGATTCGGAATTATCATAAGCACGCTCACGGCGCCAACACTAGTAACTGACAATCTTTTTTTTACAATAGGGAATCATGTCCTGTCAAATATAGTGAAATGTCACTTTGACGTTTGCGCTCACAGCGCCCATGCCCCGCAGCGTGAGCACCGTGAGCGTCGATCGATGACGTCATCGATGACGTCATCAATTTCCTGAGCGTCGTGAGCACACTCACAAAGTGTCCCGAAATGCGCTCAAAGCGCTGTGAGCGCGATTCGGAACGTACCCAATGTCAACATATGACATTTTTTTGACCGTTAATATTTCCACAGCAGATTCTTTAGTGAAAACTAAAAATACGTTTTTTTTTCTTTCAGTACTAAAATTTCGAGAGACATTAGCTGAAAGATATCCTAAAAAAACATGCGTTTGTGAACAGCTGAGTGGGGGAAGGCGGCAATAACGCTCGCCCCGCACCCTTTAGGTACATTTAAGTCGCCGAGACAAACTTACGGAAGTGCACCGACAATAGGGATGAAGACAAAAACTTTTTTTTCCTTAGTCTATCAGGAAGATTATTGAAAAGTATTGGACACGTATTTTTTATTTTTTCACATAATCAAACTTATACGCAGATATATTGAGTTGAAATGTCGCGTGACGTCACGGCTAGGTACGATTTATACCTAACGGTGACGTAGTTAGCCCCCACTCTCAAACTTTAATGCATTTTAACTTAGTCATTCTTTGTTAATTTGATAAAACAAAAAATACGTGTCTAATATTTTTTTATTACCTGACTGACGGACTAATTAGAATTTAGATTTCTTCACCCTGTCATCATCCCTATTTGCATTGGTCAAGAGAATTTGCATAGGTGAGTGCCCCCCCCAATCCCCGCCCCTCACCGCTAACCCCGAGCGTCACTCAGTTCCCGATTATCCACACGTTACTAATTATTTATTCGGACAGCACATTTTATTGTGAAAATTTAACCTTTGTTTTTTTTTCAGAAATGGTATCTTTTATTGATACCTAATGCCTGGGAAAAAATTGAATGGTCAATATAATGTCACCTGTATAGTATTTACAGATACCTACCTGTTCAAGCACTTCTTGTAGTGTACAACTCACTTTAGGGAGAGTAAACGTGATGAGTCTCTGTTCACCGTTTTGTAGGAAAATTAACATCTTAGCTGAATTGGGCTCTGACACTTGTGACAGTCCACTTGGGGTCTCTTTGTAATGTAGAACAAAAAAGCAGTATTAGTTTAATTCATTCCAAATTAGAAAGGAATAGCAGTAATTATATGTGTTACCATGTGGAGGTGTTGCTTGTTGGGATTGCTGTTCCATGTTTCTCGCTAAATTCTGTCTCCCGTTATCCCTGTGAAAAGGTTAGAATATCTTATTAGTAGAGAAATAAAATTACAATCAAGGATGACTCTCATAAAAAATATAAGGCTTTATTATAAATGCATTCATGCGTAAACCGCTGGACCGATTTCGATGAAATTTGGTGTGTAGATAGTTGGAGTTCCACAAAAGGACATAGACTACTCTTTATTCCTGGGAAAACATGTTTTTTTTTTGTCGGTGGTATATGCTAACAAGCGTAGAGTTCCAGCGGCAACGCGATAACTGAAGTACACGTGGGATGTGGTTGAAGTTGCGGGCAGAAACTAGTTCAACATTAAAATAGATGTAAATTAGTACCTACAAGATACGGCCCAAGCAATATCTACCCTCATCTCCGATTTGAAAATATGATCCTGAAAATTTGACAAATGCAATGAAAATAGTTTTATTTTCTACCTAACAGTTATTTCCACATATTTAGCAAGACACCCACTTGCAAACTATTAATGTCCATATTATATTATCAATTAAATTAAATTATTGGGTTATATGGCTCCCATATTATATTATCATTTTAAGCTTGGTTTGATTCAAATAACAAATGAGGGTAGATATTCCTTAGGCCATATCTCCTACTAAAAAGTTTACAGCTTGTAAGTACTTAACAAATAGTTTTAAACTTACGAATTCCCGCTTTTAAATAATTTCATCCTTACCGAGGTTGGGGCTGCCCCGGGCCTCTCATGGGTGGATGGATCCCATTATACTCCGCCGCAGTAATCCTATTAGTTAGAGCTATCTTCCTCCTGCGTCCTTTCATCTTCAAGCGAGTCCGCATCCTATCCTTGTGGTCCATGGATGGTTCAACTGGTTCCGATGCTCGTATACTTGCTGTTGCTAGCCTAGCTGAGTGACAGCGGTCGGCGAAGCAGATCTGTTCAAAACTGCTGATGTTGTTATTGTTTGAGAAACTGAAGGAAGTTTGGTCAGGAGCAAGGCTGACTTTGAACATAAAGTAATCTATGGTTCCGAATCGTTACGAAACGCTCAGAGCGCTCACAGCACCTTGTATCTCTTTTCCTCTTGAAAGTCGACTCGCAAGAGGAAAAAAGATGTAAGGTGCCGTGGGCGCTCTGAGCGCGATTCTATTCTATATAAATTAATGGCTTCTGTCTTGGACACTTCGCCAATATCAAAGTAAGGACCAAAGGCCTGCAAGTTGTTCGGTAATAAAGGTAAATGTATGGTATAAATAATAAATAAAATAAAATTAGAGAGACTCAATAAACGTCAACGTCCATCTTGGGTCAAATGAGCGCGATTCGGAACGCAGCTTGACTGACCTGACAGCTGACAGTGACACTTCAACGAAGTTGCGACTTGCGACTTGCTTGTCATTAGGTGGTCATTAGTGTTCATAGACGACAGCGCCACCGGTGATCGGTAACTGGATTATAAATTAAAAGTTATAAAACTTTCTTAAAACAAGCTTTTATTAGTTTTATTTTAATGCGATAAAACTAATAAAATGTTTGTTTTTGTTTAAAAGTTTTACTATCAACTTATAACGTCATTACACAATTTATTAAGATAAAAAAGCTTGTCGCTCGGTCGTCTGGGTTTTCTTTTTTGTGCTAGAATGTTAATCAATTTCTTTTCAGTGTCTCTAGCTTTTTTAATTTAAGTTTTGGACGATGATGCGCACATTTCGAGGTTATCTCAGTTGTTTTTGTAGCTTTCTGTTGAATTGAATAGTTAAGTTTTTGTTACAATTTTTGTTATTTAAGATTTTTAACCGATTTCGTCGATTTTTTTAAATCCAAAGAATAGCCAATCTTTATAATTACATGTACAAAAATACATTATGGAACTTTAGTTTACATAAAGATCACCAGCTGGCAGCACTCTCCTTACATTCAATTTCTAGTAATTCGATCACATCGAGTCTTGGACATAACTAGTAAGTAATCTGTGATCGAGGCTGGCGGCAAATAACCGCAAAGTTACAGAATTAGTTTTAAAATTTAATTAATTATTACGTTTACCTTGATTATAATACTTTACTAAGTGCTGTAATTAGAAAAATGTTTCTACAATGATTGTAAATTGAAATGTTTATATACGACAAGTCGCCTATTCGCCAATTTTAGTCGTCTGTAGTTTGCTTCCTATTGATTTGTTCTAAATTCTTGCTGATTTATTCATTTTTGAACAAGACAGCTTGTAATTGGACACGAGGAATAATATCTAACAATGGACTCAACTGTATCAGTGTCTAAGGTACGATCAAACTTCTATGTTATTGTTTATATAGGTTATCTTAGTTCTTTGAAGAATGCTTTTGAATAAACAAAATATGGGTTTCGATACCTAAAACTAGCTATAGGTGACCATATAATCTATTACATGGCAAATGTACATGTGATGTGCCCAAGTAAATAATGTACTAAGTGTTGTGTATTTACATTACTTAAAACCAAGTTAGATCATCAACCCTCTTATCTAAATCATCTTTGGCTGATCAATCAATCAATCATTTATTTATTTGTTAAACATAGGTTACACAATACAATAGGTGGTAGGTGGTTTATCCTATAATAATAACTTATGGCTATGTTTTACCTGCAACAACTATTTCATTTCAATCACTATTTGTATTGTTTACAGGGAGTGTTTTTGTTCCCGAGCACATTCAAAAAGCCAAAGCACACAAAACATAAAACCAGTAGCTCCCTGTTTGAGAAACAGTTTAAAAAGGAGCCATGGTATATAGCTTATAAGAAGAACTGGGAAAAAATCGAGAATAAAATTATGGTGAGTCTGTTTTTGTGTAGTTTAACACTTTCACTGTCAGGAACTCCATGGGTGCATGTATAGTAATCCAGTAATCCAGTACATGGGCGACAAACCTTTGCTTGCATGAAAATAGCTAAGAATGAGTCTTTCTAAATATGAGATCTAGCTAGATTGTTTTTACCCTTATATTGGAAATTCGTCCAAAATTGCTAGAGCCTTTTTATATACACTAAACCGCAGTGAAATCGGGTCACATTGTATGGAAAACCCTGTACAAAGTGTCCCGATTTCATTGCGGTTGAGAGAACAGGTTAGCATGGTTCAAGCTTAAGATTTACTGAACAAAGTGTGATGATCTGGTGTTGCCTACAAGCATAGCTTCGGACAAAGTGCTCTATTGAATGCATTAATGATAGATTAATGGGCCTAATATGGGTTTGATAGCAAATCATTCAATTGCATCATTCTTACAGGATTTACATCAAAAAACCTACGATGTAATATTAAATGAGATGGTAAATTATGTAAAGTCATTCTATGGAGGTAATGAATCTCTGCATTTGGAGGGGATCATTCCGAGTGCTACCTTGCTTACTGGTGTAAATCAGCCTGATCATGTTTCGCAGTTTGAGGCACTAATTCAGAAAATAAGGTTAGTAATTAAATTTTCAAGTACCTATTTTGTTATTATGATGAGTTGCAAGTCCTTTGAAAATTGTAAATTGACAAAACCAAAAGCCATAATAAATAACAATAAGTTATTTATTTACAGCATTAAAAACTTAACCAAAATTAAATGCAAGCAATCATAATTTTATTATTTAGATTTGTAATATTTTTCATGTGTTTTAGGGATGAGGTAACACCACATATAGCCATGGTATGCTCTCAAGATGCATCAACTGTGAAAAACTTAGTAGAAAATACAGTATGGCAGCTAATAAATGGACATGAAATTATGGTAAGATATGATAAGTATTTACTACTCATTGACATATAATCTCATTGACATGTAGAACCAACATTGGTCGAAACTCTCCCGTGGTCCGGATAAGCACGGAATACAATTCAGTCGCAGCCAAACTGAAGAATGTGGACATCCTTAGTGACTCATTACATGTATTTAAAAATAAGATCCAGAAGTTGAAGTAGGTCATTAATACTTGTTATAAATTGTATTTTTTTTATTGTTCTAAATTTCTAATTTATATATTGTAATTTAATTTAATCCGTAAACTAGTTTTGTACTTTAATTTTACTGTTAGTGATAGTTGTTAAATTCTTCTTGTATGTATCTATATTTAAGTGATGTATCTGCCTATAATTGGCCCCTGCATCATCTCTCTAGCCTTAAGTTTATAACTATTAATTGTATCAATGTGTGGGCTGTTGGTAGTTCGAATAAATAAATAAATAAATAAATAAATAAATAATAACATATGGATGAACAGTGCCTAACAGAATATGTCATAATATATGGAGCAAACTGACATTAGAAAATACGTTTCAATATGCTAATAACGCCTCTTTATAATATGTGTCAAAATAAATATTTTGTACAAAAGTAAACCTAACACTATGACTTAAGTGTCAAATTTACTAAGCGCCAAACGATTTGTTCGGGCACCCGTTTTGACGGACCATTTTTCTTCGGCTGATTGTGAATCCTTACTTATAATAGATAAATGACCATACTGCACTTTGTATACAATGTAACATGTTCTCAAATTTATAGTGATGTGATCCAACTGATTTTGGTCATGGTGACCATGACCATACTGTGCATGGCAAATTGTGTTCCTCTATATTATTTCTTGAATAAAAAAAAAACATTTTAATATTTCAGGATGCCAGTGCAAATGATTCAGATGAAGAAACATTGCCAACCAAAAAGAAACTGAAGAAGAACCAGTGCAGTATGAAAATGTTACAAAATTGGTACAGTAGAAAATACCAGACAAATTCACCAAAGAAGAAACACACTGTCTCCATGAGATCTCTAGTTGTCATCATACCGGATTTTGAAAGCTTTAATTGCAATGTTTTACAAGACTTTGTAATGATTGCAAGGTTAGTTACAATTTATTAAAAAAGCTTATGTAGCAACATTCATGAAATTGCAGGGATCCCTTGCATGTGATGCTTGTGATAAGTTAGTAAGTAAGCAATGATGATTCTTGATGACTAGCTTCTGTCCGCGACTTCTTCCGCGTGGAATTTGTGAATAGCATTCCCGCGGGAACTATGCATTTTTTCGGGATAAAAAGTAGCCTATATGTCGACCAGTGTTATAACATACCAAATTTTGTTGCAATCCGTCCAGTGGTTTTCGAGTTAAATCCGGTCATACATACATACATACAGACAATTTTTCTAAAAATCGTTATTTTGTGTTCAGTATTGTTTATATAGTCCCCTCGACTTAATAGTTTCTTTTAATTTTCAAGTTTCAGACGCGACTTCTTCTACAGACTTATTATTAGTATAGACTAGTTGGCCCGTGAACTTTGTATCACCATGGATTCCCAAAAGATATATTTCCTTTAGATATATATATATCTTTCCAATTTTTCTGTCTTTCTAAACCTTCCCAGAATCAAGCGGAATAAAACAAAAAAGATTCAGCCAGTCGAGTCTTGGCCAGACCACAGAATATTTAATAGTACTACATTCAGAATGGCCTCGGAATCAACCGCCTGAATCTAGCCGGCGCGCAACTCGCGCCCAATTCGCCCTTATCGTCATTTGTTTCTTCCGGAGATGGAAAGTCACGGAATGATCACTGGCCCGCGTAGTTGGCACACACACATTTACAAGTGTACAGACGTCGTCGCATGCACACAAACGTCCTCGCACGCAAACATTGCCACTTAATTGTGTTCGAAATCGTGCTTTTATAGGCCTTGTCTGCCCTGTGGCTAGACTTACACATGGCAATTCATTTTTATATAACCTATTGACCTTCTTATTGTTTTTTTTTTCAGTTCCTATTTGTCATCATTGCCAATCGTCTTTGTGTTTGGAGTGGCAACATCTGTTTCGGCGCTGCACATATCATTCCCATACCATGTCTCGTCAAAGTTGCTTATTAAAGTATTCCACTCCCACTCTTCTCCTATTTACATGAATCAGGTTACTTATATGTTATATTATGCCAAAGTTTTCTTGAAAATAATAATAATTTTAAGTCTAACGTATCTCTCTTTCTTTACAGGTGCTTGAAGATGTTTTTCTGAACACAACAAGTCCAATTCATTTGTCAGGAAAAGCTTACGAGCTGCTGACAGATGTGTTTCTATTCTATGATTTCTCAGTTACTGGCCTCATTCAAAGTATAAAGGTATCATTTCGTTACTGCGTTTATTGTTTATTTTTGAATTTTGCATTTATACTCTCTTTTTCTTTTTTTCGTAACAGTATTGTATGATGGAGCATTACTACAGTGACAACGTGAAGTCTCTATGCTGTGATCGCAACGATATTGAAGAAGCAACCTTGAAACTGTCAGCAGAAGACATAGAATCCATCAGACGGTTGCCATCCTTCCGGCCATTTTTGGAGGTGCAAGACTGTCAAACCAAAATTGGCCTATTTGAAGACAACAATTTCTTCAGAGAGGTGCTTTGCGATGAGCTAAATAAGCTTCACGATTACTTACACAGTTTTTACTTGTGTGTGAGATTATTGGCGGCGTTTTTAAAAGATTTGCCCAAGAATATAATTGGGAAAACGGTGAGTACTTAGTTGGCATTCTGAAATTATTTATTTGTTTGCTTTAAGCCGTGGTAGCAAAGTGGTTTAACCTACCGCGCCTCTCGTGCGGACTGTCGCGGGTTCGAATCCAGCTTGCACCTCTGACTTTACTTATGTGTGAAATTCAATTTTAATTGACCACTTTTCGGTAAAGGAGTAGGTACATTGTGAGGAAACCTGCACGCATCTGCTAAGTCATTCAAGGATGTGTGTGGGCCCGCGTGGGGACTATGACCCAAACCCACTCGTGATGAGAGGAGGCTTTCCAGCAGTGGGCCGTAAATAGGCTGTAGTAAGTAGTAGTAAGCCACTAATGGACCATTAAGGTTCTTAAACAAGCCAAACAAACAAACAAGTAATTCAAGTCCATCCACTAGGCCCGCGTGGGGACTATAGCTCAAACCCTGACGTGATGAGAGGAGGTTACTGTTGTTATGACTTTAGACCACTTGTAAAGTAGTTAGTTGCTCTAGCTTTTGAATAAGGATTGCGGAAGAGATAGTAAGCAAGTCTAAAACTACTACAACTACTTCAGCCTATTTGCGTCCCACTGCTGGGCACAGGCCTCCTCTCATCACGAGAGGGTTGGGCTATAGTCCCCACGCGGGTCAAGTGCGGATTGGGGAAGTCTAAAACACTTTTCTTTTTTATAGGTGCGTGAAATCTACACCAAATGTGCGAGCGAACTTATAACACGCACGCCTACGTTCAAAGAATGCATGCAGTTAGTGAACTTCCAATCGCAAGTCAAACTAATAGACAGTATAAACGGCGCTTTGAAAGTGATCACTGCAGAGCTGCAATCAGTATCTCCCGTTAAACCCCTTCGGTCTTCACCAACAAAGAGTAATGCCGTTAAGTTGGAGTTGAAAAATGAATTGGGAGAGAACTTTGCTAAATCGGTCCGAATTCATTTGCTTACGTTTCTGAGACAACTCGAAAATGCCAACACTGAGACGACTATCTTCACGAATATTTCCAATAATGATGTTGAGAACAATGTGGAACTGGTTCCGGGAAATAGATACAAATTAAAAGAGGTGAGATTTCCAAAGTCTAATAGTTGAGTGTTGTCTTCTTGCGCCGTTTTCGTAATATCTCATTTAGGAATGCCTTTTAATGTAATCTTATAACTTGATTTATTTTTGATCAGACAGTGTCTCTGAAAATATGATCCATCAGATTGTTTTAGACGGGGTAGAGCAAAACGTTGTGACGATATTTTATGCATAGAATCAGCTATCGATTCTAAGCATATTTTTTAGGTTTATGATTGTTTTTGAGTTGGTAAAAAAAAGTATGGGATTTAGGTATCGCTCACACCATCAATCCCATACTGGGCCATACTAAATTTTTATTTTTACTAACCCGAAAAAAAAAACCTTAAAAACATGCTTAGAATGTATAGCTAATTCCGTGGGTAAAATGTCGTCACAACGTTTACCTTGACCCTATATAATGTTGAATTTTCCAGCAACTACTGAAAGCCACGAGAGTAGACAAAATCCAGTCCGAATTCGAGATGATCCGATCTCGTTTCGTCGATTACCTCGGAGAGATGTTCGCCAAGGGGCTACAGCCGCCGCACACACAGACTTTCCACGAGATACTCTTCTTCAGCGACGTGGCGAGTGTGAAGAAACAAATAGTGGGGTCGCCGCGTGGGGCTGTGCACACGGCTTTGAGCAATCCTGTTCATTATTTGCAAGTAAGTTACATGTTGCTGATTGAAGTTATTGCTATGATGTTTTTCGTAGGAGTTTTGTGCCCGTTGTCCATGTATGTTTGTGTGACATTAAAATTGGTTACTACAAACGCCCCGTTCCTATATCCACAAAACGCCTCGTTTTGGCGACGGGTGGTGTATTTCACAGATTAGATTCCTTATGGCGCAAATGTCAAATTTTAAGTATGCCTTGCCAAAACGAGGTGTTTTGTGAAAATAGGAACCGGGCCTAAAATATATACCTAGAAGGGACATTAATAGGCTGTTTTTGGGGAAAATGTTCAGCCACAGACTTATAGGCCTATGTGGTTATGGTTGTTCAAGTGTTTCCGATTGTGTTTTTACCGGCGTTACTTCGCAGTTCCACTTTATATGTCGTTCCCAAGATAAAGGTACTGAGTACATAGTTGGTAGACGATTAGGCTGGAAATCGTCCTTATTGACAATCGCCAAGTTATAACTTTTATTCGAGAACGGCACATATTTTAGGTAACTAACTGTAGTTCCATAGAATAATAGCACATTTTGATGCAAGTGCGAAAAGTTTGTCATTTTATCACGAGTCCCTACTTATGTTGGCGCGAGTGAAAGCGACCGTTAACATTAGGGACGAGTGAAATAGTATTGATGCAAGTGCGAAGGCGAGTGAAAATGGCAATCTCGCACGTGTATCAAACGACATTTGCGAAAAAAATAGAATAAAGTAAAATACGAACAAGACGAAGTTCTAAAAACAAAAAGCACTAGTGCGCAGAAAACTTTTCCTCACGATCAGTAGCTGTCAAAAACAGGTCAGCGCTCGTTCGGAAATGACAAACTTCTCGCACGATAAACAGGTAAGATCGAAATGTTTAACTGTATTAAAAAGGCTTATCTTGTCTTGTCTTAACTCTAGCTCTTTTTCTCAGTGCTCCTGTTGCCACCTGTCTTCAACGGAAAGTGCTGCCGACTCTCTGCCGGACGTGTGTCTCGCCTACAAACTACATCGCGAGTGCGGGAAACACATCAACTTGTACGATTGGCTGCAGGCCTTCGCTGCGGTACTGCAGCCGGAGGCCGAGGAGGCCGGGGCTCAAGACGCCGCCACACAGTCAGTATTCCTTATTAATCGTAGGTCCATGTATCCGCCAAGCTAAATACAATTTATGATTCTTGGGGGTTTTTGGGCCATTTATGTGGCACATGGGCAATTTTATATCTTTTTGTACACAACTAACGTAAAAGTCAGAAAATAGTTAACACCTTTGTGGTAGTGAAAATGAACGCAAGAAAATTTAAGCGCAGCACAGAGTACCGAATATAAATCTTCTATACATGGTGGGTCGGAAACTATGGCAAATAATTAACCCACACTATCGGCTATCGATTCTAAGTATATTGTATAGGTCTCTAATTTTTTTTGAGTTGGTAAAAAAAAATATTTTGTATGGGATTCAGTCGTCGTTCGCACAACCAATCCCACATACAATTTTTTTTTTACCAACTCGAAAAAAATTAAAAACCTATACAATATACTTGAATCGATAGCCGATACTGTGGGTTAATTATTTGCCATAATTTCCGACCCACCGTGTATATATAAAACAAGAAACTGATTGACTGACTGACTGATCGATCAACGCAGAGCCGAAACTACTGGTCGTAGAGAGCTGAAATTTGGCATGCAGGTTCCTTAGGGAACGTAGTAGAGCACTAAGAAAGGATTTCCCGAAATTCCCACGGGAACATAAAAAAAACGGGATTTTTCATTTTAATATTTCTGCGCATACGAAGTTGCGGGGAAAAGCTAGTCGAATATAAACGCCGAAGGAAACACTGTTTTAATGTATAAAATTGGTCTATTTTGACGGCCCTTTGTGTTGTAGAGGGTTGTGTAGCTGTCAATGTAAAACCGTGCAGAATGGCCAATGGGGTACCTTAGATCATGCCTAATGACATGACTTCTTTCGTGGAAGGACATAGGGTACTTTTTATCCAGGAAAAATACTTAGCATTGACTTCTTTCGTGTTTAGATCATGCCTAATGACATGACTTCTTTCGTGGAAGCACATAGGGTGCTTTTTATCCCGGAAAAATACGTAGCATTGACTTCTTTCGTGTTTAGATCATGCCTAATGACATGACTTCTTTCGTGGAAGGACATAGGGTACTTTTTATCCCGGAAAAATACATATCATCGACTTTTCTCGTGTTTGTTGAAAACTAGTTATACCTAGTAATAATTATAAACTGGTTATAAGTGGCATGAATGTCCTGCCGATGACGAGAGGTCTGGTGCTATTTACAGAAAGATGCGGTTGGCAACATTGTAAACCACTCTACCACCAATAATGGCGATAGCAGTTTCATGACTCGCACGTGGATTTTTTCTCTAACCAAATTCAAATACTATATTATTAGGCGTGACATACTCAATCGGTTAAATTTTCTAAAATTGCTGCGAGATGGCCTTGGTTACCTTCCATTCGCACCTGTAATATTGCTAAAGGTTAAATTGTTTGATTTCAGAAAGAATTGCAAATAAAGCTTCGTTGTTACGTAACACATTGGTTTACGCTAGGCCGTCTCGTGTATGTCTTGTTAGTTATCTCACACTAGTTGGCCAAAAATGACGACAATGCATGACGGTTCATATTTTTAAGTCAACTTGCCTCTATCAAGGTCACAATCGCAGTGACAGGCAAAAATAATCTAAAAAAATTACATCACTAGATAAAAAAGAGCATTTTAATTTTAGATACCAAAATGCCCTAACAACCCAAAGCTCCTTCAATCGAGGGGTCGTGAGGTGTTATTACTGTCTAAATGTCAAATGCAAATTAATACATTAAATCGACTCAATCACTTCAAAAAAAGTCAAACGAAATATCATCTGTAGTCTAGCAATTAGCTACATTTAAAGTCGTTCTACATGTCTACGATATAATACTACTAGCTTGTGCCCGCGACTTCGCCCGCGTGGTATTCGGTTATCGCGTTCCCGCGGGAACTATGCGTTTTTTCGGGATGAAAAGTAGCCTATATCCTCTCCCGGGACTCCGACTATATCCATGCCAAGTATTGTTGTACTTTTTGTGGCTAAAACTGACAAAGGAAGGCCTCGCGGTTGACAACGCATTCGAAATCGTATGATTTCTTATGTCCATGAGACGCAGAGATCACTTACATACAACCAGGTGGCATGTAAGCTCGCTCTCCAGCCAATGGTTAGAAAATTAGATTTTGGAAAAAAATATAAAACCTGACTTGATTATACCCAGTGTCACTCTCACTCACAATCAAGACGAATCTAACGACATATCAGAAGCTAAAATTCTTCAAACTGTTACGGCTACAGGGCGTGCTAAAGAAATATACATACATACATACGTAATACACTCGAAAGACAACCCTCCTTCTGGCGCAGTCGGTTAAAAATTAGATACTCATCTAAATCGAATATGGGTTTAAGGGTAGAGGAAAAGGGTAGGAGATGGATTGAAGAATTTGTAATATTGGTTTTGACATTTGAATATCCCCATTATTAATTGACTAGCTTGTGCGGTTCGGTTCGCGGTGCGGAATTCGGTTATCGCGTTCCTGCGGGAACTATGCGTTTTTCCGGGATAAAAAATAGCCTATGTCCTTTCCCGGAATCCCAACTATCTCCATGCCAAATTTCATCTCGATCGGTCCAGCGCACAGTGGTCCCAAATCCCAAAAAGCTGGCCAACAGTCGAAAAAAATATTTTTTTTCTAGGGACTTTCAATGGTTGGAATAGTTGTAGTGGTATCTCTAGTATGTATTATGACCGTTAGGAAAAGGGGAGCGTCCATACATGGCTCAGGAATCCATTTTATTCGTGAGCGTCGAGCCGACCACATTGTTTGCTCGTCGCGCGGATAAATAAGACTTAAGTTTCGACGCGTCTGGAAGAGTGAAAAGTTAACGGATTTGAATTTTACAAAATGGATTCTTCTCCGGAAAGTAAGTACAATTTGAGTGTGTTGCTCAAAATTATCGTTAACGATGTATGAAATTGTAAGTCATTAATGAAAGTAGTGATAGTTTTCTTGGTTATGTTCTGAAAAATCGTGTTAGAAAAAGCAATAAGTCAAAACCCCTATCGACCCCCGCTCTTAAACTAAATGGAAATTGTTACTTAGACATTTCTTCAAAACATATTCAAAAATTAGCTGCTCGTAGCTGCTCCTTCGGTTTTGAGTGTAATTTTTATGCCCCCCCGGCAGTAAAAGTTTTGAATGGCATATACTCTATTCGTGGTACTTCATGCCAACAACAGTACACAAAACGATAATTTTGAGCAACACACTCAAATTGTACTTACTTTCTGGAGAAGAATCCATTTTTTAAAATCCAAATCCGTTAACTTTTCACTCTGCCAGACGCGTCGAAACTTTCGTCTTATTTATCCGCGCGACGAGCCAACAATGCGGTCGGCTCAACGCTCACGAATAAAATGGATTCCTGAGCCAGGTATGGACGCTCCCCTTTTCCTAACGGTCATAATACATACTAGAGGTACCACTACAACTATTCCAACCAACAAAGTTCCCAGAAAAAAAAAATTTCGACTGTTGGCCAGCTTTTTGGGATTTGGGACCACTGTGCAGCGGTGAAGAGGTAACAGAAAGACAGACAGAGTTAATTTCGCATTTATAATATCACTAGCTTCTGCCCGCGACTTCGCCCGCGTGGAATTCGGTTATCGCGTTCCCGCGGGAACTATGCGTTTTTCCGGGATACAAAGTAGCCTATGTCCTTTCCCGGAATCCCAACTATCTCCATGCCAAATTTCATCTCGATCGGTCCAGCGGTGAAGAGGTAACAGAAAGACAGACAGAGTTAATTTCGCATTTATAATATCATAATAATTATTGTTTGTTTCAGGGTGCGGTTCACTCGAGCGGTGGCAGAGCTGCAATTCTTGGGCTTCATCAAGTCTTCTAAGAGGAAGACTGATCACGTGATGCGTCTAACTTGGTGATGATATCATGATCAATTATTTTTAATTAATTTATTTTTTTAACAATAAAATATTATTAGCGATTCTCGTCTTTTGATGATCCCGTGATTTATGTGTTTGCTGACTGTGCTGCCTTGATATAAAAATAATACTACGCTATAAATCTAGCAAGACATGAGCGGATTTTTATTGCTATAGATGATAAAGTAGTAGAAGTCTCTACTACTACTTTATCATCTATAGGAATATAAATCCATACTAATATAGGTACGAAAGTACCTAACTCTGTCTGCCTGTCCGTTATCTCTTTACTTCAACCACGGGACCGATAGATGTTTGCTATGGAAATAATGTGAAGGGGGGTTGGTGTTAGCTCAGGTAGCTGCTGCAGGCACGGAGATCAGCGGTGGAATCCGAAGACACCTGGAATCCTGGAGTCCTGGGGAAGGCTACTTATCATAGGAAATGCGCAAATACGCGGGTGAAAGCTGGTATTATTATAAAGGTAAAAAGTAATTGCTTGTTAGTAGGTATGTATTTGTAAAAGTATTTGTTTGTTATAGCCGTGGTAACTTAGTGGTTCGACCTACCGCCTCTCATGCAGAGGGTCGGGGGTTCGATTCCGGCTCGCACCTCTAAGTTTACTTATGTGCGAAATTCAATTTGAATTTACCACTGAGCTTTTCGGTGAAGGAAAACATCGTGAGGACACCTGCACGCATCTGCGAAGTAATTCTAAGATGTGTGTGAAGTCCCCAAGCCGCACTGGGCCCGCGTGGGGACTATAGCCCAAACCCTCTCGTGATGAGAGGACGCCTGTGCCCAGCAGTGGGACGCAAATAGGCTGTAGTAGTAGTAGGTATGTAGTGGAAATAAATTCAAGAACTACAATATACACTTTATATAACACCATAAATTCAAATAGGTACTTATCCGATTTGATAGTATATTTTGATGAACGCCAACTGCGTTCATCAAAATATACTGAAATCAACACTGAAAAGTGACGATTAAACCTTTCGCATAATAAAATGTGCAACTTTAAAAATGTGGAAAAAATACGTCAGAAGCAAGTCATGGAGATTCTTTGTGTATGAAAATGAAGTTCAATTGATACAGAACTTCAGAGATATTCTCACTTATTTCTAAAGGTTTTTGACAAAAAGAAACATTTGTTACAGATTTTTTTCTGTGCCGTAAGTAAAAATATGAGAAATGTGCGTAAATTAGCGTCGATAATAGGATATCCTTAAAACAACGTATATTTTTGTAATGACCAATATGTAACCAAAGTCGATAAAACGAGGGATAAAGGTCCTTTTCTCATTTTTATGAAACATGTCTCAGAAGAATGATTCTACTACTTAATAAGTAAAAATGATATCAAAAAACCGTCTAATTTAGTTTCAAGCAATGAAAATGAATGGCACTGAATGCTTTATTAAGCACTTGCTTTTCCCCGCAACTTCGTATGCGCAGAAATATTAAAATTTAAAATCCTGTTTTTTCCCGTTCCCGTGGGAATTTCGGGAAATCCTTTCTTAGCGGATGCCTACGTCATAACATCTACCTGCATGCCAAATTTCAGCCCGATCCGTCCAGTGGTTTGGGCTGTGCGTTGATAGATCACTATATCAGTCAGTCAGTCAGCCAGTCAGTCAGTCACCTTTGAGTTTTATATATTTAGATTTGTTACTTATTGGTATCTAAAGATTGCTTGGAACAGTGGGATAAAGGTTACGTTTACGCGTTAATTTTGTGAACGGGCCCTTAAATGGGCAGGCTACATATGCTGACGAGCAGACTCCAGGTGGGCCAAGAGAGTGCTGGAATGGAGGCCCAGAACTGGGAGTAGGCATGATGGCCGGCAACCAGCCAGATAGACCGATGATCTTGTGAAGGTGGTGGGATGGGATTGGATGAGAATAGCCCAAGATCGGAAGGACTGGAGTGCATTGGAGGAGACCTACACCCAGCATTGGGTGGACACAGGTTGAAGAGAGAGGTATGTGCATAGACGAGTAAAGCAGTGCCGGATTAAGCTTGCGCGGGGCCCGTAGCAAATTAAGTCAAGGGGCCCACTTTTTTTTCAGTTCAGTTGTAAGCCCATCTCACCCAGCTCAGGCTAAATACACACACTAAATAGACATATGACCTAAGAATCTCTTCGTCCGGTTCACCGGACTTAAAAAGTAGTACCTACATTCATTTGGCAAAACATTGGAGCGTAATCCAATCTAAATGGATACCTTTTTCCGGTCAGAAAGTGTAGTGCGCCGAGTGCGCGGGGCGGGGCCCCCAAAGGCGCGGGGCCCGTAGCATTTGCTACTCCTGCTATATTAATCCGGCACTGGAGTAAAGTAGTCTTGTCTCGAGATAGATTGGCATAAAGTTCGCATAATGACTGCATCTGCCACTTCTAATCTGTCTAGACTATTTATTGCTCCGAGCGCTATAATTATACATGTTATAAACATAATGAATGAATCTTCAAAATTAATTATATATGTCAGTAGAGAACTCGATAGCCTTGGAATTTTAGGTACCGTGTGAAAATTACAAAGTACCTACTCTACGTTAGTTTGTGTTCAAGAAAATGAATCTAGGCGCAAACAGGATGTCAAGTATAATGTGGCTATGCACTGGCTGGGGCCTTACTCGAGTTGGTAATAGGCATGTGAGATTACCCATTTCCCTTAATCACTACAAGTATAAAACAAAGTCGCTTTCTCTGTCCCTATATCCCTATGTATACTTAAATCTTTAAAACTACGCAACGGATTTTGATGCGGTTTTTTTTAATAGATAGAGTGTTTCAAGAGGAAGGTTATCTTATATAATTAGTTATAATTTAACGCTCAATTCCCGCGGGAACGCTATAACCGTATTCCACGCGGACGAAGTCGCGGGCAGAAGCTAGTAACTATTAAATATCTCCTTATTAAGAATCTGCTATAAAGCTATTCTTGGCTGAATTTTGAAATTCCATTATAATTTAATATTAAACTTAATAAATAAGGAAATAATGTATTTAGGGGTATGGTAGACGAGCTATCGGTAGGCCTCCAACAAGATGGAGCGACGATCTCGTGAAGGTCGCGGGAAACCGGAGGAAGCAAGTAGCACAGGACCGGTCTGAGTGGCGAGCCTTGGGGAAGGCCTATGTCCAACAGTGGACGTCCTTCGGCTGAAATGATGATGGTGATGATGAAGGTTATGGTTACGGAAATCCAACATTTTTTCTTATAGGTATTTCAGTTGTCTATGGACAGATTCTTTTTTTTATTTAACCATCTGAGAGTGCGCCCACGGGTGACTTTTGTCGCCGGCGACAGTTTCGTCACTCCGTCAAGTCCAAGGAGATGTATGGAGATGCGCCCACAGGTAACTTTTGTCACGCGTGACTTTTTCTTCAGTTCGCTATGGAGACGTGACTTTTGAGGTGACAGAAACTTTTTTGTCACGACGACCAAAGTCACCCGTGGGAGCAATTTCTAACCCCTAAGTTTATTGATCTTATTTTCATCGAAGTTATGTTCTAATGCTAGGATCCACTACAGAGGAAACTTAAAGTTTGTTGGAAAATGCAGTTTTTTATAACGACGAAGTTATCAGCCTTATTCCAATAAAATAAGATTCAATAATGTATGTACTTCATTGCACATACAAAACGTATACATTTGTATTAACTAGCTACATATTTTTGTACTCTTTTGTCACGTAACAAGAAAAGGTGCAAAGAAACTTGATTTACCTACGATCATTTGTGGAACTACGCACGTTGATGTCTAATGCACAGAAGGTAAGTACAAATTTCATACAAATCGAACAAGTTCTGAAGTAAAAGAAACGTTTAAAGGTGGGACTGAGAGGTCGTTCACTTAGCTCTAAGTACATGTTATGCTTTTATAGATAGTTAAAGAATTAATAGATACATAATAAATCTATACCTACCTATTAATAATAAGTCTCTGGAAGTATAGTCGCGTGTGTAACTTGAAAATTAAAAGAAACTATCAAGTCGAGGGGACTACCTATATAAACGATACGGAACACAGAATAATGATTTTTAGAAAAAAAAACTGTATGTAAGTATGTATAGCATAACACAACTTAGAAGGCGCGCGGCGAAGCGCTTAAGCCGTTGTCATAGAGACTATTATTGCTTAATCCACGCGCCTTTTAAGTTGTGTCAACCTGTACCTATGTCCGGATTTACTTTAACTTGAAAACTACAGGACGGATTGCAACCAAATGGTAGGTATGATTTATAAAATATAATATGATCAACATATAGGCTACTGTTTATCCCGGAAAATGCATAGTTGCCGCGGGAACCTTATTTCCGAATTCCACGCGGACGAAGTCACGGGCAGAAGCTAGTAAATAATATATTCAACAGATTTGTTATATCGTTACTATGACGTTTTATGTATTTGCTAATCTAATACGACCTTCACATACAAACTTCGACTTGACCACAAAACTCACTTAAGATCGCACTCATTGACATTAGTTTAAGGTGCACCTACGCAAATCATTTCCTATTTACTAAGCTTCAATTTTTATCAAGGTAGTTATTACTGGGGCTATATTCGAAGTCTTAAATAGCGATCTCCCTGTTCGCTATAGGATCACTCACGCGTCGCGGCGTTGCAACCGAACTTTAAGCAGCTAGATTTAAGGTTCAGCTGGAGCGCCGTCACGGGTGAGCGATCCCATAGGGAACAGGGAGTACCCTATTTAAGACTGAATATAGCCGCAGCCCAGGACATAGTTTGAATGCCTCTATTCTAGTAATTTCACCGTCTATCTTACCCCCTTCCTGTAACATAATAGTGCGAGCACTGTGGCAGGTTAGCGGGTAAGATGGCGGTAGCCAACCGGACGGACCCTGCATGGTCCAACCACCGTTAAAATCCTATCCTACTAATATTGTAAGCGCGAAAGTTTGTAAGTATGGATGGATGTTTGTTACTCTTTCACGTAAGAACTACTGAATGGATTTTAATGAAACTTTACAATAATACAGCTTATACATCAGAATAACACATAGGCTACAATTTATAAAGATATTGTGTATATAAGCTACTCGAAATACTAATCCTGCGCAGACGAAGTCGCGGGCACCAGCTAGTTTGTTATAATTATGACACAATTAATAAATCACAATCATTAAAAGGCGCTGTTGAACGGAACCCGATCGCAGTACTTACGAGCAACGAGTGAGCATGCAATAATTATTTTGACCTTTCAACATTTGAGGTATGAACAACAATTTTAGCATTAAAAAGTTTATCCCCTTAACAGCATATATTAATAGATTAATATGCACCTTTTCATAAAGTAAGGAAAGGACCTCGCCTGTGGTCGATTCTATTACTAATAATAAGTCTGTAGAACAATTAGTCGCGTCTGAAACTTGAAAATTAAAAGAAACCATCAAGTCGAGGGGACTATATAAACGACAAAGCATGTAGAAAAAATGTCTGTATGTATGTATGTCCGGATTTAACTCGAAGACTAATTCAATTCAATTCAATTCTTTATTTATTTTCATTATCATGTTCATTGACTTGTTGTAGTAGTAGTAGTAGTAGTATATTGGCCTAGTGGTTCGACCTACCGCCTCTCATGCCGAGGGTCGGGGGTTCGATTCCGGCTCGCACCTCTAAGTTTACTTATGTGCGAAATTCAATTTGAATTTACCATGAGCTTTTCGGTTAAGGAAAACATCGTGAGGAAACCTGCACGCATCTGTGAAGTAATTCAAAGAAGTGTGTGAAGTCCCCAATCCGCACTGGGCCCTCGTGGGGACTATAGCCCAAACCCTCTCATGATGAGGAGAGGCCCAGCAGTGGGACGCAAATAGGTTGTAGTAGTAGTAGTAGTATATTGGCCTAGTGGATCGACCTACCGCCTCTCATGCAGGGGGTCGGGGGTTCGATTCCGGCTCGCACCTCTAAGTTTACTTATGTGCGAAATTCAATTTGAATTTACCACTGTGCTTTTCGGTGAAGGAAAACATCGTGATGAAACCTGCGAACATCTGCGAAGTAATTCAAAGATGTTGTGTGAAGTCCCCAATCCGCACTGGGCTCGCGTGGGGACTATAGCCCAAACCCTCTCATGATGAGGAGAGGCCCAGCAGTGGGACGCAAATAGGTTGTAGTAGTAGTAGTAGTATATTGGCCTAGTGGTTCGACCTACCGCCTCTCATGCAGAGGGTCGGGGGTTCGATTCCAGCTCGCACCTCTAAGTTTACTTATGTGCGAAATTCAATTTGAATTTACCACTGTGCTTTTCGGTGAAGGAAAACATCGTGAGGAAACCTGTAAACATCTGCGAAGTAATTCAAAGATGTTGTGTGAAGTCCCCAATCCGCACTGGGCTCGCGTGGGGACTATAGCCCAAACCCTCTCATGATTAGGAGAGGCCCAGCAGTGGGACGCAAATAGGTTGTAGTAGTAGTAGTAGTATATTGGCCTAGTGGTTCGACCTACCGCCTCTCATGCAGAGGGTCGGGGGTTCGATTCCGGCTCGCACCTCTAAGTTTACTTATGTGCGAAATTCAATTTGAATTTACCACTGTGCTTTTCGGTGAAGGAAAACATCGTGAGGAAACCTGCAAACATCTGCGAAGTAATTCAAAGATGTTGTGTGAAGTCCCCAATCCGCACTGGGCTCGCGTGGGGACTATAGCCCAAACCCTCTCATGATGAGGGGAGGCCTGTGCCCAGCAGTGGGACGCAAATAGGCTGTAGTAGTAGTATATTACCTACGTATTGTTTAAGTTACGAAACGGACAATATATATCCGAGCGAGATCTAAGCAAAGCCACGGGAAACACGACTAGTGTCGCAATGCTGTGGGCTCATCACTCAATGACATGTTTAATTAGACTTGAAAAAACAGTCGCATGCACACATAGGCCGATGATGTAATGTCTATGTGCCTAAATACCTATGTTGTAAAACGAAACCTTGAATTGATAATTTCTTGAAATAAACAATATTCTCATCGACCTTTCAAAGGTTATGACTTTTATATCTATTGCATAGAGACGAGGGACTAGTTATTAGGGTTTCGCTCTCTCAAGTTAAAAAGGAGACGTTCGGAAATGATTAGCTCTCTTCACATTTAATCATTTAGCTAGTTATGAAGTATTCGTATAAAAAATACAAGTAAACGGTCTTCGTCGAATGTACCGAAATTAAGCTTTGTTTGAAATATACTCTTATTATAACTTAAATTATTTAGGCCGGAAGACAAAATATCAAAATTGCAAAGCAAGAGCATGATGGTGGTACCTACTCTGGTTTTTGGTCGGTAAGTATACAGTGTATGATCACTGACGCATTTGGATTGATCACTCTCTTTATGTAAATACCTAGGATATAAACTCAAATGGACTGACTGATCTATCAACGCACATCCGTCCAGTATTGATGTAGACAGACATCCGCTAAGAAAGAATTTTCGAAAAGTTCATCCCTAAAGGGGTTGAAAATGTGTATGCCTTAATTAACCCAATTCCACGCGGGCGTATCTATATGTAGAAGCGGGTAGAAGATAGTAGATAATAATTTAGTTAATGATACTCTAGTCTGATGATGAAAAGGATGAGGAATCTCATTATCCAAAACGATTATTTTTGAAGATATATTGAAAAATCATGTAAATTTCAATGTGTCATTATGACATCAGTGCTCATAAACCAGCAGGCTTATTGCGTTTGGCCACTTGGTTGGAGAAGTGGTGGTTGAAGAGGCGCGCAATCGCACATTTTGGCATCGAAAAACTACTGGTCGTCTTCGGCATTGCAAACCAATGGCCAAATGCAATAACACGTTGGTTTGCATGCCAACTCAAACTGTAATTTTTGTTCTTTATTAATTTGTAGCATACGGTGTAATAAAATCCATAATTCAGCATACATAAAATTCTTATAGAGTAGGACTCTAAATTGGAATGGGTACTTATTAAGTATCCTAAGTGTCCATAAAAAACGAGGCGGGCGATTGCTTAATAAAAATTTGGAATTTATTTTTTTAGGGAAATATGTATCCTTATTTAGGATCCCTTACTATCTACGTACTATTATACGGGCCTCTAAAGGAAAATAATATGAAATAGTACATTACAGACCTAGGGTGGTGAATTCGTAAATGTCCCAGATCGCAGGTTTCTGTGGCCCGAACCGAGACCTCATCATGTTCTTATTGACATGTATTAATGAACTCTTTTATACATGATGTATTTCATTATTTATTGACATTTTGAGACTGTCGACATCTATGGAATTTATATTTATTTGACAATGGAGGCCATCTCCATAATATTTTTTTTTTTCTGGACCCTTGGAGACTATACATCTCTAAGATCTTAGATTTAAGTTTAAGTTAGGGACTATACATCCCTTCAATGTAATTGTAGTACGTACCGATATGTATATTAAAATTTTATACATGTAATGTAAATGTTATAACTATGTGTAAATTTTGAAAAAAGGCCTTCTGCTTGTGTTTGTTGCGGCGCTTCTTCTCAAGCAATGGGTCTAGGAAGCGCTAGTAAATTCTTTTCTGACGTGTAAAAGTGCCCCTATGTGGCCAATTTGCTGAATAAATGATTGAATTGAATTGAATTGATCTGGGGCTTTACGAATTACCGCCCGTGGTTTGTCAAAAGTTTTACGTCTTGCCTTGGCCAAGAAGTGAGATTTTCTCTCCGCGTAGCGGGCAGGAAATCCCACTTTATGGCCAAGGGTGATGTAAATAAAATAACAGTTGTGAACGTTTGACATCAACGTGGACTTAATTATTTTAAATTAAACAAGATTCCATTTCCAAAAGGCTAAATAGATGAAAATAGCCAAGGTGCCTTCTACAAGAAAAAACACCCGCCGAGCAAATTTAAATGTCATTTATTATTTTATTCTTATTAGCTTAGCCTGGGTTGCATCAAGAAAGTTGACGAACTCATCATCATCATGGTTAAATATGGAAGCCAAGATTGTCACTACCTATGGAAAAGAAGATCAAGTTTTTTAAATAAGCCACATCAGTGAGTTTCACGCGTATTTACAGTTCCGGCGAATAAGGGCCTATATTCGAAGTCTTTAAATAGGGATCTCGCTCTTCCCTATAGGATCGGCACTTGAACTTTAAGCAGCTAGATTTAAAGTTCAAAGTGACGCGTGAGCGATCCTATAGGAAAAAGCGAGATCCCTATTTAAGACTTCGCATAGAGCCCAAGTACTTACAAGATGTTATTTCAGAAGACACTTTTTTCGAGTTGGTAAAAAAAATATTGTATGGGATTCAGGTATCGCTCACACCATCAATTCCATACTGGGCCACACAAATTTTTAGGGTTCCGTACCCAAAGGGTAAAACGGGACCCTAGTACTAAGGCTCCGCTGTCCGTCTGTCTGTTCGTCCGTCTGTCACTAGGTTGTATCTCATGAACCGTGATAGTTAGAACGTTGAAATTTTCACAGATGATGTATTTCTGTTGCCGTTATAGCAAAT
The DNA here is from genome assembly GCA_963971205.1 of Aethes cnicana. Classification (NCBI taxonomy): domain Eukaryota; kingdom Metazoa; phylum Arthropoda; class Insecta; order Lepidoptera; family Tortricidae; genus Aethes; species Aethes cnicana. Next base: position 10,830,687 of record OZ020276.1, read on the forward strand.
AATACTAAAAAACAAAATGTACAATAAACATTTAAGGGGGCTCCCATACAACAAATGTGATTTTTTTTGCCGTTTTTTGTCTGTCACCAGGTTTGTATCACATGAACCGTTATAGACTGTTGAAATTTATCAAATGATGTATTTTTGTTGCCGCTATAACAACAAATAAATATTAAATGGTTACTTTTTTACCGTTTTTATAGATAACTAGCTTCTGCCCGCGACTTCGCCCGCAAGGAATTCGGCTATCAAGCTCCCGCGGGAACTATTCGTTATTCCGGGATAAAAAGTAACCCCGCAACTTCTGCTTGATGCCTAGAAAGCGACGTGGACGATTATAACGACGGGTTTGTGGAAGCTGTTCATACGGTTGGGTCTAAGTTCTTCAAGACCCGCCGTATAAGAACCAAGAAAATCTCAGACCCAACCCTTAAGCTCATGCAAAATCCTTTTTTACCGGATGCTTACGTCATAACACCTACCTGCATGCCAAATTTCAGCCCGATCCGTTCAGTGGTTTGGGCTGTGCGTTGATAGATCACTATGTCAGTCAGTCAGTCAGTCACCTTTGAGTTTTATATATTTAGATATGGATTACATACTGTTAATTAAAATACACTGATTAAGTGTTAAAAATACGATTAAAGCGTATACCTACATAATTTATGCGTGTTAACAGTGCGTGTCAGAGACACATACACTTCTGGACAAATCACCCTTGACCCAATACCCTTTGTCATATTTCATATTAAGTGACAAATTATAAGGTAAATAGTTTTGAATAGAACATGAATAGAACCTTCAAATTGTTGTAAATACGTTACGCACACATGCGCGCGCGCGTATTCGCTGATGCACGATCATCGATGACCGAATCCGGGTAGCCGGTATCGACATCATATGTTTGCCCGCGTCGTTTTGACATTAAGTTAGATTGCCGGGAGAAATGTATATAAAGATTTTGTCACGAGCGAAGAAGCATCAGTCGCTCATCAGATTCTCATCGAACTATACTAATCTAAACAAAATCAAAAATGAAACTGGTTGGTTGGAGTTTTAATATTGTTTTTTATTGTTTGTGTGAAATATTGATGTTCTAATCAATGATGTTGTATGCAGATTGTGGTAGCCACCCTCGCCCTCGTCGCCGCCGTCGCCGCCGCGCCGGCCGACCTGAAGGATGTCCAGATTGTCCGGTCTTCATTCGACCAGCAACCCGAAGGAGGATACGTATTCGGGTACATATCTAGTTATACATACAAGCTTGTTATAAAATCTGTCATACCATACCTTGACAGGACTGTCAAGCTTCGGGTACATTGCCGATAGCTTCGTTCATTTATTTATTGAAATCAACTTTATTAGTACAGCTGCACGCTGCATTGTTATCATGGTCTTACAATAAAATGGTACGGTCTCTGCAAAACTACTTAATTGGAATAATATTTAATCAGTAACCCCTATTTAGGACCTAAGGGGACTCACCTAAGGGTTAGGATATATAATTTGTGTGGGATTTCAAATGTATGGTTGTATCAAGTCATCAAAGTGAACAGTTATGGGGTTGGGGGGTTGGGGGGCGTCTGAGTTTTTACAAATGACTTTTTGTAATTCTTAGAATTATAAAAGTGGACTCTTAAGTTACTAAGATTGACCTATGTATGTATTACCACCACTGCCACCACTGTGGATCCGTGTTGACAGTTTCATATTTAAATTTCAGCTTCGAGAACGACGATGGCACGAAGAGGGACGAGACCGGCGAGCTGAAGACTGTAAACGACGAGGAGAACAAACCCCATGAGGTGGTGGTCATTCGCGGCAGTTACAGCTACGTGGACAGCGATGGCAAGCCCCATTCGCTCGTCTACTACGCCGACGAGACCGGCTTCCACGTCGAGGGCGAGGACGTCCCCAAGTCCGCCTAAGTTATTAACGGACTGACCATGTAGTGCTGCCCGCAAGACCAGAACAGAGAATGCTGCCAGTCACATAAGGAAGATATGCGTCATCGATATCCACCATTTTCTATAAAGTAGCTTCTTATTCTGGTCCTGCGTGCTGTGCACTTAATGAAATGCGCTAAGCAGCCACTCAACGAAGTCATATACCTAATTAAGCCACCTACGGTGTGCGGCGCGGCATCCGCCTCACATTTCCCCGGTCTTGTTATTGTGATGCTAACTGCCATATTTTTTACGTTTTTATATTTTTTGTTGACATGCACTGTGAATAAACTTGATTGAAGTGAACAAAAGATACTTTAATTTAATGACACCTTCCCAGTATTTTTTTTGATGACCTAATGATGTTGCAGACAAGATGTTAGGTACTATATTCATTGTTGATTTGAATTTAGGATGGTTTCAAAAAACCACCAATCAATTAGCAGTTTCAGATAAAGCCAGGTACTTAAATGGGCGGTATAAAGTGATATTATGATTAGTAATAACACGACTTAACAATTATTATGATGTTATCTTGTAGGTTGCTGTATTTAATGGCATAGCGTGGGAATCATTCCAGTGGCTTAATTAAAATATAGTCTATTGGGACAGGTGTTTCCGATTTATTGCTTCCCTGAATTAGACATCACAATTGGAGAATTTGAACCTTACATAGACGCAATATAGTAGCTTAAAAGTGCTATTACACCTGCCAACCCAAATTTTTTATTGGATATTTTGTTGAAATAATGGGAATTAAGTACCTAATTTAAAAATGGTTTGGCTAGTCGGTATGTAAGACGTCGGATTTGAATGACCATTGCATAAAAAATCTAATTGTTGTGGCGACGTCTCATCGTCCTAATTCAGAAATCTGTAAAACTTAATCTGTAAAAGTTACTTAGTGGTGACGTTTCGAGCACTTTACATACATTCGGTGCATATTTTGTTCATCAGACTATTAAAAGCGTTCTATGAGAAGAATAAAAATGTCTATTTTGTAGTCACCAAATTTATCTTTCATCTATAATCTTTTATGATAAAGATCTCTAAATCATGTGATAAATGTTAATGTAAACTAGTAAACATTTAATTGTGATTTATTGTTAGATTATATGTATATATAAATGACTACTACTATACTAAACAAGAATTAAAACTACTTAAAAATAACTAAAATACTTAAATAATTAAAAAAAAAACTAGTAAACACGCTATAGGTACGAATATTACACAGTAAACGGGTATATCGTGATAAAACGATAAGTAACTGAGAACCGTAACAATTAGTACCTAAACGGCCAATTAAAACTAAAACCAACGCGTATCGGTTGTATACATTGGCGTCTCACGGGAGATCATTATAACTACAATGTCTATAATATTCCCAAAAACGCAGTAAAGTTCCCATGACACAAACAAATACCTCATTATATCTCATTTGTAACCGAACCGGCGATTCATTATGGAAGCAAAACGTGGAATAGACTGGGTGTCGTTGTATTTAACAGTAACCAAATTTCACACCGTGGTAGCCTCAGTGGTTTGACTTTGAAAGCGTTGTTTTGACATTAAAAATAATATTGTATTGGCACATATAAAATAATGAATGGATCATATAAAATACTTCAAACATACTTCCTTGGTGTTACAGGAGTTGTTAACAAACTTTGATATGAACTGTTGGAGGTTCAAGGCGAAACCAGCATACATACATACCAATACCTTCCTCTATATTATTATGTTACTCTTCTTAGGTGAGATTTTATTCGACAAGATATATCTCAGGAGTCGGTCTGGCGGACTTGATGAAAATAATTTTGACCTTCTTTTAATGAGAATAATTAATCGTCTGTACGTACGGTCACGGTTGTTAGAGTTCTGAGGCCTGTTTCATGTAGCATGTAACATTAGTCGCCTAATTTTTGATTTAGATCTGGTCACACCGAACGCGTTTGCATTTGCAGCACTGCAAGGTGCACGCATACGTTGTATTTATACGTAGATGTGTGTATTTTTGGCTCTAAAATACGTAGGTCTACGTCGTACGCGCGTATTTAATTTCTATAAAAAATATAGTGCGAAATAGGTACCAATAATATTAATATATTTTGATTCAAGTAGAGGAAAACATCGTCAGGCAACCTGCATAATGCATAATAAAAAGTAATTTAAGGATTTGTATGAAGTCCTCAATTCACACTGGGCTCGCGTGGTGAGGTGACTATAGCCCAAACCCTCTTGCGATGAGAGAGGGCCTACTGTACCGGCAATGGGACGTAAATAGGCTGTTGCCGTGGTGGTGGTGAAATAACACTAGTGGCTCTTGAGATATGTAACCTTATAGTCCATTTTTGTCTAGCTTAAAACACAATATGAAACTTTGTCAATGTTATATTGATTTCGTACTAACAATTAACATACTCGTACAAATCCACAAACACCTGCGATCTGGGACATTAACGACTTCACCGCCATATTGTATGAATCGTTACAGGCTCTACGAGTAGATTAATATTATAAAAAAACCGGCCAAGTGCGTGTCGGGCCACGCGCAAATTATAGGGTTCCGAAGTTGACGATGCCCACAGTACCTTTCTAAGACTTATTAGCATCTAGCTAGCCTGTGGTGTGACGTGCCCGCCCGACTCCCCTGCTGCTCGAGAAAATCATCATTATAAGTTGGTCGACTATTACTCGTAAGTTTGTACAGCCTACTTAGCTCTGATAGTTTTCCTTTCAACTACGTTATATATGCCACAACCGTGATTTTTTTCAGCCATCCAAATACCACCATTTAGCTGGCAGGGGGGGGGGACACGTGACTCTAACAAAAAATTGCACTTTAAAGCTTAATATTTCACAAACGCATCACTTAATCAAAAAATGGTTGTAACAAACCCACAATATTTTTTCGAGACCTATTCAACGATATGCCGCACCATGGGGTATGCAAGAAAAAAAAATTACATCCCCACTTTACGAGTAGGGGAGGTACCCTATAAAAAAATATATTTCAAAATTTTATTGTACCACTTTGTCAGCATAACTAATATGCATATTCATGCCAAATTACAGCTTTCTAGAACTAAGCATCTCCGAGCAATAGTGCGGACAGACGGACGGACGTGGCGAAACTATAAGGGTTCCTTGTGGACTTCGGAACCCTAAAAACTAGCGACTTTATAAAAATACACACTAAGAGTAAATTATATTCAAGAAAGATTCTGTAATAAAGATACAGGCCAACAACAATGTACTTAACTACTTGCTCCTACTGAGTATTACATTTGTTTTAATTAATAGGATGTTGTCAGCGCCGTGTGGTGCCGGCCCAGAATTGCACCACCCCCTCTCTTCCCGTGGGTGTCGTAAGAGGCGACAAAGGGATAAACCGGAGGATGGGCAGCAGCGTCCTCCGAGCACTACCACCTTAAAACTGCGGTCGCCAACCCGCTTGCCAAGCGTGGCGACTATTGGCAAATCCCCCCCAAGGGATAGACTTGGGAAAAATGATGCCACAGAAACAGCCCAGACCCCTAGTCCCCGGCGGCCCTGCTATTCCTGGCCATGGTAGCGGCCATGGTAACGGCGGGGCAGGGGGTGCTATAGTGAATCCCCGGGTTCGGCCAGGCTACCAAAAACGACGACCCTTGGCCCTGGCAACATATAACTGCCGTACATTGCGGACCGACGAAAAGGTACTGAAACTGGAGGAAGAATTGAGCAGGTTACGTTGGGGAATCATAGGATTAACAGAAGTCCGGAGAGGGGGAGGACATGATAACCCTGAAGTCCGGTAACCTGCTCTATTTCCGGGAGGGCGACCAACAGTCCCAGGGAGGTGTCGGGTTTATCGTCCACAAGTCCCTCGCAAACAATGTGGTGAAGATCGAGAGTGTGTCGACCAGGGTAGCGTGCCTTGTACTCAGAATAACCCAACGATATTCGTTGAAGGTTATACAGGTTTACGCTCCGACCTCGACGCACTCCGACGATGAGGTGGAGGCTATGTATGAGGACATTTCTAGAGCCATGCATAGCCCCAAAACTCACTTCACAGCTGTTATGGGCTACTTCAACGCGAAATTGGGCAAACGAGACGGTGAAGAGCTGAGAGTGGGGCAATTTGGAGTAGGGCGTAGGAATCACCGGGGCCATCTACTGGCTGGTTTCATGGAGAAGGAGGGACTCTATATGATGAACTCCTTCTTCAGGAAACGTGAGCACAGAAAGTGGACCTGGATGAGCCCTGATGGTGTAACGAGGAATGAGATAGACTTTATCATGTCGACGAGGAAGCAGATATTCGATGATGTCTCAGTGATCAATTCGGTTAAGTCCGGGAGCGATCACCGTATGGTACGAGGCACATTGAATATCCAAGTGAAGCTTGAGAGATCTCGACTGATAAAGTCTACGCTCCGCCCGGCACCGACCCAGCTCGAAAACCCCGAGAGCTTTCAGCTCGAACTCCAAAACCGTTTTGCTTGCCTAGAAAGCGACGTGGACGATTACAACGACGGGTTTGTGGAAGCTGTCCATACGGTTGGGTCCAAATTCTTCAAGACCCGCCGTACAAGAACCAAGAAAATCGCAGACTCAACCCTAAAGCTCATGGAGGTGAGGCGTCAAATGATTCTGCAGTCTTCAGGTGACGCTAGTCATTATCGGCAGCTCAATAGGCAGATCTCGAAGTCTCTGAAGCGTGATATACGCCGATTCAATACCAACAGTATTAAAAAGGCTATTGAGCGTAACAGAGGCTCGAAGGTGTTTGCCAAAGATCTGTCTATTGGCCAAAGCCAATTGACAAAGCTGAAGACCGAAGACGGCAGGATCATCTCATCCAAGCCGGAGCTGTTGGGAGAAGTCGAGAAGTTCTATGGGCAGTTATACACGACAATCCGAACACCCGTCGCTGATCCAGCTAAAGACCCTAGAGCTAGATTAACCCGACACTATACCGAAGATATCCCGGACGTCAGCCTGTACGAGATTAGTATGGCTCTCAAACAGCTTAAGAACGGCAAAGCCCCCGGTGATGACGGAATTACAGCTGAACTCCTGAAGGCGGGTGGTAAACCAGTCCTTAAGGCCCTTCAGACGCTGTTTAATTCCGTCCTCCGTGAAGGGAGAACGCCGCGAGCATGGAACAGAAGTGTGGTGGTGCTCTTCTTCAAAAAAGGTGATAACACCTTGCTGAAGAATTATAGACCCATCTCACTTCTGAGTCATGTCTACAAGCTGTTTTCGAGAGTCATTACGAACCGTCTCGCGCGCAGGTTTGACGAATTCCAGCCTTCCGAACAAGCCGGTTTCCGAAAGGGCTATAGTACCGTAGACCACATACATGCGTTGCGGCAGGTTATACAGAAGACCGAAAAGTATAACCTCCCCCTTTGCCTTGCATTTGTGGACTACGAGAAAGCCTTCGATTCGATCGAAACTTGGGCTGTGCTGCAGTCTCTCCAGAGGTGCCAAGCTGACTACCGGTACATCGAAGTGCTGAAGTGTTTGTACGAAAATGCCACCATGTCCGTCCGACTACAGGACCAGACCACGATGCCTATCCCACTGCAGCGGGGAGTCAGACAAGGAGACGTAATCTCTCCGAAGCTGTTCACCGCTGCATTGGAGGATGCCTTCAAGGTGCTGGACTGGAAAGGACGAGACATCAATGTAAATGGCGAGAACATCACTCACCTTCGATTTGCCGACGATATAGTAGTTATGGCTGAGACCATGGAAGACCTCAGTGCTATGCTCGTTGACCTCAGCAGAGTTTCCGATCGAGTTGGTCTGAAAATGAACATGGACAAGACGAAGATCATGTCCAACGTCCACGTTGTGCCAACTCCCGTAATAATCGGAGGCTCTGCGCTCGAAGTTGTTGACCATTATGTATACCTGGGACAAACAGTCCAGTTAGGTAGGTCCAACTTCGAGAAAGAGGTCAATCGTCGAATCCGACTCGGCTGGGCAGGTTCGCGGTGTCTTTTCGTCCAAATTTCCGCAGTGTCTTAAGTCGAAAGTCTTCGACCAGTGTGTGTTGCCAGTGATGACTTATGATGGTTCCGAGACGTGGGCGCTTACGATGGGCCTCATAAGAAGGCTCAAGGTCACCCAGAGGGCAATGGAGAGGGCTATGCTCGGGGTTTCTCTGCGTGATAGAATCAGAAATGAGGATATCCGCAGTAGAACTGGGGTCACCGACATAGCCCGAAGAATTGCGAACCTTAAGTGGCAGTAGGCGGGGCACATTGCTCGCAGGACTGATGGCCGATGGGGCAAGAAAGTCCTGGCGTCCGCGAACCGGTAGACGAGCTGTCGGTAGGCCTCCAACAAGATGGAGTGACGACCTTGTAAAGGTCGCGGGAACGCGGTGGATGCGAGTGGCACAGGACCGGTCTGAGTGGCGCGCCTTGGGGGAGGCCTATGTCCAGCAGTGGACGTCTATCGGCTGAAATGATGATGATGATGAATAGGATGTTTTATAATGGATACTTAGTATAGAACATTAACCAAAAATATACTTAAGAGAAGTAATGGTGACTTTAATTACGCTTGCATAATTTTATATATAACCAGCTTTTGCTCGCGACTTTGTCCACGTGAAATACCTACGTTATTACACGGAATTATGCGTATTTCCGGGATAAAAACTGCTGGGCAAAGGCCTCCCCTCGTTTTCGTCACTGTCCTCTACTGTGTGCAAGCTCTCGCCAATCTGTGTCAAATGCTTCTAAGTTGTCCTCTGAAAGGAGTAAAAGCAGTACCTAATGTACCTATAATTAGGATGATCTCATCTCTAAGAACTTTGTAATGATTAAACAATTTGCAGTTCTCACACTGTTTGCCATAGGCAGGGCATTGGCGACGCCCATGCTGTGTATTACACTTTTTACAATGGTATGTTCTAGGAGCAGGCATACTAGAATTGCTGTTATTAAAATACTTAGCTTTAGGTGCTGGCTGCTTGTGCTGCGGTGGCTGCTTCCTCTCGATGGCATCTACGACTGGAATCGGTGACTTCGTCAGCATTCTTGTAAGCATGTTCCCGAGACAGCTCCTTTGATCTACAGACATCCACCGTGCGCTCTAGGGTCAAATCCTTGATTTCGCGGAGTCTATGCTGTATTTTCGGTTCTCTGATGCCGACGACTATTCTATCCTGCAGCATCCTGTCGTGATCGAGAAAATTGCAGTTTCGTGCCATAGTCCGCAGTTATGTGTAATAGTGATCAAAGCTTTCGCCTTCTTCTTGTGATCTCTTGTTGAACAGCCATGTGCTTATAACCTCATTCGTCTTTGGTTTGAAGTATTCTTCGAAAGCTTGTATCACGTCCTTGAGGATCCTCATCTTCTTCGGATGGCGTTGCCTTCTCTGTTTTGCTATCTTGACCCATTTGCTCTGTTTTCTTCTTACCTATGAGCGTGTTGAAGTAAGTATAGTTCTTGTGCCGGTTGCCCAATGCAATTGAGTAGTATTGACGCGTTGCGTGCTTCTGAAATCTTGCTTAATCCGGTAGCAGATATGAATATATTGAAGGATTGTTTGAATCGAAGCCACGCCGAATAGAGATCTTCAATGGCGTCCATGTTAAGTGGTGCCGGCATACGTCTTAGTTTTCTTAGTAAAGCTTCTGGCTCTTCCGCGACTGCGCCATGTAGTATATTGTATTTTCAATAAAAGTTGTGGCATGGGGTTGAACACGCATTTATTATTTTTTACCCTTATATTATTACAAGCTCTGCTTGATGAAAAGTCGATCTGTCATAGAGGAAGAAGCGCCATCTGACGTAGCTTTTATAGCTACTTAAGGATGCATATTTAATTAAAGCAGCTACGAGATGCTACAAGGTCTCCCTCTGTTTTTGTAGCAATCTCGTGGGAGTTCTGTGGCCTTTTTGGACCACCAGCTGGATTCACACGACAGACGTGCGTGACTAAGCCTAGTCCCATCTGAGCTTGGAAGTCTTGAAAGCACATCAGCAATTCATGTTTTGGAGTGGAGCTAGGTGTTTCTGATAAGATTAGTTCTACGAGCACCGAGAATGCTGCGCTTTATTGCTCGTTGTCAAAGCTTTAGGCGTGATTTGAACTTCAGTTATATTTAGTAAGGGTAAAGTAAAACTAAAATTACCGCTTAGCCTCAAAATATGTACATCAATGAGACTTTGTTTATAACTTTATCTTGGGAGTAGAGATGAGGATCTGCCGAGTCTAACCAAAATTTAGGTGTATTACCCCTTAAGGATGAGGGGGGGATAGGCGGGGCAGTTACAAACTGAGTAAAGTGTCATTTTCGATGTACTTTTTTGCGCGGAATCGAATGAGACCATACCCATTTTATAGGAGTAATATTTTGCGAAATATGAAAGATTTTTATAAAAACCTTTTTTACACATTTTATCTCGCCAGACAGAACCAGAGTTGACCATGTAATTGGAAGAAAATAGATCGCTCTTTTACAGCTGTCTTCGAATCACCCGTTAAATGTATGACTGGTATGTAATTTTCGGTACAACACGAGTATCAGTAGTTGGGACTCGAAAATGCCAGTTCGTGATAAACATTCAATGCAAAACAGGGTAACCGTTGCAGTGCAACCTAAACTGTAATGGACCACCGACAGGTATTTGTGCAACATATGAGTGGATAATTTCTGCGTAGGAACTGCAGCTGGTAGCATTTATCGTAATTTTCAGTTAAAATTGGTAAATGACTCGGTTCGTGCCGTTCGAGCTTTGAACATAGTTGATTCTAAAACAGCTGGTAGGTTAAAGAGCCATCTCACGTTCTAGCGATGGCATAACAAAAAATATCAGCACAAAGCAACCCTGCACCTATAAATGGAATATTTGGATCCCACGGCAACAGTAGCTAACTGAGAACAACCAGTGCAGTCGGATTTGACGAACGAGTTCGCCGAGGTAAAATAATTGTTAATTATGACTGACAGCGCCTAAACGCCTATTAAGAGCGCGCGCTTTACGTCATTAGTGTGCAAATGTTTAAGTTTTTTGATGAATTAAATGTAATATTTTCCCTTGTAATAAAACATAACTTGGTAAAAAATTTGACATGGAATCCATCGAGACGAATTTAAAAGGGTTGTTTAGGCTGTTTCTTCCCAAGTAACATTTTGGCCCTATAACTTGGGTTATCATCACTAAAAGGTTGAGTAAACGTCGTATAAAGGTCTTAGCGGTGACTACCAGTTGTATAAAGGCGTTTGGGAACACATTCTTGCTCTATAAGCTAAAGAGCCAAATTATCCTATAAATTGTTGATGTAAAGGTTTATAGAACCATTTTATAGGGCTATTATAGTCAAGTGCTATAAAAACTTCAAATATAGCCACTAAAGTGCTATGTTACTGTATAAAAGTGATTGAAATCACCATTATGTATCTAATTTGCGCTATAAGGTTTCCCGGACAACCGCTATAAATCTTGCGTTTTAGCAATGATGAACGTTCTACTATACAAGGTTTTTGCGATATTGTGGTTCCACAAATCACTCCTATAGTACATGGTCTTTAGTAGCCATAATGCCGCCGTAATAGAGCGGTTTTGTTTTATAATCGATTTTTAGGACATTTTTATAGTACTTAAAAGTGTTCTAATTGTTTTTGAATCCCTATTATAGGCTCGTACTATAATTGTGACTAGGACTCTTTTATATGGCCGAAACTTTCTATAATGGAGTTTGTAGATCAGTAATAGGATAAAAAATCACATAAGGGAAGTGAACAGTTACTTTTATACTCAAACTTTGACATGACAGGAGTCGGTGGTACTATAGTGAGCCGATAAGACCCACGGATGTACTTAATGGCTCTAAAGTAGAAATAACTGTGAATTTAATTTTATAATATCAATATATTTTATTCAAAACTCAATTAATCGAGGGCGCATTGAAAATACTAAGCAAATCAAATACTATTCTATCAGTAAAACTTTAGTCGCACGTGCTTTTTGCAGCATTGATCGAAATATTAAATGTCTAAATAAGATAATATAAACTTACCACGATAGAATATTACTCCTTTATATCATTGAATTATTTTTGTTGTCCGTCAATAAAGTTCACAGCAAAAACACACAATACCAAACTTTGCCGAGAAAGCGCCTCAGTAGGAATCACGGATTCTACTATAGACTAAAATAGGACTATAAGGGAATCAACGAACGCTACTACAGTATAAAAAAGCACTACATTAGCGTTACTGTGGCCCGTATGTCACTAAATTGTAATACGAGTCATCATTACATCACCTTTACAGACCTAAAACGTCACAACTAAAGCTGCTACGGTTCCACTATATCACTAAATGGAGATATAACTGCGCCAGATCGGCGTTACTCAACCTTCTATGGCCTTTTATAGGGCTAAGGTGGTGTTTTGAGAAATGTTCTATGGGCTACTATAGAACCAGAAATTGTTACTTGGGTTGCCAAAGGATTCTGACTTTCTTATTATGGGATAGGATCTAAAGTTTGCTCAAATACGTACCTCGAGACAATTTTTATAAAAGTAAACTGTCATACAATTGAAACACATTTTTATCTATTGTCCCATCGACCTATAATAACATATGGACGAACAGTGCCTAACAGAATATGTCAAAATATACGGAGCAAATTGACATTAGAATATACGTTCCAATATGGTAATAACGCTTCTTTATAATACGTGTCAAGATAAATATTTTATATAAAAGTAAACCTAACACTATAACATTTCAGTGACAAATTTACTGAGCGCCAAACGGGTGCCCGAGTTGTTCGGGCACCCGTTATGACGGACCATTTTTCTCCGGCTGATTGTGAATCCTTACTTATAATAGATCAATGTCCTTACCTACCTACTTCAAATTCATTGACAACGACCCCGTATTTTTTCACTTTTTCGGTTAAGAACGAATGAAGACTACACTTATTTTTTTAGGATTTATTCAGTTTCCTTCTGCTGAAAAATTTAAAGAAAACTACTGTAGTAAGAATCCTATATGTAGATCCAGCCTTGTAGTACTTTTTTCCTTACCTATAGCAAAACGGGTAGATATAGATTGACATCTCATTTCCCCAAATAAATATGTTGGTACAAAATTGATTCAATATTTTCAATTTAAATTAAACTGTAAACCTATATTTTTTATTCCAGATGCTACGCTTTGTGACGTGCCTGTTACTTTACTGCACAATTACAAATGGGCAGACGCTGCCTCCGCCGCTGCCGTTCGGGGTGGCTCCAACGGTACCTTACGCTGGGGTACCGCCCGGGATACCCCCCGTAAACCCTTCCGTGTTCCCCTTTGGCCCCACTCCGAGACCGTTAGTTGGCTACAACAACCCTTACTACAATCCAACGGCAGGCCCCGCTGTGCCCATCTTGTCCTACACCAACGACCACGGTGCAGATGGGACTTATTCGTACAGGTAAGTACTATTTCGTATTTACAATCGATACTTATGCATAATATTATAAATGAGAAAACAACTCTCTGTCCATCTGTTTTCTCTTCACGCTTGAACCACTGGTTCGATTTAGATGAAATTTGGTATGGAGTAGTTGCAGTTCCGGTGAAGGACATAGGCTACAATTTATCCCGAAAAAACGCATAATTCATTCAAATCCCGAAAGCTTATTCGCATTGCTAAACTTTGGAATTCCCTCCCTGCGTTTGTGTACCCCAGTTCCTATAATCTTGGTGTATTCAAGTCTAGAGTGAATAGGCATCTTCTGGGTAAGCGTGTTCCACCTTAGACCCTACCAATACTTTCCATCAGGTGTGATCAGCAAGCCCATTCGTAATAATAAAAAAATAACGCTGCAGCGGTTAAAGCGTCACGAGGTAACATACAGAGTTGCTTTCGTATTTATAATATTAGTACGGATTGCCGTTCATTGAAATAATTAATATCAAAATATTTGTAAATTTTAATACATCTTGACCCTTTCGACACTTGAAGCAAGAAGCTCAAGTTATGTTCCATAGTAAATTGCTTTGAAATATTTATGTACATTATTTAATAACCAACTTTACTTACCTACATTGATAGGTCTCTAATTTATTTTACACTCATATTTACGTCGTAAAAGTTTACGCAAGTAGTAAACAAGTTCTATTTATGTTTAGCTTTTCCACTGCCGACGGGAAGCAAGTTCAGGAGAGCGGCTACTTGAAGGACGCTTACATTGACAACGCCGGGGAACCCCAGGGAACACAGGTTCGTCCATTAACCGAGTGGGAGTGATTAAGAGTACCCTGTAAGCTCCTTTCTCCATACAAACGTAGTTACGTTTTAATTCGCAAACTGCTTATCAGACTGGCGCCAAATTTTACAAGTAATAGTGGAGCAGAGACAAAATACACTTTGATTGTAATAAATTGAATAACAAAGAAACTAGGACCATTTTAGTTTCCTCCATACAAACTTCAAAATTCAGTTTTTTGGCTGTAATTTCATTGTGTTTTATTTTTCAACGATTTTTACTGATTTCGGACACTCAAAATAATGATTTTATTATGTGTAATTTGGGAATAAAAGCGAAAATACGTTTGTAGGAAAAGTTGAGAAACGCCGCGTACAGGGGAGTCTTAGAACATGGTTTAACGAATGAAGCGTCTCCGTTTTAGCATTTTTTCGTACGTGGGGATACTCCAGTCCCTGATACAATAATATACTTCGCCAGGTATGACAGTCCGATATTCTGTAGTAGTGTGGGTGTCACCCTAACGTCATTCGCATTGCTGTGTGTTGCAAGTGGTGTATTAAAATAATCCCCGACCCCCATGTATCCTGTGTGTTTCGTTAAATTATTACGTTCATTTGTTTTTAACTTGTCCCATTTTTTGTGCTTAAACTAGTAAATGACCATTGTAATGCGCACATAAAATTCCCCATTTTGCAATATAATGGCAGATAATATTTCCTTCATTTTTGTTTTATTGCAATAAAGTGGCAACTGGGCTTTGACGTACGGGTGACACGCCACTCGGATCGGCAGACCTTGTTTTCTTAGACCATGCTCCAGTCAATTTTCGGCTGTTGTCCTCTACAGCACAGTATATCTAATAGGTACCAGTAGCGACACGCACCGCCCCGCACCAACACAAATTACCTCACACCGCCCGCGGCGAATGTGCGCGGCTAGCCATAGCAAAACCGGTAAAAGTAGGGTTGCCATCTCCTAAAATGAAATAGTCGGACTCTGCCCAGAAAAAGCCGGAAATTTTACCCTAAAAGCCTGACAACGTCCACAACTAAAAGCCAAACACGACTTTAAAAAGCCGGACATACCTTTTTTTTTAAATGTTAAGGCCCTTCCCTGACCCAGCATCGTCAAATTGCTCATTTAAGATCATACTTTTCTAAGAAATGTTAAAAGTTAAAAATATGAAAAAACATATGTTATATTAGATTATATCATCCTTACATTGACAGCTTTCGATACACGTTTCACGAAACTTCGCTCGATACAATTTAATTCCAAAGTAACCTCTAACTCGGACCGCTAATCCAACTTTACTCCAGTTTATTATATCAAACAGTGTAAAACTAATTATAACACAAAAAATATCCATATTATATGCATACATCGACAGCTTCATAAATGCCATTTTTTTAGACGGTATTTTTATAGAAATTAAAACGCGTTAAAGACTAACTAAATCGGGCGTTCTGTGCGTAGCGCTTTCTCTTTCACTCGTCCCACGAGTGACAGTGACGGCTGAGCTAAGGGCCTTAAACCCCTTTTTCCAGTCCCGTGGGAATTTCGGGAAATCCTCTCCTGGAGTTCCCTTACACTCCTCAAGGAACCCACAATTGCCAAAGTTCTGCTTCCCTTGATCAGTACTGACAGTAGTGATGATGACTGAACAAAAAGCCAAATTAAAGCCGGACGGACAGGCCGGACATACGAATATTTGGCCGGACACAACTCGAAAAAGCCAAACATGTCCTGCTAAATACAAACAGATGGCAACCCTAGGTACAAGATAATATTTGTGTGTGTAGATTACGTTCAGTTTTTATGGAGTGTTGTGCGTATGATTTCAGGTCACATTTTCTCAACCGATTCTCATGAACTTTTGTGACCCGGTTCAAAAAACTATACATATCTATAGATTTTTTTGTCGATTCAGATTTTGGCCTTGTTTCATTGTTGCGGAGCTATGGGGTCCAAAAAAAGATTTAAGCTATGCAAAAATACACTCGCGAGGTCTACAGCTCTAGTCTCTATAGTTTTTATACTCAGCTGGAAAATAGCCCTATTTAGGTACATACTTATGTACCTATTACACAATTGTATAAACACACATAAAATAGCGTATTTTATATTCATTAAAACTCCGAGACTTCTAATGAAGTGATCAACAGTAACGACTTAAGGTTTATAAGGAGGCATTCAATATTTAATTTGTTATTGTACCTTCCAAACGTATTAAAGACAGAAACAAATTACTCGCATCGCGAAGTTTATTGGAAATTTACATTTACAATTTAATCTGACAGCGTACAGCAATTAAGTGGAGAAAGAGCCGGACTTTGTAATAAAGTTGTCATTTTGTAATTTTTCAGGTCGTCCAAGGAAGCTACGCCTACGTCGCACCCGACGGCACTCCGATACAAGTCAGCTACATCGCGGATGAGAATGGTAAATCATCAAAATAATACACTTAACCGTAGTGAATCGGGTCACTTTGTCTAGGATTTTCCATACAAACTGAACAGATTTGATTGCTGTTGAGTGTATTTGTATAAAACACCTCCGTTAATGATTGTCTGACTGATGACGACACACACCCGAAAATACTGGTCGTAGAAAGCTGAAATTTGGGATATAGGTTCTTTGAGGAGTGTAGGGGAAAACCAAGAGAGGATTTCCCAAAATTCTCACGGGAACGGGTAAGAATAGGACTTTATATGTTAACTAGCATCTGCCAGCGACTTCGCCCGCGTGGAATTCGGTTATCGCGCTCCCGCGGGAACTATGCGTTTTTCCGGGATAAAAAGTAACCTATGTCCTTTCCCGGAACCCCAACTATCTCCATGCCAAATTTCATCTCAATCGGTCCAGCGGTTGAAGCGTGAAGAGGTAACAGACAGACAGACAGACAGACAGTTACTTTCGCATTTATAATATTATTAAGGATTAAGGATATTTATGCGCATACATCTAGAAACTAGTTAACATACTTACTATAGCTGCCTGTTCCAGTTTTTTCCCTGCGTGTGAGGAAAATGAGTCAATTTTTGCATTTTATTTTGAATAGAGATAAAATAGAATGATCGCACGCGGCTGCGATCGATGGGACGGGACCACAGAGCACATTAAAAGAGGACCAATATTACCTAAGTAACTCCATTTAATTTTCACAGGATTCAGGCCATCAGGCGTCCACATCCCCGCAGACGGAAAAGGAGTGGTTCCTCCAGCTATATTAGACAAGGACAACAAACCTATATTCGATCGTGCCTTCAACAACCCTGCTTATAACATACCCTATAGCCCTTACAACCGATTGAACGGCCGTTACAACAATTATCTAGGAAACTACAACAGTCGCCTCACCCGCCCCTTTGACTCCCGGTATCCCTACGAACCTGCAGGCTATCCTTACAACAATCTCAACAACCCCTACCGCCCGTCCTGGCTTAACAAAAATAACATAAATAACCAAAAGAAAGAAGAGCCCAAAAAGGAAGCTTAAGTTAACTCGACAGATAGGCATTAATTGAATAAAGCTTTGGTGTCTAATTGAGTGGTTATTCTTTAAACGCCCAATTTACTTTAAATTGCATTTTCAGCATTAATTAAACATTAATAAAGCGGACAGCGGAGTTTGCGCTCCTCAGATCATGGCAGAAGAGATGTGCCACAGCACCGCCTCCACAATAAATATGCTCGAATCGAACTACAAGTAATTCAGATGTTTTGAAACCTTTTGGATGGTCATCTTTTTAACGACTTTATCTTTAGAACCTGCATAGACTTATATGAACTTGTGCTATTGCCGTAGTTTAACAAACCCATGCCTGAGATTGCTTACTTAAATCCTCAAATAATCTGATTGTCGGCGTTCAAATCCAGCTCTGCTTACTTCTGTGTAGGTACTACACAGAACCAGTACCTATAATTACGTGTGGTACTTTATTTTATCTAAAACTTAGCTTTTCGGTCATGTAAAACATCGTGAAGAAACCTAAACGCATGATAAAATGCGTTTCTTCTATCCGTACTCGGTGTGCTGGGGGACATACATACTAGTTAAAAAGCAATCGTGATGAGAGAAGGCTGTAAATAGGCTATACTGTGGTGGCTCTTAGGGAATATCTCCTTATTTTTACGTTCTGAAGTTCGCTCGGTTTTCGGAGATGGTTCTTTGTGATGGGTTTTGTTGCGTAGAGCTCTTATGCAAGCGTCCCATACCCGCAGGGCCAACATTAATCAATATGGCGCTGAGATAAATAGCCGAGACACTTAAGTGACGACATGCCCGTAATCAGATAAATGGAAAAGGATTTTAAACATTACAGTTTCGAGAAGGTAGCAGTTCACCGAACGGTGAATCATCTACGTGGTTTCACCTGCAACGAAGGATGCTAGAGTTGTAAAGTTTTATTATAACTACTACTACTACTTATGCTAGCTTCTGCCCGCGACTTCAGTAGTAAGGATTCGTGCGTTCTGGCTCAAAACTTTGAACTGTCCTATAGCCGTGGGGTGTGAATGCACAAACGCATCGTGGTGTGTAAAATAGAGCTGGCGTTTTTTTAGAGGCGTTTTTCTCTACTTCCTTCATGCACCTGCTTTTCTTACGATGACAAACTTGCTTTCGTTTAAATTTCAAATAACGCCTCACAAACTATATAGTGCATCACTTTCACTCAGTGGAAAACGATATAGGACATCTCTGTCACTCATCGCAAACGATATAGGGCATCTCTTTCACTCTGCAACAAACGATATAGTGCGTCTCTGTCACACACATAAATATCTCCCTAATGATTGCTGGACTTATCCATCATTAGACTGTTATCGAACACACCTAAACCCGTATTTTGATATAAAACTTGATTATAT
Source organism: Aethes cnicana (assembly GCA_963971205.1). Taxonomy (NCBI): domain Eukaryota; kingdom Metazoa; phylum Arthropoda; class Insecta; order Lepidoptera; family Tortricidae; genus Aethes; species Aethes cnicana. The sequence goes on from OZ020276.1 coordinate 10,849,734, forward strand.
TTGAAATGCTGTAATAATGTACTCGTAGGTATCTTTGGTATGCTTTGCATGATTTTCAGGAATTTGTTAAGGTGTGTAGGTATAAAAAAGGTTTGATTTTTATTAAAATCTATTTATTTATTCAAAAAGAAATCTAAACATATGTCTTATTATAATATCATTACTCAAAGTATTTACAACAGAGAAAGACTTAACAAAATCATGCATTTTAACATTTTTATTTTTTAAATAAAGATAAACTAAACAGTAGTTTCCACATACCGATGTAAAGTAATTTTGCAACTGTTTGTGATTGTAAAACCACTGCTTTGTATTTCTTTTTAGAAACATTTTGTGGTAACCTTCCGGCTTTCGACCATACGAATCAAAATATTCACCAACACCATTTACATCAATATAAATAGCCACCCAATGTGATCCAGGCTTAAAATCTGGATCCAAATTGCTTATTATGTAAGCAGGTAGTTGAACAAACATAGGCATTCTGTTGGCTGCAAATACATATACTTGAACTATATCCTCAACATGGAAGACAAAGAAGAAGGACTGGAGCGCAGCATGGTTGATTTGTGTGTCGAAATAGAAACTATTGAATTCGTAAAAAGCACCTCACAAAGCTTTTGGGATTTATGCGGCTTTGAAAATGATAACGTGAGAAATGAGAAAACTTTAAATCGGTAAGACGAATTCTAAGTTGTTATCTTTATATAATAATTTATATCATTGTCCTAGTACCAATAACACAAGCTTTCGCTTACTATGGGACTAGGTCAATTTGTGTGAATTGTTCTAAGATATTTATTTTATTAATTTATTTTATTGTTTTAGAGTTACTGTACAATCCGGAAGTGGGCTCAAAAGAAAGGCTCATATGGAAGCAGGACCATCAAAACTAAAACGTAAAGTTGAAGCAGACATTGCAAAAGCGAGCTCGTCGGGTGCTGTTAAAGCTGATGAAAATAATGAAGAAAAGACCTTATGTGAAGTGTGTAATACCTGGGTAAGACGAAAATATTTTACGAATCATTTAAAAAGTAATATGCATAAAAACAAAGTGATTGAACAACACACCCATGAATTGAGCAATGTTCGTTTAATTAACTCCGCATTTGGGTCTCGAGTTCGTACATATAGAATAGTATCAGAAAATCCAGAGGTAGAATTAGAAACTCCTGAAATCTTTTTTGAGTCCATTCAAAGCCAAATCCAGTACTTGCTTAAAGAATGTCTTGATGATTTAACAATAATAAAAGTTAACTTTCTAGTACATGCAGAATTTATACAAGAAACCAAAGATTTGAAAAACACTTTTGACTTTCAATCTTTCAATTATAATTATTGTATTGGAGATGATTTTGAACCTTTTATCACAACAGTGAAAAATAGTCTATGTTCGCGTATGAGTGAATTTGAAAAAAAAGATAGTGGCTGGAGTCTAAAGAAAATTTTATTTGTAGACGTTAATGTAAATAAATTTAATCCCCTAAAAGGATCGTCATATTTAGATTTACCAAATGATATAAAAAGTAAAAAAGCGGTAATAAATGTTCAAAATAACGATCACGAATGTCTCAAATGGGCCTTGTTATCCGCCATGTTCCCCGTTAGTAAAAATGCAAACCGAACAACAGCATATTCACAACATCAAAACAAGTTAAAGTTCACGGATATTAGTTTCTCCGTAAAATTAAGCGACATAAAAAAAGTAGAAACTTTAAACAACATTAGCATCAATGTATTTGGATTAGAATATAACAGCATTTCAAAAACAAACAACATAGTAGGACCTTTGCACTTTACCAAATCAAGGAAAGAGAAACATATAAATCTATTGTATTTAGCTAATGGTAATTCCGGTCATTACTGCTTCATCAAAAATTTATCGCAGTTAGTCAATAAGCAATTAACCGGTCGTCATGATGCAGTCCACATTTGTGATGGTTGTCTTTTGTACTTTTCTACAGAAGAAAAGTTAAAAGACCATCAAAGTTATGATTGCACTCATGTTGTAACAGAGCTTCCAAACAGTACAAAGGTTAAAAAAAATTGGTTTAACGGTAATCAACCAACCAACAAAATCTTATTTGATCAGTTTCAAAGAAAACAAAAACTACCATTTGTAATCTATGCAGATTTTGAATCTTTTCTTAAACCAATCGTTACATGTGATCAGGACCCTACCCAATCATTTACAAATAACGTACATGAACATGAAGTATATAGTTACGGGTACTATGTGAAATGCTCATACGATGATAGTCTTTCAAAATATCGCACTTATACTGGACCTAACTGTGCAAAACATTTTATGGAAAGTATAACCAGAGACATAACTGAGATACAACGTAAGATTAGTTTTCAAAAAACTCCTAAGGTTTTGTCTCCATCTGATGAAGAACTAATTAGTAAAACAAAAACATGTTTCATATGTAACACTGATTTACAATTAGACCGCGTTGAACATTATCACTGGGGAACTGGTGTTTTCGAAGGATTAGCTCATTCGTTATGTAGTTCAAAGTATACAACTCCCCGCTTTGTACCAATATTTTTACATAACTTAAGCAATTACGATGCTCATTTTATCGTACATGCATTAAATTTTGAGGAAGGTCAAGTGGAAATCATTCCTCAAAATAAAGAAAAATACATTTCCTTTTCAAAAAAAGTACAAATATTTGGTCGAGAAATCACTTTACGGTTTTTAGATTCCTTCAAATTTATGTCAGCAAGCTTAGACAATCTTTCTAAAAATCTCAAATTAGATCAATTCGATGAATTGAAGAAACAATTTCCACGCCAAGAAGACTTCATGAAGTTAATAAGGAAAGGGGTTTTCCCTTACGAATTCGTTAAATCTTATGATTCATTAAAAGCTACATCATTACCTTCTCAAGACGAATTTTACAATTCTTTATGTGATAGCGCTATTTCTAATGATGATTACACTCATGCTAAAGATGTGTGGAAGCATTTTAGATGCAAGACAATGCTGGACTACTCAAACTTATACTTAAAAACAGATGTAATGTTGCTAACAGATGTATTTGAAAATTTCCGCAAAATCTGTTTGCTAACATATGATTTGGATCCATCACATTTCTACACAGCACCCGGATTAAGTTGGGATGCAATGTTAAAATATACCAATGTCGAGTTAGAATTACTAACTGAATTTGATAAAGTCTCGTTTGTTAAGTCAGGTATTCGAGGAGGTGTATCACAATGTAGTAATCGGTATGCCAAAGCTAATAATGAGTATTTAGAAGAATATGAACCTAAAGAACCAAAGTCCTATCTAGCATACTTTGATGCTAATAATTTGTATGGATGGGCTATGTCACAATATTTACCGATTAGCCCACCAAAGGAAGCAAAACTTAGGGGAAATAATACATGTGTGTGCGAATTTTGGAATAGTTGTAGGTGAAGGTGCCTTAAACAACATACTAAAAGTCCTGATGGGGGGGGGAGCGCCGCTAACGTGTGGGGGGGGGGGTCCAAAGGTCCCTTTTTTGGTTTTTCGTAAATATCTCGTAAACGATAACCCGCAACAAAAAATGTTCTAAGACATAAATAATTTACATTAAATTTTCTACAAAACGATATACACACTTTTTTGCTAGTGTAAATATTGAAATAGATAATGAAGGGGAAAGTTAACGATAAACGATTTTACGCGTGGGTTCGGGATTTGGTCCGCTGTACCCTGATTCTTTTTAGATAAGGGATCATACTTGACACAGTTGTACTTTGGATAATTCTGAGTGGATTCATACTAAGGGCCACCGCGGGACACCGCTCGGTTGGTAGGGGGAGAGGGGGAAACTTTGCTTCCGCCGCGCTTTAGTTAGACCCATATATTTCCTAAAATTGTAAGAGTTAAGAGATGCTGTTTATTGCGAAATGATCCTTACTAAATGCTTCATCAAATGTAATCCATAAGTTTTCATTTTTATTGGTGGTTTTTCTTAACTTTTGATCGATATTACAAATTTCTAAATTTAACAATTTCTTTTAGTAAGTTTGATATAAAAATGTATGGTGATGTGCAGTGCCACTTTTTCAAAAGTTGGCGCATGTAATGCAGATTTGAACATGGTATAACAATACTGTCTACTTTAAATAATAAAGAAAATATTGAGAATATTAACCAACTACTCTGAATTTTTCTATATATCATGGGCCATTTAAATTGTTAATTTCAAGGAATTTCATTTAAAATTGAAGCCAGTTTATCACATTTAAAGAAATAATGTTAAATTAGTCCACTTTATTAACAGAAAATGCTGTTTGAGGTAAGATGCATTTTTACATAAGGCAGTCACTGACTTCAATTAAGAGCTTCAAAAGCGATAAAATTAGCGGTCGATTGAGTTCCTGGTTGACTGGGCACACGTGGTGTGTCTCGTTTAAAACTACTGGACCGATTTTGATGAAAATAGTTGGAGTTCCGAGAAAGGACATTGGCTACTTTTTATTTTTCTGAACTCCAACTATTCTCAAACCAAATTTCATCAAAATCGGTCCAGTAGTTTTAAACGAGACATACCACGTGTGCCCAGTCAACCAGGAACTCAATCGACCGCTACATTTATCGCTTTTGAAGCTCTTAATTGAAGTTAATGACTGCCTTATATAAAAATGCATCTTACCTCAAACAGCATTTTCTGTTAATCAAGTGGACTAATTCAATTTTTATTCTTTAAATGTGATAAACTGGATTCAATTATAAATGAAATTCCTTGAAATTAACAATTTAAATGGCCCATGATATATAGAAAAAATCAGAGTAGTTGGTTAATATTCTCAATATTTTCTTTATTATTTAAAGTAGACAGTATTGTTATACCATGTTCAAATCTGCATTACATGCGCCAACTTTTGAAAAAGTGTCACTGCACATCACCATACATTTTTATATCAAACTTACTAAAAGAAATTGTTAAATTTAGAAATTTGTAATATCGATCTAAAGTTAAGAAAAACCACCAATAAAAATGAATAATTGTGAATTAGATTTGATGAAGCATTTAGTAAGGATCATTTTGCAATAAACAGCATCTCTTAACTCCTACAATTTTTGGAAATATATAGGTCTAACTGAAGCGCGGCGGAAGCAAAGTTTCCCCTTCTTCCCCCACCAACCGAGTGGTGTCCCGCGGTGGCTCTCAGTATGAATCCACTCAGAATTATCCAAAGTACAACTGTGTCAAGTATGAGCGCTTATCTAAAAAGAATCAGGGTACAGCGGACCAAATCCCGAACCCACGCGTAAAATCGTTTATCGTTAACTTTCCCCTTCATTATCTATTTCAATATTTACACTAGCAAAAAAGTGTGTATATCGTTTTGTAGAAAATTTAATGTAAATTATTTATGTCTTAGAACATTTTTTGTTGCGGGTTATCGTTTACGAGATATTTACGAAAAACCAAAAAAAGGGACCTTTGGACCCCCCCCCCCCCACACGTTAGCGGCGCTCCCCCCCATCAGGACTTTTAGTATGTTGTTTAAGGCACCTTCACCTACAACTATTCCAAAATTCGCACACACATGTATTATTTCCCCTATGAGCTCAATTAGTGTCTTCCTTTGGTGAGCTAGATAGGAGACTTTGAGTGGGTGAATAACGACATTGATTTTAATATTGAGGATACTTGTGATTATGGCTATATATTAGAGGTCGATCTCGATTATCCTGACTCATTACATGATTCACACTCTGACTTACCTCTTTGTCCAGAAAACATTGTGATAGGTAATTGTAAAGAACGAAAATTAGTTCCAAATCTAAACAAAAAAACCAAGTACATTATACATTACAGAAACCTGAAACAGTGTTTGGCATTAGGGTTACAATAAAAAAAAATCCATAGAGTACTAAAATTCAAACAAAGTCCATGGTTGAAGAAATATATTGATTTGAATACACGTTTACGAACAAAAGGAAAAAGCGATTTCGAAAAGGATTTTTTTAAATTGATGAATAATGCAGTATTCGGTAAAACTATGGAAAATATTGAAAAAAGAGTAAACGTAAAATTGGTTACACACTGGGAAAGTAAGGGTAAAGTGCAAGGTGCTCAAGCCTTAGTTGCAAAACCTGAATTTCATAGCTTAAGCATATTTTCAGAAAATTTGACGGCCATTCAGTTGCATAAAACCAAATTGTACTACAACAAACCCATTTATTTAGGTTTTTGTATACTAGATATCTCAAAAACATTAATGTATGACTTCCACTACAACTACATGAAAAAAAAATTTGAAAATAATGTTACATTACTTTACACGGACACTGACAGCTTAATATATCAATATTTCACGGATGATTTCTATTTATCTATTAAACCAGACTTATCTCAATTTTTTGATACGTCCGACTACGCGGTAGATAATATCTTTGGTTTCCCTCAATTGAACAAAAAGAAGCTTGGATATTTCAAAGACGAAAACAATGGTAAAATATTAAAGGAATTTGTAGGATTAAGATCAAAAATGTATGCTATGATAGTAGAAGATAAATTCACCGCAAAAGCAAAAGGTGTAAATAAAACTGTAACGAAAAAAATGAATATGGAGGATTACAAATGTTGTCTTTTCAACAAAACAATACAATATTCAAAAATGTATAGATTTAGATCATTAAAGCATGTAATTTTTACTCAAAATATTAATAAAACCAGCCTCTCGTACAATGATACTAAACGGTATATTCTTCCGAGTTCTACTAATACATTAGCATGGGGACATTATAGTTTAAGAAATATCCAAAATTGATTTTTTCATGTTATTATATTAATAATTATGACTAAATGGTATGTTTTTCTAATGTATTTGTGTTTATCCCTATAACTGACTGAATTTGTATATTCCTAAAGTACATTAAATAATACTTGTTTATGTGTAGACCTAAGTGTTTGTTGTAAGTTTCTATTTTGTAATAAATTTATGTATAAGTTAGAATCTAACTCTAAAATGAATTCATAAAGATGTGTGTAAATTAAGGTTAAGTATGTAAATATGGTTATGAAATTAAAGTTAATTAGTAATAAGAAATAGTTTCTAATGAAGTCGTTACATAAAAATAAAATACTTCAAGAATCATACTTGGTTATTTTAATTTCAAAAGTGACCTTCTTGAAGAAAGACGTGCTGACAGCTTACTCATAAGATAATGATTCATCTTGTTCATCCATTTACTGCTATAGTTGCTGGTCCAAGTAGTTGTGGAAAATCATGCTTTGTAACAAATTTTTTAAAGGATGTAAATTTGGTTTGCACTCAATCATTTCAAAATGTAATATGGTGTTATGATGAAATGCAACCATTATATAATTTAAAGAATGTTAATTATTATCAAGGTATTCCAGACTTAAGCATGTTTGATGGTAAACGACCTCAACTTCTAATTATAGATGATTTAATGAGAGAATCAGATAGTCGAATTGTTGATATTTTTACTAAAGGTAGTCATCATCGAAATTTAAGTGTTTTTTAAATAACACAGAACCTATTTCATCAAGGGAAAGGACAGCGTGATATATCATTGAACGCTAATTACATTGTTTATTTTAAGAATCCAAGAGACAACACTCAAATAAGATATTTAGCACGGCAAGTTTATCCCGAAAATTCCAAATTTGTAGAGGAAGCTTATAAAGATGCAACAAAAGATGCGCATGGATATTTAATGATTGACCTTAAACAGGCTACAGACGACCAGTATCGATTCAAAACAAATATATTTGCATCATATTCTACAGTTTATATACCAAAAAATGGGTTTAAATAGCATAAACACTGATAGTTTCAATCATTCTAGCAGTATGCATGAAAGAGTTACAACACACCAGCATCTACTCAAAGCCTTACAAACACTCAAACCAAAATATCGAAAAAATATTCTAAAAGCCTGTAGTAATGAAGAAGTAAACGTTCTTTGTGAATGTATTTACAACATTTTGAAAGGTAAAATACCACTTCATAAAAAAGAAAAAAAGCATTTGAGTAAATACAAACACATTTTACGAAAATTGATTTCAAAAGGTAAAAATAAAATACGGAAAAATATTATTGTGCAAAAAGGTGGAGCATTTTTACCAATTATATTAGGAGCAGTGATTAATGGTTTATTAGGTTCCATTATTAATTAATCATGCAACATGCAAAAAAAATGTTACTTGTTGAACCTGAATTAATTGATCGACTCAAAACGAGTCATGGAAATGTTTCAGAAAATACCTTATCACGTTTAGATAGTGAAATGCAATTGATTTTAAATAGTAACGTAAACGACCGTGAAAAATGGGCGCTGTATTCTCAAACCTTACAAAGATACTTACATGCTGCTGAAGAGGTAAGAAAACCTCTAAAATTATCAATATTGACTGATACTGAAGATGAATCAACAAAGTTAAATAATTTTCCTTATAAAGAAAAGATACATGAAGATCCGACTGCAGTTGTTAAACACCCTCCACCAGAAGTAGATGCTACACCACAAAAGTCAGAAGCAATTATAAATCAGTATACCCCATCTTACATACTAAAACAAATTCCTAAAACGTATAAAACAAGAGGTGAGATTTTGCTTGATCACATTATAAGAAGTAAGCCTAAAATTTGGTGGAAAGAGGGAGGAGAAGTAGTAGTAAATAATGAAGTTTTATCAGGTAGTAACATATTTGATCTAGTAAGTGATACCGTGAGACCACTTAAACGTTCTAAACCGTTGGGTTGGGAAAAATTTGTTTCAACATTAAAGGACCTAAATGTACCTTTGTCATGCATTGGCAATCCTTCTTCTCTTGAATTTATTCATCGTCTGCACACAAGTGAAGACGCAGAAAATTCTACAAAAGAATTAAGAACTTCAACACCAATCTCTTCAAATCCTAAAAAAACACCAAACAAACAAATACATTGGGAAAGATGGGATCCGTACTAGATCTAACTAAGATATACTATGATGTTTCTCATCCTGCTGGTTTTAGTAATATTAACCAATTAACAAAAGCCATGCATGGTAAGATGACACATGACGAAGTTAAAAATTGGTTGCAGTCTCAGGATACTTACACGCTTCATAAACCTTCTCATAAACGTTTTCCAAGAAATAAATATATTTTATCTAATTATAACGAACTTTGGCAAGCTGATTTGAGTGACATGCGTACCTATAGTAAATATAATAACGGATACAAATATATTTTGTGTGTTATTGATGTATTCAGTAAATATGCTTTTGCAAGAGCAATGATGAATAAAAAACCTAATACAGTAAAAACTTGTTTTGATAGCATATTCACAGAAGCAAATGCTACTCCTCGTCATATTCAATCTGATAAAGGTACTGAGTTTGTTTCAAAGGTCGTAAGGGACTATTTCAAAAGTAAGAATATTAATTATTATACTACTAACAACCCTGATATTAAAGCTAGCATTGTTGAGCGTTTTCAAAGAACTCTTAAAACGAGAATGTGGCGGTATTTTACTTTTAAAAATACGTATAAATATATAGACATTTTACAAAATTTGCTACATTCATATAATACTAGCTATCATTCAAGTATCAAAATGAGTCCATGTCAAGTTAATTTTGATAACATTATGACGGTTTGGCAGAATTTATACGGTAAGAAGGAAAAGGAAATAGATGTTATTGAACATCCTTCTCTTAAAATTGGTGATCATGTTAGAATAACTAAACATAAGCATATATTTCAGAAAGGTTATGAAAATAATTGGAGTGATGAAATATTTGTGATTGATACTGTTATTAGAAGATATCCTTGGGTTGTTTATACTTTAAAAGATTTACAAAACGAATCAATTACTGGTACTTTTTATTCAAAGGAATTGCAAAAAGTACTTTATAACCCCACCATGAACCATAAAATAGATAAAATAATACAATCACGTTACATCGGCGGTAGAAAGGAAGTGTTAGTCAAGTGGAAAGGTTATCCCAGCAAATTTAATAGTTGGATCTCTGCATCAGATTTACAAGAAATATGAGTAACGATAGTTTTTATCTGACACTGTTAAGCAATAGTTCCATTCCATATTATCCAGAAAATACGACAGCAAATTTTTTAACTAAACTACCAAAAACTATAAAGTTGGAAGGGGAATGGACTGTGGGTTTAGTAGAGTTTCATTATCCATGTACTATGTATAATGTTCAAGAACATGAAAATATTCTCTACATAAAGAAAAAAACTCGTTTAGAAGAAACTAAGGATGCTGGGAGTGATATAATTGTAGAATATAAATCTCACATACCTGCGACTACATATGACAACATAAAAAATTTCTTAAATGCTTTTAATGAGAACCCCTTGTTGAAAAATCTGGTTAGAATGAGATATGATGAAATCTCGAAACTGGTAACAACAACTCGTACTAATAATGATTTAATATCTTTGATCGTTTCACCACAACTAAGTCTTCAATTAGGTTTTGAACCCAGCACTAATTTAATAACTAAGTCCAATGGGAAATACCCTATTAACTTGTATTTAGGATTACCGTCCCAGCTCTTCATTTATTTAGATATAATTCAGCCGCAGATAGTAGGAGATGTAATGTCATCGTTAATACGAATTATACCACTAGATCCAACTAAGTATATCTATGGCGCTTACAAAATGCATTCATTTTCACCAGCACACTACGTGCCTATTATGCGCAGAGAATTTGACACTATTGAAATAGATATAAGAACCAGCATTGGCAATCGAGTACCATTTCAGTTTGGTACATCGTGCGTTAAACTACATTTCAAACGTGTAAAATGAATCAAAGAAACGCTCATAATGGTATTTGTCCATATCAACATTATTACTCACATCAGGCAGGATCTGGGGTTGGCATTATATATAAAGGTGTCGCTCATCAACGTGGACATGGAATTGGAAGTTTTTTGGGGGGACTTTTTAGATCTGTTTTACCTTTGTTATCAAGTGGGTTTAGAACTGTAGGTAAAGAAGCGTTAAATGCAGGTGTTGGTTTACTATCAGATATGATAAGCTCCCATCCTTTGGAGGACTCGTTAAAATCACGTCTTAAAGATGCTAGTGCTAATTTAAAAAGGAAGGCTGATGAAAAAATAGATTCTCTAATGAGTGGTTCTGGGTATAAAAGAACTCGACTAACAAGAGATCCGATCATTGTACGAAAATCACTACAAGGAAGACGTACTAAAAAATCAGAACGTAGTAAAACTAATTTCGAAGATATATTTTCAAAATAAATAATGGCGTTCTTACACAATCATTCATGTGAATGTGTCAAGTCCGAGTTAGATTTGTTTGCTTTACCATCAACACAAACAAGCATCGAAAGTGGACAATGGGTACATTACAAGCCGATTTCATCTTTAAGTGATGATGGACCTATTGAATTCCAAGTACCTGGTTCAGGCGATGATTACATAGACTTATCTCACACCATGTTACATATTAAAGCTAAAATCGTAAGTTCCGAATCAAACACGATTAAACCTACGACACATATTGCACCTGTTAATAATTGGTTACATTCACTTTTTAATCAGTTAGACGTTTATTTAAATCAAAAATTAGTCTCTCCACCTAATAATACCTATGCATATCGCGCATACATAGAAACTTTGCTTAATTATGGTCCAGCCGCTAAAGGTTCTCATCTAACAAGTGGTTTATGGTATGAAGATACTCCTCATAAAATGGATGTTACTGATACCACAAATAAGGGTTTTACAAAGAGACAAGAATTAGTAAAACTGAATAAAGCAATAGATATGATTGGTCATTTGCATGGTGATATATTTAATCAAGATAAATTTTTAATTAATGGAATAGAAATGCGTATTAAACTGGTACGAAGTAAAGAAATATTTAATCTAATGAGTAATAGCGAAGATGAGAAATTAAAAGTTGAAATTTTAGATGCAAGCCTCATAATTCGAAAGGCTCGAATTAATCCATCTGTTTTACTAGCACATCAAAAAGTTCTAGCCACTACCACTGCTAAATATCCTATAACCCGAGCTGAAGTCAAAGTTTTAACAATTCCATCAGGGATTCAAGGAAAGACCCTAGACAATATATTTCTAGGTCAAGTACCTAAAAGATGTATTGTGGGGTTTGTTAGAAACTCCGCGTTTAATGGTAACATTAAACAGAATCCATTTAATTTCGACAATAATGGAATAAATCTATTTAGCTTATATGTTGATGGTCAACAAGTACCATCAAAAACCCTTCAACCATCATTTTCTGAGGGTTTAATAGCATCAACCTATCATACCTTATTTTCGGGTACGGGTATTCACTTTTTGAACGAAGGTAACTCAATTCGAAGAGAGGATTATGGCGGAGGTTACTGCTTATTAGCTTTTGACTTAACTCCTGATCTTTCAGCGAATTCAAGCTCACACTGGAATTTAGTAAGGCATGGTAGTGTCAGATTAGAAGTTCGTTTCGATACAGCATTAACAACAACACTTAATTGTATAATTTATGCGGAGTTTGATAATGTAATAGAAGTTAATAAAAATCGTGATGTAAGCGTAGATTATAACAGTTAAAATTAGATATAAGAAGATTTCTCACAAATTAAATCACATTTATGATGTGACTCAAGATGGATACACAAGAAATTAAAAACTACATGGTTAGAATAAATTCTAAGATAAAATCAAATGTATTTGCAGCCAACAGAATGCCTATGTTTGTTCAACTACCTGCTTACATAATAAGCAATTTGGATCCAGATTTTAAGCCTGGATCACATTGGGTGGCTATTTATATTGATGTAAATGGTGTTGGTGAATATTTTGATTCGTATGGTCGAAAGCCGGAAGGTTACCACAAAATGTTTCTAAAAAGAAATACAAAGCAGTGGTTTTACAATCACAAACAGTTGCAAAATTACTTTACATCGGTATGTGGAAACTACTGTTTAGTTTATCTTTATTTAAAAAATAAAAATGTTAAAATGCATGATTTTGTTAAGTCTTTCTCTGTTGTAAATACTTTGAGTAATGATATTATAATAAGACATATGTTTAGATTTCTTTTTGAATAAATAAATAGATTTTAATAAAAATCAAACCTTTTTTATACCTACACACCTTAACAAATTCCTGAAAATCATGCAAAGCATACCAAAGATAGCTACGAGTACATTATTACAGCATTTCAAATATAATCAAGTTTTATATCAAAATACGGGTTTAGGTGTGTTCGATAACAGTCTAATGATGGATAAGTCCAGCAATCATTAGGGAGATATTTATGTGTGTGACAGAGACGCACTATATCGTTTGTTGCAGAGTGAAAGAGATGCCCTATATCGTTTGCGATGAGTGACAGAGATGTCCTATATCGTTTTCCACTGAGTGAAAGTGATGCACTATATAGTTTGTGAGGCGTTATTTGAAATTTAAACGAAAGCAAGTTTGTCATCGTAAGAAAAGCAGGTGCATGAAGGAAGTAGAGAAAAACGCCTCTAAAAAAACGCCAGCTCTATTTTACACACCACGATGCGTTTGTGCATTCACACCCCACGGCTATAGGACAGTTCAAAGTTTTGAGCCAGAACGCACGAATCCTTACTACTGACTTCTTCCGCGTTGAATTCGGCTACAGCGTTCCCGCGGGAATTGAGCGGTAAACTTTAATGATCATAGAGATATGCCTGTAGGCTTAACAATTCTACAATATATATACTAAAACCTTCCTCTTGAATCACTCTACCAATAAAAAAATACCGCATCAACATCCGATGCGTAGTTTTAAAGATCTGCATACATAGGGACAGACAGCAGGAAGCGACTTTGTTTTATACTATGTAGTTATCCTCAACCTACAACAATATTTGTACACTTTATTTGTACTTAATTAGGGATGATTGCAATTGGTTCGGATAGGATTAAAATAAAATTTACTAAATACTAAGTTTTTTTTGTACAAAGATTGACAAACAGGCAGAATACGGCCCAAATAATTTAATTCAATAAATTGGATTTTTTGGAATCTAAGTTAAAAATAAGTAGGTACTTTAGCTACTTATCTAAATACAGCAACACAAGCCATCCTATTGCTACATTGAGCAAATTATGCATGTATAGGTATACGAATATCAGATACAGATCAGATAGTAGTATAACTTGTGGAGAGGGGGCAGTCTGAAAATCAGCGCTGGGCATAACAAGGAGCCTATATAGCACCCGCTGAGAATGGTACCCATTGCGAAATCTTATAGTTAAGAAGGTACTTAAACTACACTCAACATCAATGAAAACGGGTCACTTTGTATGTATAATCCTATACAAAGTGACCCGTCTTACAATGAAGACGGCAATCCGTTGAGTGTATTTTTTTGTCTCCAACTCACTTCATGTTATTGTTTACAAGTGTTTAGTTATTTAAGTTATGACAATAAAAAATATTTTCATCATCATCATCATTTCAGCCGAAGGAGGTCCACTGCTGGACATAGGCCTCCACCAAGAGGCTCGCCACTCAGACCGGTCCTGTGCTACTTGCTTCCACCGGTTTCCCGCGACTTTCACGAGTTTGAATTATTAAAAAAAAAAACTCAAAATAAAGCATTGACATGAGTTGTGCGTTTTGAGATTAAAATCTCATTTTAAACAAGTGACATGTTTTTTTCCCTGTAAACTTCAAATGATCATAGATATGCCTGTAGGTAGGCTTAAGACAATTCTACAGAATATGCAGCAAATTACACTTCACTGATCCTATCTTAACTGGCTGGAGAAACCTTTCGGCTGCAACGGCTACAATATAACTAAAGTTAAAGAATGAATATTCTGCAATATAACCTTTTCGACTCACATAATATACGTTATGACGAATCCGTCAGGAGATCATAAAATTTCATGATCGTACTCAATTTGTACCACGACGAGCGCTCAATGTAAAACAGGTTTTGACAGCAATTAAAGTCAATAAGAAAATAATGTACTTTTTATATGAAGCCTTGGTGGCGTAATTTTAATAAATAAGCAAATCATGGAATACTCTTGCAAAGGAATCTTGCCCAGTGAGTTCCGACATTGTGATTTCAAAGGCAAGAAAATAGACAATATTACGAATAGCCTAGGTAAAAGTACTTTTATATCAAAATCGTCATCATCATCATCATCATCATTTCAGCCAAAAGACGTCCACTGCTGGACATAGGCCTCCCCCAAGGCTCGCCACTCAGACCGGTCCTGTGCTACTTGCTTCCACCGGTTATATCAAAATACTTTGAAACTAAAAATGTATTTTCGTATGATGCAGAATCAAAAAGGGGACTAAAAAATGCAGTACCAGTAGGTTCTACCTTCTACCAGAGACTATTTTAACATCCATTAAACAATCGATTAAAGAATCAATCGTCTCTAGATTAATCACCATTAAATTAATTGCGGTAACCTTGGGGCAGGTATCCAGCAGTGGACGTCTTTCGGCTGAAATGATTATGATTAGGAAACTAATAGACTAAAATTCGATTAACGATTAAATGAATCTTAGTTTTAATTAAATGATTTCACGATTAAATTGAAAAAAAAAATAGACTTAAACTGAAAATGATCCAGTTCCAAAGTTTTCCTTACGGTGCATCAAAAGAAACCCATACTTGATGTGTTCAGCTTTTGTACTTTAGTCATTTGTTTAGGGCCTAAACATTTCCATTGGTAAGCCTAAACTTTATTGGTAGTCTAAAGGCTTATTACCTATGGAAACCTTCTGAGTCCATCATCTGACTCCATCTTGTAACAAAAAATATTTAAAATAATAATATTTTTTCCCTAATATATTAATTTATCGAAAATTAATCAAATTGATGTATCGATTAAACATAATTTAAGTACTTACTCACATGTTAAAAGTTTGAATAATTCACAAAACCGTTTTCAGGCCGTATACCCTGGACTCCAAGACATCATTTTTTTGACATGTCACTCGACAAACGGCCTATCAAGCCGACAGGTGTGCCGCTCGCCATGCTGTGCTCCTCCGAGTTAAGGTTAACTTTGCGCCGACTACTTAAATAACCGTGGTAGCCTTGTGGTTTGACCTACCGCCTCTCGTGCAGAGAGTCGGGGGTACGAATCCTGAAATTATTCATTTGCAAAATTAAATTTGACTTTACCACTGAGCTTTTCGGTGAAGGAAAACATCATGAGGAAACCTGCACGCATCGGCGAAGCAATTCAAGGATGTGTGTGAAGTCCCCAATACGCATTGGGCCCACGTGGGGACTATAGCCCAAGCCCTCTCGTGATGAGAAGAGGCGTGTGCCCAGCAGTGGGCCGTAAATAAGCTTTTATGGTGGTGGTGGATTTACATAACCAGCCGCAATCGCAAGTCACGTTTCCTTCAAAACGTTCCTTTTGCATATTTTGTTGGTACTTTATGATCTACTTGTATAATATTTAAATGCCTCGCTTCTTCGAAGTTGAAAGCGCGGTCCTTTGTGGGAACAAAATTGTATGCACATATTTTATTTAAATGCAGGCAAATGTTGTGTAAAAAGGTAGCTTTATTACCTTCGATTGTTAATCCTAGATCACTTTAAGCCAGGGCGTATTTTAAACGTCCTTTTAAGTATACCTTGACTGTAATCTTATTTTTCAATTCACTCTGTTTCGCTAAATGTCCTTCACTTCGTGCCCAAATAGAGCACTTTTATTGCTCTATTGAAATTTCTTGAAGAAAATTGCTGATGATTATAAGAAGTCTGGAACATGTCCACCCCAACTCCCTGCGGAAAAATAGCGATGATTTTTTAAACCACAGTCTTATATATAAGACCGCTTAAAAGAATACATCCTATTATAATCTTACTTAGTTCTATCATACCCGCAATACCCCATGCAAACGGAACCTAAACTGCACACTAAAATATTGCGGTATACCTACAAATAAGGTAAGATAGTAGGGTACGTAATGGTACCTATGAGATAGAATACTGTGGTACTATAATGATCGTAATTATATTTTACTTCTACTACTACTACTACAGCCTATTTGCGTCCCCCTGCTGGGCACAGGCCTCCTCTAATCACGAGAGGGTTTGGGCTATAGTCCTCACACGGGCCCAATAATATTTTAAAAGTTACAATTTACGATCTTGAGCCAAAACTGTTGATTCTGTTATAAACCAAACCGCACTACGTACCTAATAAGTGTTTTTAAATTCTCTTTCAGCAATGTTAATGACGATGATTTTGTTGAGTATGTACTTATTGTTACTGCCAATTCATATTTGTATGAAGTTGTTAAACATAAACCTATTCATAAATATGGGCAGCTGGTTGGGAAGTGGTGGATATGAACGGCTCAGGTCATTTTGAGATGTTAGAATTTGTAAGTGATAGTTAGTGGGCCAGACTCAATTTGATAAGATCTTGCGATTGTACAAAGTGACTTAAATAAGTGGGTAAAATGATTGATTTACTTTTAATTCAAGGTAAGGAGCACCGGTGGTCCTTCGGTGCACCATAAAATATGCTAAATTGTACGTGGCATCCGCCACGATGCGTAATTGCAGTAAAATTTCACGTATAAATACAGGGGGTGGATTCGGAGTGCATCATTCCACCTTTGTCATCCAACTTGCTTACATTGCAACGGACATCCAAGATGATGCTCTTTGTAAGTATTAAAAAATACATATATTTTATGTAGGTTAAAAATTTAAAGTGACAAGCGATACCAGATGAGAATCTTAATGTAACAAAAAAACCATTGTGCAAGCCTTATATGTTTTAATCGGTACTATTATCGTTAAAAATTATCATTTCACGGGTTCTCCTGATAACTTATGGGCAATCTATGCAATTCGGATGCGTGAGTAATTCTTCGGGTTGCGAAAGCAGTAAAACTTGATTTCTCGTTTAAAAAAAACATTATGCCATGAGGTTATTTATGACCCTTTAATGTTCCAATTTTATTTAATTGAGAATGACTTAAGATATTTTTAGTCGGGATTATTTTGTCAATTGTCATCAAGAAAGAAAGTAAATTATTTTATACTGCGTTAAATTACGAATCTTCTTTAAATTTTTTTTCATTTTAAAGAGTCGTATTGCGAAGGGCCTAAGCTTAACGTATGTTTTCTTTTTCATATCCTATATCTTCTCCCCAGATTATCCTCGCGTTGGCCATAGCCGCAGCTGAAGCTGACGTCAACAGCTTTCAGAGCTATCAGCAACAGCAATATCTACAACAACAACAAATTCAACAGCAGCAACAACAACAGTACACGACAGAGCCCATCCCGATCATTCGACAGGAACAGGTCATCAATCCAGATGGATCTTACAAGTGGAGGTAAGGACTTGATAATTATGTATAATAAATAAAATTATCATTTTAAACAACAGAATACAAAGAGGCATCGTGGACATATCGATTTAAATAACATGCTCTTCAAAAAATTCACGTTTTAGACTCCCATTTTATAGGAAGTATAAATTTTATAATCTGTTCTAGAAAGCACTTTACTTACTGGTCTAGCAAATAGCAACTATAGCACGTATGTAATAAGTTTCATAAATGATTGCAGTGATACGTATAACTCTTAACGAGCAGGAGCTTCATACTTAGTCTAGTTCTGCCCGCGACTTCGCCCGTGTGGAAGTCGGTTATCGCGTTCCCGCGGGAACTATGCGTTTTTCCGGGATAAAAAGTAGCCTATGTCCTTTCCCGGGACTCCAACTATGTTCATACCAAATTTCATCCAAATCGGTCCAGCCGTTGAAGCGTGAAGAGGTAACAGACAGACGGACAGAGTTACTTTCGCATTTATAATATAAATATGGATATGATTAAAAAAAGAAGCAATACTTCATTTTAGATAGTAACAGAACGTATGAGTGCCTAAATTCAACATTCCAAAATTCAGTCATTTATTCAGCAAATTCGCCACAAAGGGACACTTTTAAACATCAGAAACGAATTTACCAACAATTCCAAGACCCATTACTTGAGAAGCGCCGCAACAAATCAGTAGAAGGCAGAAATTCGACAACACTAACGCTGGGTTCCTGTATCCATAAAATATCTCGTTTTAGCACGTGTGGTTAAACTTTGTAGATAAGTTATCTGTCAAATACTAACCATCCGTAGATAAAACGAGACGTTTTGTAAATATTTATAAGAACAGGGCCTATGTCTTTCAGGAGATACGTGTCGTTTCTCAGTAAGTGCTATCTTTTTCCAGTTACGAGACGGGCAACGGCATCGCAGCCGAAGAACAGGGCTACGTGAAGAACCTGGGCGTTCCGGACCAGGAGGCTCAGACGGCGCAGGGGCAGTACCAGTACACCGCCCCCGACGGACAGGTACAAATCTAAAAAGGCGACTGAGACGCCCGGGTCCTATATCCAAAAATGCTTTGTCTTGGCTACGGACGGTTAAAATTTGCCATTTACTCCATAAGCAATCTGTCAAATTTGACATTTACTCCATAAACAATCTGTCAAATTTGAACCATCCGTAGCAAGTCCGTAGCTAAAACAAGGCGTTTTGTGGATTATATGGATTTGTAAATAATAAAATTCCACCTTCAGTTTGATTCCACTACCACCACCGGAACAGCCTATTTAAGTCCCACTTCTGGGCACAGGCCTTCTCTCAGAGAGGATTTGGGCTCAATATTTTTTGACAATCTATTATGACCTGGGCCTATATTCGAAGTCTTAAATAGGGATCTCTCTGTTCCCTACAGGATCGCTCACGCGTCAAGTTGAACTTTAAATTATACACAAGCTGCTTAAAGTTCACGCGACGCGTGAGCGATCCTACAGGAAACAGCGAGATCCCTGTTTAAAACTTCGAATATAGGCCCGGGTCATAATAGATTGTCAAAAAATATATTTTTTATCGTTACGCAAATCAAAATTGACAAAAATACAATTCTTTTAATTTCCACAATACCTCACGTTTCAGTATAAATTAGTACTCAATATTAACGTCCCGAGTTTTGATGCGCTTTATTTTTATCAATACCTATTCATTGATAAATTAGTATTCGTTATTTATCAAGTCCGTAGACTTTATGATTTTTATGCCTGTAGGTCAATTACTTGACATTTGGCGAAATTGTCTTGCTCATAGACAGAAGCCATTATTTGAAGAGAAGAAGAAGACTATAACATTTGCAATGTCTCTGAGGAAAATTGATTCTCGACTGCGTCGCGTACCGCAAGACGCGTTGTCGGTAGGCTTTCAACAAGGAATTGACTGCGAAGTCGAGTGCGAATGCGATGTAAGCTACGTTCCGAATCGCGCTCAGAGCGCTCACAGCACCTTGTATCCTTTTTCCTCTTGGGACTCGAGTTTCAAGAGGAAAAAGGATGCAAGGTGCTGTGGGCGCTCTGAGTGCGATTCGGAACTCAGCTCTAATTCTGCCCCGTCAAATGCGGAGTCAGCATTCGTTGGGCTTTCAGATAGCTAATGTTTAGCTAATGCCCGGAATTTGTTACAACAGCCTGGGTCCCACAGATGGGCGGGATTCGTAAAAGCATTTAACTAAGTCCTAACGTAATATAGGGCTTCAACGAGGATTGAAGACCGAGTAAAGATCACGGGTCCAATGAACGCTTGAGGTGTAGGCATGAATGTGTGGATTGTGTGGTGATACTTAGGGGAGGCACACTTCGGCCTCTAATTCTAAAATAGTTCAACTACCAGTGGACACGATTTTTACATTAAATGACGTTATATAGCCTTATTCAGTCTCTTTAATACTCATTCGCTGGGGCTAATACCATCATCTACCTATATGTCAAAAAACGTAAATAACTACCTAGTACTTACTCGTACAAAATAAGCAAGTAACCGTTCTAAAGATACAATGCCTCAGGCCGATAAATTAGCATTAGAATAAACAACCCTAGAAATGAAACTTTTAGTTTACAATCAGACAATTGACTCGATCGACAGGTCTATGAATAACATTATTGATAACGCTTCACTATTTTGATACAGTTACAATATAGGTAGGTAACTTTTTATTTCGGCTCATACAATGTGGTTACATTACAATAACTCAGTGGGTGTTCCATTCAAAATCAAGTCGAGGTTTAATGGAGATTCAATTCAAATGGTTTTTTCGAGAATTATATAAGTGTAACAAGTTCGAAAGCTACTGCCTACTAAAACTAGTTCACAACAAAGGTGCCCATATCTATTTAGCATGCTACTTTGCACCCGCGATTTCTGAACTTGATCCAAGAACAATTCGCCTCGGTCTTCCAACCATTCCAATCATATACCCCGGAGATACTTCTTTTTATTTTTTTATATATCATTGGAATAGGCAAACAAGCGCTCAGCCCCACCTGATGGTAAGTGGTCACTGCGGCCCATGAATCCTATAATCCCCCATTAAGAAACCATAAGATCTCGAATGCGTTGCCTACCCTGAGGCCTAAGATGGATGGCCTCTGTGTCAGAAATTTCACCGGCTGCCTTAACCCCCTACCGTAACACAACAACTGTCAACAACAACTGTCAACTGTCTGCTAGACAGACTTGACTACAGTCTGAGTCAAAATAGATAGCGAATTACAGAAAAATCGGTTCAGTAGTAGTATCTTCTTTTCTTTTTTTTTTAGGTGGGAGAAGGTGTTTGTGTCTAGTAACTAGCAGTAAGTAGGTAGCACTTTATTGTACAAAGATGCAAGACATAAATACTTATTTTATCTACATCGTTACTAGAATATGAATATAAACTGCATATATTTGTAATTTATTTTTATTTTTATTATATGTTAAAGAGTGTATTGTATTTAAGGAAATATTAAAAAGCGTTGAAGCTTTTTCTGCCAACAAACTGCTCAGCAGTTTGGCAGATGTTATTGTAAGGAGCATGTCACTTTTATGAAATAAATAAATAAAAAAAAAACAGTGCGAGCACTGCTATTTCGCGGCAGGTTAGCGGGGAAAGACGTTGGTACCATCCCGGACGGACCTAGCACCAGGCCCTGCCACTACCAATGCTTTTAGTAAATCTTCATTATCCACATTTTTATCGTGATAGGATCTGATGCAAGGACCGTCCGGATATACCACCATCTTACCCGTAAACCTGCCGCGATGGCAGTGAAATGCCCCAACATATTTATTAATTAAAAATTTAATATATGTTACAGGTGATACAGCTGCAGTATATTGCTGATGAAAATGGCTTCCAGCCGCAGGGGGCCCATCTTCCCACCCCGCCCCCCATTCCAGCCGATATTCAGAGGGCCCTGGACTATCTAGCTACACTGCCCCCACCGACTCCTGATGCTAGAAACTACAGGACCCAATAGATACTAATAATAAAAGATTAAAATGTCATAGGAATAAAGGATAGCTGGTTTATCTGTTAGGTGTTAAATCATATCGAGGAGGCTAAATGTGACTTTGCTAAAGTAAGCATCACGCTAATCTATAACTTAAAATGTTAATAGTGAGATAATTGTTTTTATAAAAAATAACAAAAAAAAAATATGAATGTAAATCGTGTAATGTTGTTTATAGTTTGTACTTTATTGAATAAGATCTAAATATATTCGTGTTTTTATGTTACTTTGCCGCTTTATCAATTACCAGTTGACGATCCCAATCAAATCAAGTAAACGTGTTCAATTTAGTAGGCCTTTTCATATACTACTACTTAAATAGTCTACTTTTTTTTTAAACCGCTATTCACACAAAAACCTTCATTGCACACACTTATTTGTAAAACGAACAATTAGGCAACCGCAACCTTTGACCCGAAGCTAACAGACTTCAGTTTAAGTGACGCAGTGATTCTTTGAACACTTGCGAGACAGTAAGAGATCGAAACAAGCCTATCCGTGTGTTCTAAGAATGACAATTCTTTTAGAAAGATACTCCAGTGACACGCAATTGTGATATGCCGCTCTGCTTTTTAACTAACAAAACTTTTATTAAACTTCACTTCCGGTTGCGATTTTATGACATTTCAGTCACTTCCACTGATGTCAAAACTCTGAAAAAAAAACTTGACTTAGGTATAAATACGGTTACTTCCGATTTTACCCGAAATCCGAGGTTGATTCTAAATCTCACGGGTGTATTTCGGTCTCGAAGAGTAAGGGACTTGCCCAAGAACCGGTCAAATCACTTTCCCGTTGGCCGTGTCAAGGTCGTCGCACATCGCTATAAACTTCACTTAATACAGCCTCCCATACCGCATGGTCAGCAAATACAGTTTTATTTTGTACTAGCTATTACCCGCGACTTCGTCCGTGTGGAATTCGTTAATAGCATTCCCGCGGGAACTATGTATTTTTCCGGGATAAAAGTATATTTTGACCAGTGTTATAAACCCCCATACCAAATTTTGTTGCAATCCGTTCAGTAGTTTTGTATTTAAATCCGGAGATACATACATACATACAAACTGTATTTTTTTCTAAAAAATCGTTATTTTGTGTTCAGTATCGTTTATATAGTCCCCTCGACTTGATAGTTTCGTTTAATTTTCAAGTTTCAGACGCCACTTCTTCTACAGACTTTTATTAGTATATACATAGTTATGTTTTTTTTATCTTTTTGATCTACATTACACATAGTAGTTAAGTACTTACACCATGATACGTGTGAAAACATGTACTATACGACAAGACGTATACGTCTTGAAGCGTGAAGAGGTGACAGACAGAGCTACTTTTAGAGTTACTTTCGCATTTATAATATTTAGTAAGGATGGATCTATCAAAAGTGTAGACAGTGAAATTGACGTTTTTTATTTTCTATCTCGGTATTTAACAAAAAGATGACACTTTTTTTTTTAACTATAAGTTTTCTCGAAACATGAAACCAAAAACTACCACCACCACTACCATTCACCATTTTGGTGCTTGTTATTAACTTTCAACGAAAAATCATAGCGTGTATTTTTATATAAATAAGAAATTACATAAACAAAAAAATCTAAATAAATATAACTGTATTTGCTGACCATAAGTGAACATAATGTTCATAACCGACTCCGAACTTGACAGAAACCAAGTAAGTATGAATAAATTATTTATGATTATAGGCATGCGGTTTCAACAATGTTTTTCTAACATTCATATTTATTAAATTTAAAATGTACGTTTTTGAGTTGTCAACATATTAGCAATTCTAATTGGATCCCATTAAAATTGATTGAGTTATATTTATTTTACTTATTATGAATCTTATCCTTTTGGTATCATCAAATCGAATTATATTTAGTTAAATTATCGGCTCCAATAATAAAGAATAATAAATAATTCAAAGATGTGTGTGAAGTCCCCAATCCGAACTGGGCTCGCGTGGGGACTATAGCCCAGACCCTCTCATGATGAGGGGAGGCCTGTGCCCAGCAGTGGGACGCAAATAGGCTGTAGTAGTAGGTGCCTAAGTATAACCACAAACAACTTACTTCTTCTATGGTATAACATAACATTGAAAATCATCGTGATGGGTAACTACTAACTACGGTACGGAACCCTACATTGCGCGTGGTCCGACACGCACTTGGCTTTTTGACCCTGAATGCGTGTGAAGCAGACTGCACGCGCGCGACGTGCGAATGCTTTTTATATTTTGTAACTAGCTTCTGCCCGCGACTTCGTCCGCGTGGAATTCGGTTATAGCGTTCCCGCGGGAATTGAGCGTTAAACTATAACAAATTATATACGAAAACCTTCCATCGCTCTATCTATTAAAAAAAAAACGCATCAAAATCCGTTGCGTAGTTTTAAAGATTTAAGCATACATAGGGATATAGGGACAGAGAAAGCGACTTTGTTTTATACTATGTAGTGAAGTGCAAGTGCAAGCGGTGTGTTATGTCTTACAAGGAATAATGCAACACAACGTAAAAGTGTGCGTGCACATTACCACGCATACGTTCGGTGTGACCAGGGCTTACTAAAGACTGATATTAACCAATACTAACAATAAATTCTGTCATGATTGGCTCAGTTCTTAGAGTCACAGGCCTACGTTGGTCTGCCGAAGGTTATGGCTTTTAATAACGGACGTTTCGTATGTATTTCTCTATTTGTATATGCCCATATAAGCGTTAATTTATATCTTTGTCACGTATTGACCAATTAAAAATATTTACAAAGTTTGGAACTAGATATGTGTAATACCAAGGTATATAGGGTCAAGCAAAATATTGTGATGATATTTTACCCATCGGATCATCTATCGATTCTAAGCAATTACTTCACATATGCGTGCAGGTTTCCTCACCTCATACTTAGGCACCTACTGAATTTTTACTTCTCATCTCAGAGTTCATTTTTGAAGTTGGTCGACCATAATTCGTAAACTTGTACAGCCTATTTAATGCTGTTATAATTTTCCTTTTAACTTGGTTATATATGTATTACCTTATATTACGGTTTTTTCAGCCATCCAAAAATAATGATTTAGCTTGCAGGAGGGGGAGATCCCTGACTCTAACAAAAATTGGCACTTTAAAGTTTAATACCTATTTCACAAACGGATCCCTAAATCGAAAAACAGTTGTTTTTAAGTTATTTAAAAGTTTATTCAGAAAAGAATAAGTTAATAAATTAAAAATAAACTACAAATACCATTTAAATTTACGTTTTTTTTTAAAGCTAAACAATAACCTAAAAACCTAAATTAGGGCAGTTAGCATCACGCAGGCAGCAATCAGCATTCCCTCGCTGTATGGCAATATAGCCAGTCTGCGCGAGATAGCTGCCGGCGCGAGGGTCTCCCGTTGCCTCCCTCAAGCGCTTCTTTGGCTCCCTGTGGAGCCCTAGCGACCCTTTGCCCTATGACCCCAGAGTCTCCACCCCGTTTTAAATATTCTACTAATAATGAGTAGGTAGGTAGGTATATGTAGAAAGGTTTTTCCTATGTCATCTTGTCGTCACCATGTTTGGCATTGGATTGGACGCCTTATTAATGTGTCAGCTGTTATTCTATTCACCGTGATGGGATATGCTTGTTAATATTAAAATATATGCTCTCTACTCTTGATGTTATCTAGACATTCGTTGTTTCATGAAAATGCCCTAACTAAAAGATCTTATTGCCTAATTGATGCTTACTGTGTTGTTTAATATCATGTAAAAATTTCAGTTTATTTTTCATAAGAGAATATGATGCCTATTTTACAACACAAAAAATTTTGTGAAGCTTAAAACAGGATTTTATATTATGAACCCCCATAGCTCCGCCAAGACGGGAAAAAAAATCTTTACATTATTGGAACCTGGTCACAAAATTTCATGAGAACTGGTTCAGAAATGTGAGCTATAAAGGAGAACAGACATCCGGACGGACATACGTAAGCATTTTTGGCTAAGTTGAAAAGGAGACGCTTCGCTCCATTTGATTAATGTATTTACCCACTTATGAGGTATTCTGGCAAGTTTTATATTCTATAAAAAAACTTATATTCTACTCTACCACTTTACTTAGCTGTCTTTACCGAGTTGTCTCTGCCTGTGGCGTAGTAATGTGACATACTCAACTCATTGCATCTTAAAAAAATCAAATGACTTCATCGAATTATCATAATCATACATCAGTCACTCACACGCCACTCCCAACCAATAGAATTAATTCACCGGCCAAAATTCATTTCAAGAGATTGATCGGGTCCATGAAGTTAGGGTTCACTGGACTAAAACATAGAACTGTGGACTTTGATGCAGCACGTGTTTATACTACTACTACAGCCTATTTGCGTCCCACTGCTGGGCACAGGCCTCCCCTCATCATCAGAGGGTTTGGGCTATAGTCCCCACGCGGGCCCAGTGCGTATTGGGGACTTCACACGCATCTTTGAATTACTTCGCAAATGCGTGCAGGTTTCCTCACGATGTTTTCCTTCACCGAAAAGCTCATGGTAAATTCAAATTGAATTTTGCACGTAAGTATACTTAGAGGTGCGAGCCGGAATCGAACCCCCGACCCTCGTCATGAGAGGCGGAGGTCGAACCACTAGGCCACCACGGCTTGACGTGGCACGTGTTTATACTACAATGATTTACATGTCACAAAACGACAAATATTAATTTAATATTATAGCGAAAATAGTTCTTAGTGACTGAATATGGGCTACTAGGAATGCTGAAACTATTAAAAGATCGTATCTAGACAGCGAGCGAAAGAATCGCACATTGGAGAGAGATTGTAAAATAACCTGGCTAAATTAAAAAGCTCACGGAAAGTGGAGTTGCCTGGATACCAGGCCTAATATCAGAACCATTCGCATCAGCCAGGGTTAGCCCCAATCAAGTCAACACAAAACAAAATTAAAAGAGTAACAATTCGAGGAGAGCGGATACCCTGATTGATGCCTATCTAAATAGGTACCGTTATGGAGTGTGGAATGTGTCTTGGTAAGGAGCGCAATCTTATGTGGTGAAACAGTTGAAAACGTATCCAGCGGATTTGATAAGCAACAAAACAAAATACACTCTCCTCACAACCGTTTCCACTGCGTTTTCGCCTCAGCAGCGCGATTTGAAGGCGCTACTGCAGACTATCCATTAGCCTAGATGGCTTGACTGGAGTGCCGACCGCAGCGCCCCCAATCTACTCGATTTGGTGTCCACTTTTGGAACTATAAAGATTGCGCTCCTTTACTTCAACCCTCCAAATAAATCTTTCGCCTTTTTTTTAGGTACCGTATTCATATGATACGGAACCCTTGTTGTATATGAACACACCAAGCTCTCACTTGAAGAGTTTTTACATAAGAGATATGGATGAAATCCTTTTGTTATCCGAATACCTATTCAACTCGATTGCTCAATCCGCGCCTGCGACTAAAGTTTTTTTTGTTGAGATATGATATTTGATTTGTTGGAACACTGTTTGTTCATTATGACATTTGTCTAGCCTTCTGGTAAATTTCAACTGAGGTCCTAAGAGATTATTAGTTTTTTATGATTGTTGTCTCAGTCGGATGATAATTGTAAATTAATTAGTGACTACAGACGCAGCAGATTATGTGTTGTTGCGCAGTATATCGTGGTTTGATGATAGACGATAGGTCAAGTGAAGTCAGTCATTCAAATTGCTTAGCATAGTACCTATATACTATTAAATATTTTGTAGTACAGATTATAAGAAATAATAAAATAATAATGATGACAAAAGGCATAATGGTTATATTTGTTACTAGCTTCTGCCCGTGACTTCGTCCGCGTGGAATTCGGTTATCGCGTTCTCGCGGGAACTAGGTATGCGTTTTTCCCGGATAAAAAGTAGCCTATGTCCTTTCTCGGGACTCCAAATATCTTCGTACCAAATTTCACCAAAATCGGTCCAGTAGGTTTCACGTGATGCGCGGTCAAATAAACAGACAATCATTCTAAAAACTGTTGGAATGTGTTCTGTTATCGATTCTTAAAAAAGTTTGTTGGGAATACTTTTTCTTTTTTTCTTTTTTAATATCTCTCATGTAGGTACAGACTTTCGACCCTCTTTAGCTTTATTATATGTATGTATAGAAGATAGATAGAAGATGTATAGATGGCATATACATTCAGTTACAAAGAGACTGTTGGGTATAATGGCGTGCAGTGAAAAAAATGTTACTTACTTTATTGACATGATTTTTTTATATTTTTTTTTTTTTTTATTATATACGTTAATTAACTCATGCAAAACCTTAGGTGTTCTTCACACCTATAAAATGTTGACCACAAAAACACGTGCAATTTTATTAATCAAGAAGATTTAAAAAACAAAACCAGATAGGTGCCACACCATTATGGTCAAACGTTTATTTCCATCACTTTCGAGGTCAGGTATTTGGCTATCATAGTGACCTCTAGACGGTAGTGCGTCACAAGTTCATATTTATAACATAACAAACTGACACATCTCTAAATAATAAGTACAGTTTAAGAATACGAGGGGTGATCCATAAGTAATGATAACTGAATACTTATTGAATCGGATTAAAATAAATAGGTATGCCGTTACTGGCTATAAAGACTCCTTAGTAAATTAAAAAATGAAAAATGAAAAAATATGTATCTGTCAGAGAGTGGCAGCTGTTTTTTCACGAGCAGTCGGAACAATAACGCTAAAATGGAGAAAACTGAGGTGAGAGCGGTTATTAAATACTTCTGTTTGAAAAAAAAATGTACTAAAGATATATACGCTGAATTAATGGGAACACTGGGCGAGTCTGCTCCACCGTATTCCACAGTGGCACGGTGGTCAAAGGAGTTTAACTTGGGAAGAACATCCATTCAAGATGAACATCGCGAAGGCCGTCCATCTGTCGCCATTACTGGAGAAAACGTCGAAAAAATTGATGATCTCGTTTTAACAGATAGAAGGGAGGGCGTAAGTACACTAGGGGCCGGTTCCTATATCCAAACAACGCCTCGTTTTGCCTACGGACGGTTAAAATTTGACAGATTCTCTATGGAACAAATGTCAAAAATCAACCGTCCGTAGGCAAAACGAGGCGTTTCGTGGATATAGGAACCGGGCCTAGGTCAACGCCTTGGATCTCTTGAAAAATGCCGCCCGCATATTAGGTAAGTAAGTATGTACAGTCGAGTTCGCCAATATATACACACTTTTGCACCTTAACACGTTGTAATAAGGTCCAAAAGTGTACACATATTAATGAACTCGACTGTACAAGACGGGGATGATCGGTCCCGAGCTGCAATATGGTAAGGGATCGCTTTTTCGCACGATTGCTCTGTCAAGACGGCTTCTCTGATCCACTGTATGATTTATTAGACTGTGGAGACATATGTGACTAAACAGCTGGTCAACACGACCAAGGTTCCAAACAATCCAGACCTTACACATCCGATTTTTGCATAACCGGTTTGCACGCGTTTAAACAAGCATCCGGTTTTTTTTGCAGGTTTTTTGTTCTCAGTATGTGGGAAGAAACTGTGAACGTGTGCATTGAAATACTGTTGCCACTAAATCGGATCCAAAAAACCGGCCCTGCAAAAAATCGGATGGCTCCGTGTGAACGGGCTGTAACTTGGTGACTGTCAACCAGTCAAGGAGTGCTGACATATCATACTGGATAATCGAAATATATGAACAAAATTATGTTACCATAAATTTATAGTGCGAACTTAACCTACTTAAACGATGAATAAAATGAAATGAGATAGGTACTGCCAGTAAATTACACGATATGATTTTTAAACTTTATTTTGGGAAGTTCCATTATCATTATGAGTTTTGATGGGACTCCACGTAATTTTTGATTTTGCACTAGGAAATATGTAATATTATGTACATGTCTGACTATATGACATTGCTACTTCAAACTGTTTATTTTAATTACAGATGTAGTAGGTACATACCTACCGTTATACTCACTATAATAAGTAATAACATATGGACGTACAGTGCCTAACAGAATATGTCAAAATATATGGAGCAAACTGTCACTAGAAAATACGTTCCAATATGCTAATAACGCCTCTTTATAACGAAGGCCAAACGGGTGCCCGAGCTGTTCGAGCACCCGTTTTGACGGGGCCATTTTTCTCCGGCTGATTGTGAATCCTATACCTACCTAATATTCTGCCATCGAGAAATCTCGGAAAACACAACTACTTCCGAAGGTAATCCACCAACACAACAGCCTATTTACATCCCACTGCTGGGCACAAGCTTTCTCTGACATGTCTACAAACTATCATATTTATTGACTGACGTTTGTTTATTAATTAAATATGGAAATTTATTACTTCAATGTCATATTGTATTTTCTCTCTCGGCTTTCTCGGCTTTGATATTGAGTAATAAAGGGTAATTAAGGTAAGTTGAGTAATTAATGGAGATAAGTGAGGACTAAAATACTTTAATTGGTGAACAGTACGGTTATTGTCGGATTTCCGAGTTCTCCCGATGCCACAACATTTTGCACGACATCTGTAGTGTTTTTTGATTCACTGTTCATCTGAAAATGTGTGAAGCGTTAAAGCGTCACTTGCTGATTGACAGTGACTATTGAGGTGGCAACAATTTGCGTCGTGATCAATACAAGTGCGAGCACCAAACACAGCCGCTTACTGACTCCGACACTAAACAAATGAAAATGCCTACCGTTAGTTTGGTAGACAACCATTACGTCGCCGCTAAGTTGACATACACGGTTCGAGGTAATGCATCGAATGTTTACTCATTTCGTACAATTTGCGCCACACCATTGAATTGTGAAATTAGAAATGCAAGGAGGCGGCCATTGAAACTTAGTATAAATAGCGAAATTGACAGGATGTGTCGGTACCAGTCGAGACACACTCGTCTTCTCATCAACTCCTCTGAAACAAGATGAAATCCATCGTAAGTGCGTAGGATTGTAACAGTGGTTTTGTGACTAACAATAGAAGTAGCTACGAGTTTAGTTCCGTGATTATCATCTGATAGAAGTGTGAAAAAACAATGGTTTTGAAAGTGAACGTGGTGTAATATAGTATTCTTTTTTCTAGGTTTTGGTGTCGATGCTGGTCGCGGTGGCGTGCGCTGCTCCACAGGCGCCCACGGAGCCGATTCCAATCGTGCGCCAGGACAGCCAGGTCAACGGGGACGGCTCATACTCGTATTCATTCGAGACCGGCAACGGGATCAGTGCTGACCAGAAAGGCGACTTGAAGAAGGTCGGAGACGTGGAGGCGTTGGAGGTGCAAGGCCAGTTCCAATACCCCGGGGAGAATGGAAACATCCAGCTGACTTACACCGCTGATGAGAACGGATACCAGCCCCAGGGCGCACATTTACCCACTGCCCCCCCAGTCCCAGAAGCCATTCAACGCGCCCTCGCGTACATCGCCACCGCCCCGCCCCAACCTGAGAACAGCCAACAATAGGCTCT
This sequence comes from Aethes cnicana, assembly GCA_963971205.1. Classification (NCBI taxonomy): domain Eukaryota; kingdom Metazoa; phylum Arthropoda; class Insecta; order Lepidoptera; family Tortricidae; genus Aethes; species Aethes cnicana. The sequence continues at coordinate 10,881,603 of OZ020276.1, forward strand.
CGGGGTTGAAATAATACTCGTACCCATTTGTGATTTACTCTTTTATATTTTTATACGAACCACAAATATACCAAATATAATGTGAAACATTATTGTTGTTTCTATGTCACCTGCAAAATCTATGCAACCATTGCAAAATGTATGTAGGGTCAAGCAAAACGTTGCCGTTGTGACTATATTTTAACCACATAATCAGTTATCAATATTAAGCATGTTTTTTAGGTTTTTTTAAAAAGAACATTGATTGTATGCTCCAGTATGGGATGGATGGTATGAGCAATATCTGAATCCTATACTAATTTTATTTACCGACTCTAAAAAAACATGCTTAGAATCGATAGCTGATTCTGCATTGATCTATTTATAAGTAAGGATTCACAATCAGCCGGAGAAAAATGATCCGTCAAAACGGGTGCCCGAACTGCTTATTCTGCTAGGCATTGTTCGTCCATATGTTATTATAGGTCAATGTGATTCTGTGGGTAAAATATCGTCATACCGTTTTACTTGACCCCGTATAAGTACCTACCTCCGATCCGCTTCATAGATTTTGTAGGTTCGTAGATCCGCACAGATTTAGCAGATTTTGTGTGAAATTCCTTTCGCATAAATTGGCATTTTAAAGAACATACTTATGTTATGTTCTTATGTAGCTAGAAGATGGATACTTATCCATCTTCCAGCTCCATCTTAAATTGATTCAAATTGGCCGTACAACCTACTGACTCAAGTTCAAACACACCTGTACATACTCGAAATCGGAACTGATCGAGAAGTTCAGACAAGAACCACGTTAAGGAACAAACCTTCACGGTAACAAGTTTTAAAAAATAAGTCTCGTAAAATAAGTACATTCTCAAATACATCAACGTCATGAACACTAAATCGAAACTAACATTACACATGTCTATACTCTCCAATACTATAATTATTATCCCTATCCAAACTTGCCATAAATGAGAAAGTAACTAGGTATGTCTGTCTGCCTGTTTCTCGTACCTCTTGACGATTTAACTGCTGGACCGATTGAGATGAAATTAAGTATAGCAACAGTTTAGAGTCCGTCATGATCACGTCACATCATCCGCATCTTAGAATAAAACGCGATAACTTGATCTTTATTTTGTTTTACTATTCATCTTGCTTTTAGAAGTCGGTTGAAAATGAAAACTTTGCCTTCTTAGCATCTTAGTAAAGTATACTTTATAGTGTCTAAAGTAGAGGTATTTTATGACACATTCAGATGTGGCATTTGACCTAACGATCCTTTACAAAACGTCGCCTGGTTACATAAGCATTAGGTATGTATTGTCACTGAAATGATGTTGCGATATTTCAATCATAAATAATGGAACAGTGTGTATTTGTTATTTACTAGTAGCCGTCTCGCGTGGTGTAATTTCGGGAAATCCACTATAAACACGCTCCCTTTGTCACATAGGTTCGCCACACACAGTGTTGAGCTAAGTATACGTACTTCGTCCGCGTGGAATTCGGTGTAAACAGCTTCCCCTCTATACGTTTTTTTGGGATAAAAAATATCATATATGTTGACCAGTGTAAGAAACTACCGGTACCAACCACCGGTACCGGTAACGGACCAGTAGTTTTCGAGTTAAATCCGGACGTACATAGGTACATACAGTAATCATATCGCTGTCGTGCTTCTCGCTCCCTCCAATGCAAACAGGCATTCTCCGCTGAGACAGTTGCCTACATCGATTGCTCAAGGTCATTTGCTCTTGTCAGCGTCTTAAGGTGTAGTACCCGACCAAGCCCAAGTACATTTATGACGTCAACTGATTTGTATAATACAATACTATGTTATGGTGGAATCTTGAACACAAGATAGTTAATTAACTATTCCATTTTGCGTATAATCAAGTAATATTTCATTATTAGGTACAATATTTTTATGGTCCAACTGGTTTCGTCTACATGTAGGTAGTATTGTGTTACGCCGCAACTCGATTATGGAAGCTGTTGCATAAATTAATTCATTTTTTAGGGTTCCGAAGTCCACAAGGAACCCTTATAGTTTCGCCATTTCCGTCCGTCCGTCCGTCCGCCCGTCCATCTGTCCGCACTATTGCTCGGAGATGCTTAGTTCTAGAAAGCTGTAATTTGGCATGAATATACATATTAGTTACGCTAACAAAGTGGTACAATAAAATTTTGAAATATTTTTTTTTATAGGGTACCTCCTCTACTCGTGGGGATGTATTTTTTTTTCTTGCTTACCCCATGGTGCGGCATATCGTTCAATAGCTCTTAAAAAATATTGTAGGTTTGTTAAAACCATTTTTTGATTAAGCTTTAAAGTGCTATTTTTTGTTAGAGTCACGTGTCCCCCCCCCCCCCCCCCGCCTGCCAGCTAAATGGTGGTATTTGGATGGCTGAAAAAAATCACGGTTGTGGCATATATAACGTAGTTGAAAGGAAAACTATCACAGATAAGTAGGCTGTAAAAAGTTACGAGTCATAGTCGACCAACTTATGAAATGATTAAAAAGCCAATGATTTTTCTCAAGCGGCAGGGGCGTCGGGCGGGCACGTCATACCACAGGCTAGCTAGATGCTAATAAGTCTTAGAAAGGTACTGTGGGCATCGTCAACTTCGGAACCCTATACTTTGCGCGTGGCACGCACTTGGCCGGTTTTTTTAGTTACGTTTATAATCGTTGAGATAACTCAATGGAAAATTAGAGAACTACGAACAGAGGATTTATTTACTGACTGATCTAATCATCCTTGTTTCATTTTTAGCTACTACATTTAACAGATTATAAAATGTATTAAATAAAATATTAACATGTCAAAGACCAAGGTCAGGTCCAATAGAAATTGATAGCGAAATAATGGAATATCTTATAGAGCGGATAATTTTTATAAACCAATTTAAAAATTAACTTAATTGGTATAAGTACATGTAGACCTTAAATATTGACAAATATAGGTACCTACTTACCTATATTTGCATGACATTTTAGTACATGTTATCTAAAAGAAAATAATCGAAAATAATAGGTAAGTACGTTTGTAGCAAACAATGACCAGTCACGAAAACATTTGAACTAAGTTTTCAAGTCAGAAACAGAATACATTTCTTTTCAACTTCATGCTGTGGCCACATTATTGTTTCAGTAGATTACAGATGGCATTTTTGTTTTGTAAAGAGTCACGCCACTGCTGATAGGTACATCAAACCAAAAATACTACACATTGGATTTTAACGCGGCCAGGAGAATGATAGCGGTTGAAAAGCTGTTAGAACGGCCCATTTACGGCATACTTATTCTATGGCCAAGCGAAGTTCCCATTTGCCAGCCGTTATTTACTTAGCCATCACGTTTTAGCCATCTCGGCGGTTAACCTAGGATGGAGGACGGGCCGTCGCTCGGATGAATGGTTGCAGTAGACTCGCTCATAATTCGCTGATTTACTCCGGCATGCCCAATGGTGCAATATCGACCCGCGGTGGAAGGATTGACCATCCTACTATATAAACCGATCAAGCCATGTTAGATCATCGTTGTCTAGTGCCTCGACCCGACAAACAAACATGCAATCCATTGTAAGTGCCAGTGATTGTGCAAATTTGTGGAACAATCTGAAGTCTAAACCGTTACGTGTAAACAGTGCGAATGTGACTTTCTTTTGTCGTTGAAAAGAAAGTTTAGTACCTATTCTTTATCTCCGAAAGTGATTATATATTTTACATGTTGTTTCAGGTTTTCTTCGCCCTCATTGCGGTGGCAGTTGCGGCACCCCAGTCTCAACCTCCAATCGGGATTATAAGCCAGCAGAATGAGGTTAACCCCGATGGTTCCTACGCCTGGTCTTTCCAGTCGGAGAATGGCATCAATGAGCAGGAGAGTGGTTCTTTGAAGAATATCGGTGCCGAGGAACCAGCGCTTCAGGTCGAGGGTCAATTCTCGTACCCCAGCGAAGATGGCAGCCCTATCCAGCTTACATACATCGCCAATGAGAACGGATTCCAGCCCTCCGGAGCCCATCTGCCCACCCCCCCACCGATCCCAGAGGCAATCCAACGTGCCCTCTCTTTCCTTGCGACCGCGCCACCGCAACCTGAAAATTAAATCACATCTTTAATGCTAACACTGATCGGTATTGTACTTCGAGACAGATTGATAATTCCTTACCAGGTTTTTAGTCATTAAAGATAATGAGCTACGAAATGCTCATTATGTAAGTAGTAAGCTATTTCCTTTAGACATTTGGTATTTGTGATCAATCCGATAGCCACGAGATTGATGCGGCAATCATGATTGTGTTTAGTAGATTAATAGGTCTTTATAACATAATCAATCTGTTTGGAAACAAAATATTGGTTGGATCTCAGAAACCACCAGCCAGTAATCCTAGAATTTCTTCACGAAAATCAAGACTCGTGTCTTCTATGTGAAACCTACTGTGCCATATTCAGCCGTAAGCTGATTAGATGAAAGGTTAAATGAAATTCTCACTTACCAACGGAAGTATTTTTACCTGTGAGTAATTACAGATTTCTTGGCACATTTTACATATTTTGTCAAAATTTACCACAATGTCCACAATTTGTGTAAAATTTACCGTTTGTACAATTTAGTGATGTTTTAGGAGAGTGCATTGTATCAAAGATACCCCAAAAAATCAATAGATTAAGCTGGAATTCAATGGATGTGTGTTGACGAAGCACTTTTTTTAGTGAAATTGTATGTAGAGAATGTTTTATATTTTTAATACTCATTAGATATAAAATAAAAAGATAGTTGAAATTTATTTGTCATTTCACTTAATTGTCACTTCTTCAGGGACTATATTCATCGTCTTAAAATAGGGATCTCCCTGCTGCCTATAGGATCGCTCACGCTTAAACTAGATTTAAAGTTCAACTTGACGCGTGAGCGATCCTATAGGGAACAAGGAGATCAATATTTGACTTCGAATATAGCGCCAGTCCGTATGTACCTCACGAGAAGCGCCTCGCATTAGGTAGGTAAAGTAACATTGTCTTGGCTGTCTACCAGTTTAAAGTAAGTAAGTAAGTAAGTAAGTAACACTTTATTGTACAGAATAAAACACACAAATACAATTATCAATACAGAGAAGAGACACATGTACAAAGGCGAGCTTATCCCTACAAGGAATTTCAAAAAGTCCAGGAGATATTTTTATTTTTATTTTTTTCTTTTATTAAATATCATCACGTTTCATCCGTATCCGTTTGTGCACATTATCCAGGGTTATACTGTATATACTATTAACAATGCATTACCGACCTCGATGTGACCTAAAGATACGCCTTTTGACGATTTAAAGTGAGCTCCATCTATCGAGGATCTATAGAATTGCTAATAATATTATCGACCGATCTAGTAAACTAATAGGTAGACGTTCATGCGAGTGGCGTCAGATGGCGCTATCACTCGACAAAACCCCGGATTTTTGGAAACCAAAACAATAGTGTCATATGAATCATTTGGGAGTGTCATCAGTAACGGGAGTGATCAAAAATACTTAATTGATATGCGTAAGATGACCCGGGGCTATTTGTAGCAGTGACGCTACTGCGTCTTTAAGGTGTACCTTTTTCTATAGTAATTACTTTCTATAAAGTTACTTAGATGATCTGACAGACAATAAACTTACAGATCATATAAGAGACATAGAAGATGCAATATAAGTCCTATCTAATATGTAATCACCATTTTGGAACGTCAGGTTCAAACAGGTATAATACCTCTAACTCGGTGCAGGCGAACTTCATTGACATCCTGTAATAAAATGTCCGACTGCTAGGCGTACGTCTCCCTTCTTTTTCACCATTCTTCTTGTACCCACCAGTCAATCATTCAAGTCAATCAATCAATTCAGTCAATTCCACCAGTCAATTCAGTCAATCTATAAAGATAAGTAATTAAGCTGATAAAATTTATTTGGAGACACATGTTCCTAAGGTCACTGAAGATCAACTGATACTATGTATGTAAATGTTGCTACTAATGAGCCTCATTTCTAAAAATATACTTTCCTGTTTACTTTTGTTTAGATGATCTAACGAACTTATGTGAGAAATGAAGTTCGGTCGGAATTCTCATCGACATTCTTATGTGAGTTGTATTATTAACCGGTGCATAGGGTATACCGTATACTGTGTACTGCCTGTTAACTTTGGACATTTCTATAAAGGACAATTAACATACGAGTAGAGATCTACTATCTAAAGACTCGCCCCTCCAAAATTCAAAACACTTCAATGTATTTAAAAATCACCACCAACACTCTCAACACATGTGTGCGCGCTGAGATAGCCATCAACTTAGTATGCGTTGAGAGTGTTGGTGGTGCTTTTTAAAATATTTTTTTTTTTTACAGCGTTTTGAAATGTGAAGGCGCGGGGCTTTAGATAGTAGAAGATCTCCAACCCGAACCGCACCCCTTTTTCGTCTGACCTACGGCCTGCACTATGTTAGTGTAGTGTCCCTTACCTGAACTGGTGACATTTACCTACTCGGACAAACTAGTTCCTATAAGGTCAGAGAAGACCCACTGATATATGTTAATCTTGCTAGCCTGTTTTATAGAAATATGCATTCTTTTGCTATTACTTTTCAAGGTTCCGCATGCGTCTGGCCGTCTGTCAGTCAAACGACAGTAGTTTTTAGGGTTCCGAAGTCCACAAGGAACCCTTTGCTCGGAGATGCTTAGTTCTAGAAAGCTGTAATTTGGCATGATTATAATTATATGTTAGTTACGTCGATAAAGTGGTACAATAAAATTTTGATATATATATTTTTTTTAGGGTAGGTACCTCCCCTACTAGTAAAGTGGGGATGTATTTTTTTTTCTTGCGTACCCCATGATGTGGGGTGGGGATCATTGAACAGGTCTTGGAAAAACATTGTGGTTTGTTAAAACCATTTTTTGATTAAACGATGCTACTACTACTACTACAGCCTATTTGCGTCCCACTGCTGGGCACAGGCCTCCCCTCACCATGAGAGGGTTTGGGCTATAGTCCCCACGCGGGCCCAGTGCGGATTGGGGACTTCACACACATCTTTGAATTACTTCGCAGATTCGTGCAGGTTTCCTCACGATGTTTTCCTTCACCGAAAAACGCAGTGGTCAATTCAAATTGAATTAAACGATGCGTTTGTGGAATATTAAGGTTTAAAGTGCTATTTTTTGGTAGAATCAAGTGTCCCCCGCTCCCTGCCAGCTAAATGGTGGTTTTCAGATAGCTGAAAAAAATCATGGTGGTGGCATATATAAGTTGAAAGGAAAACTATCACAGCTAAGAAGGCTATACAAGTTTCCGGGTCATAGGTAGTCGACCAACTGCAAGCAAGCAAAAATGCGTAGGTACGGAAAAGTAAAATTCCATTATACATACTAAGCGGCAGGGGCGTCGTCGGGCGGGCACGTCATACCGCAGCCTAGCTAAGATGCAGTCTTAAAAGTACTAAGGGCATCGTAAACTTCGGAGCCCTGTAGGTACATTACGCGTGGCTCGACACGCCCTTGGCCGGTTTTTAACATTGGAAATGTTTCTTGTATCGTACAGGTGGCAGGGTGGAAATACTGAAAAGTGAAACGACACCATTTTTTTGAGAACGGATAAAGCTAGAGGCTTGAAACAAAGTTTTCCTAAAAGGTCTTAATTATGGGAAGGAGCAATTTCGTAGGGTCGTTCTTGGGATCTAGGTCCTCGTGAAGATGATCAGCATACTTGCAAAAGTTTCAGTAGAAGGTAATACTCGTAGTACGGTAGTGAGATTGGTACCATTAGAAAGGTCTTAACAAGCAGGTTATGACGGTAAAGATCTTGCGAAGATGTGACCTTCGGTTGAGGAGCAGCAATCCTGGGAAAAGTTTCAGTAGACAGACAGCTACCGTTGAAAAGTGTTTCCGAACTCCACGCGGGCGAGGTCACGGGCAGAAGCTAGTATCATACCTATAAGTAAGTGACACTTTATTGTACAAAATAAAAACACACACATAAAAATTTCAATACGGAGAAGAGACACATGTACAAAATAGAGCTTATTCCTATAAGGAATTTCTTCCAGCTAACATTTGAATAGGTAGTGGAGAGGAAACATGTAGGCATGAGTAGACAAATAAGTATGTACAGAAAAAATAATTAGAAACTAAATATGCTTATAACTAAATATACTTACATATCCATACTAATATTATAAATGCGAAAGTAACTCTATCTGTCTGTCTGTTACCTCTTCACGCTTTAACCGCTGGACGGATTTGCATGAAATTTGGTATCAAGATATTTAGAGTCCCGGGAATGGACATAGGCTACTTCAAAAAAAAAATGGCCAAAAAAAATCTAAGGCGGTACGAAGTCGGGATTTTATATAAAAACAGATGTTAGGTACTTTCAAAACTATCACAAAAATGAGAAGAAATATACAAACGTCATGAATATGTACATTATACTCGTATACTCATCTTATAATGAGTTAGATTTACATAAGACCATTATATTTTATAAAAAAGCGTTCTCTAGAAGGTCAGTGCTAAACAAGTTGTGAATCTAAATGCTAGATTTTTTTTCAATGATTTTCTATTATATAAAGCGACAGTTTCGACGGATCTCTACCTGTTGTTTGAAGGATCCAGTCAAAGGCAGATCTCAGCAAAATGAAATTCATCGTAAGACAAGCTTAATTTAATTCCATTTTCATGTCAATGTTAATAGTAGTTTATGTAACTGCTACATAATAAAGGTCCTTAAAATACGAGTGGGGTTTTATGAAACGAGCCGTCAGGCCTTTAAGGCCTAATTATGTACAGTTACATACACAACTTTATCTACACTCATTTTATAAATCCTGTAAGATGCTTTAAAATCTGTTTAAAATGGCGGTAATTTGAATATGTCAGTGTTTCACATTCGATTTTCAAAAAGCATTTGAATTTGGTACAAACTTGCGCTCTGTCTGACTGAAGAATATGTGGCGAAATTACCCACAATGCCCACATTATTTCGTTTGGGATTAAAACTTTAGCTGTCTACGAGTAGCACGAGTAGTACCTACAGTCGCCATCAGAACAAAGGGATCATGAATGTGAACACGACCTCATCAAGATGTTACAGTGTCTTCGTTCACATCTGATCCTGGTTACACATAGCTTAGTGCCAGGTTATTTTGTGTTAAGTGTTCAAAGATATTTACTTACTAGCTTCTGCCCGCGATTTCGCCCGTGTGGAATGCGGTTATCGCGTTGCCGCGGGAACTACGCGTTTTTTCGGGATGAAAAGTAGCCTATGTCCTTTCCCGGGGCTCCAACTATCTCCATGGCAAATTTCATCTCAGTCGGTCCAGCGGTTGAAGCGTGAAGAGGTAACAGACAGACAGACAGTTACTTTCGCATTTATATAATACTAGCTTCTGCTCGCGATTTCGCCCGCGTGGAATTCGGTTATCGCGTTCCCGCGGGAACTATGCGTTTTTACGGGATGAAAAGTAGCCTAAATTCCTTTCCCGGGGCTCCAACTATCTCCATGGCAAATTTCATCTCAGTCGGTCCAGCGGTTGAAGCGTGAAGAGGTAACAGACAGACAGTTACTTTCGGATTTATAATATTAGTATGGATATGGATTTCGTGATATTGATTGTTCGGTTATTTTCCCTCAGGTCTTAGCTCTGTTCGTCGGCCTGGCATCGGCTTCGACGCTGCACAAGAGGGCTGTGCCGTCGGGTAGCGACGTGGACGCCCCCATAGTCAAATTCGATTCGGATGTTCAAGCTGATAGGTTCAACTACGCGTAAGTTTTCACTAACCATTTGCAAGAGTTAAGTATTCTATAGGTACAGTCAAGGTCCTTGCCCTTGACCTTCTATTTCTCCTCTATTGCTATATAAAAATATATAAATATTCAGCTAAAGCGGCAAAATATGTTAGAAACTCTAATAATATGGCAATTAAATAGACTCTCTTTATACATACTGGAAACGGATAGCACAGGACCGATCTGAGTGGCGAGCATTAGGGCACAGAATATTTAATAGTATACTCGGTAGGTACGTATAGAATGGTCACGGAATCACCCGCCTGAATCTATCCGGCGCGCAATTCGCGCCCAACTCGCCTTACCGTCATATTTTTCATCCGGAGATGGTGAGTGCACGCAAACATTGATTACTTCATTCGAATTGTGTTCGAAATCGTGCTTTTATAGGTCGTGTCCACCCTGCGATTGCGGGAGGCACATGTCCAGTAGTGAACGCCTTTCGGCTGAAATGATGTTACTTTTTTACGTTTTGGCTGAGTATAGATCTTCACTCTTGCCTGTATTCCATATTCCATGAAGGGATGTCTGCTTTTGTTTGTTTGTCGTTTTTCCGTGAGACGTTATCCTGAACGGTTAAAAATTCAAAATGCCTTTATTTAATCTTAAGGCTTATCTGAGAATAATAATATGATTTAAGTATGTTGATTGTCATTCGCTAGTTATACTTACAATGAATTATACTGTTACAGCTATGAGACCGGCAATGGTATTAAAGCAGAGGCCTCTGGCGCCCTGCAGAAGTTTCCCGAAGGCGAAGCCCTTGTAAGTCGTTAAAAATATATTTCGTTTTTTTTCAATTGACCCATAAATCAATCCCTATCACTTAAAGTGCGCCAAACATTTTCACTATTACCAAGCGTACAATAGGCATCAGCGCACCAGTGCTTTTTATCTTTCCTCTTTTTAACCGACTTCAAAAAAAGGAGGTTAACCTAATTCGTTGTTTTGTTATAAATATTTAAGGAAACCTAAAAATAATTTACTTAGTTCGTGTACAAAAATTTCATTTCCTAATTTTACACTTATCAAAATGTGCTATTTTATTTACAGGTAAGCTACTTTGTCACTATCATCTATGAATTAAATCTTTATAATCAAATTCTTCCATTATAAGTAGTCTTCATAGTTTAAAAAAGTCAGTTAAGATACGCTCAAGAGATTTTTTTTAACCTAGTATTGATGAGTATATTGATTTTTTTAATTCCCTACAGACCGTTCAAGGACAGTACTCTTACAACGACCCCGACAACCAGCCTATCTCCTTGACCTACGTCGCTGACGAGAACGGATTCCAGCCACAGGTGGGTGAAGTCGAATACATGAGTCTACATTAGCTCAGCACCTATATCTAATAGGTACCAGTAGCGACACGCACCTCCCCGCACCAAAACAGGTCGCCTCGAACCGCCCGCGGAGAGGAGACGGTCTAGGTCTACGGAAATTTTCTGTTTCGGTTTTAGTTCAAACAGAATGTATGGAGCGCTACGTTGTAACGTTTGAAAATGGAACAAACGAATCATATATTTGAGCAAAAAAAAAAGTATCGTATCGCCACAAGGGTTGTGTCACGCATGTCATGTAATGTCGCAGGAAGTTCGAATAAGTTCAATTTTCATGCCGACAGCTGTTCTTTAGACCGGCTGCATATTATAAGAAATTGAAGGACCTCCGTGCATACATTTTGTATTGTCACACTGCCAGAAAATTTCTTAATATAACGTGCGGCCGGTCTTATGATGTCTGGCGATACCTACATTGAACATTTTTCTTTTCATACTCCAGGGCGCCCATCTTCCCGTATCACCACCGATTCCGGAAGCCATCCAGCGTGCTCTGAAATACATCGCAGAGCATCCCCCACCGGCCGATAAGAAGTACTAAGAAGAAACCTATCCCTGATACACACCTGACCTGACCGCGGCCCCAAAATGGAATCAAGTACAAATTCTAGGAGCGACATCTAATGAATACGTTCAAATAGCAAATATACAATGATGTAAATAAAGTCATAGTGCCATAAAAATGAATTTTCATATCTCATACCTACCCTGAAAGTACATCATTTTTCATCTGCGTAGCGGGTTGAAAGTGATGCATGGCTACCATAGGGTCGTAAAGTAATTGAATGTGGGTAAAAAGCAATAACGTACTCGAAATAATTATTTTTGGACGGGAATAACATTTCGCATCCGTGCCGTAGATTGCGCGTAAAAAATATTCTGTAAGAAAAAGTAATCCGTGCCGTAGATTGTGCGTAAAAAAAAATTATTGGGCGGTATAACGGCTCACTAAAGCCGGCTGCCTAGAAGGTGACAAACAGCCGTCATGCCACCAAAACATTTTAATTTTTACGCGCAATCTAAGGCACAGAAAATTCCGAGATTTTTCCTCTTGATACGGAATGTTATTCCCGTTCAAACATAATCATTTCGAGTACGTTGTAATTTTTCACCCATACCCAATTGGAGGACTGGACATTCATCTCTCTATCATTTACAAAGTCAAAACAGGACGAATACATGTCTCTCGCTTAGTTTCATTCAATGCAGACAATCTTGGGCAATGGGGACTATCGTTTCTTTGCTCACCAGTTGGCGCCACTGTTGCTGTCAAAGGTGACTATAAGATGGGCGCCGAAACAAAGTTTTAAATCTTGAATCTCATTAAGTTTATAAATTATAAATATCTATCATCATATCGAGTAGCTATGCCGCAATGTAGTGCAGTTCCGGTTTGTTTGGAAAAAAATCTTTTTTTTCAAAGCGTTCACATTTAGAATAAGAATAAGAATAATGTTTATTTACCAGAAAAATATGCAGAATACAGTCATACAAATAATAGGACAACTAGTTGGTTTACGAAAGTTACAGTAGTTGGCAGCGGTTTCCGCACTAGGCACTGGGCCTGTATCGCGGAGCCCAATGAAGACATACTAAATATTATTATTCTAACTAAATTAAACTAAATATGTATTTTAGAACACTTACAAAAAAAACAGGTTCCGGAAATAGATACAATAAGTCGATTAGAACTGAACTATTCAGATTTATAGTAAGTAACTATTTAACTACAAACTACAACCATAGGTACATTAGGTGATTAATAATTGTACGTGAGTGTAAGTACCTCGTTAGAAGTGAGTTGTATATAGTTAATTTATGTAGGATGTGTGTGGATTTTGTTTATTCGCGTGTCTCTCTGTGTGTGTGTATGTGTGTGTGTGTGTGTTTGTGTGGACGTGTGATTGGGAGGGATTTAATACCACACTGCAAGTAAATCTTCAGTATCCTGGTAGTCAAGATTTTTTAACCACGATTCAAAAGAGCGTTTTGCTTTATGGATAGACTGGTCACTGTCGGCAGAGGGATTCTAAAGATACAACGTGTTGAAAATTCTCGGAGTTAATAACTAGTTTGTGGGTGGTAACGCCAACTTTTGAAATGTATAGTTGGCGCACCCTTAAAACATTTGTTTCCTTATAAAGGATGTTAGTTGAAAATCTGCGAGGTTTAAACAGCATCACCTTAAGGATAGCCCGCTGGGCAATTTCCAGTTCTTTCATGGCAGTTTTCCCAATTGCACCCCAGGCTAACATGCAATATAAAAGTGATGATTGGCAGGAGGCCTTATATATTAACATGAGGATTTCTTTAAATGCGGAGTTGCGAAGAGATTTTATGAAAAATATAGACTTTCGTAATTTAGCACTAAATTCAGCAACATGCTGTTTAAATGATAAATTTTCATCAAATAAGACTCCAAGATATTGAATTTGGTCAGTTTGTTCAATGGGCAGGCAAGAACAAGGAATTTGCTATCTAAAACGGTGGAACACAAGTGGATGGTAAGTTTAAGTACAGACTGGGGAAAGGAAATATGATTTTTTGAAAATGGAATGAATTTTGTCTTTTTGGAATTAAGAGACAACAAATTATTATCGAGCCATTTGACCAATTGTGCCAACCCTATCTCAACTTTTTTAAATGCGTCATCCCAGGCATTACCATGAAAAAGAATTACTGTGTCATCAGCTCAACATATTATATCTGCCCCTAGCACTGAAGAAGTAAAGATGTCATTCATGTAAATTAAGAACAGTGTGGGACCTCGTATGCTACCCTGGGGTACTCCATAGTGCACAGGAAGTTGCTGACTAGTGGCCGAGGCTACCCTTAAGCAATGACGACGATTAGTAAGGTAACTGAGAAACCAGTCATGCCATGGCAGCCATGGGTATATAGACCGTGTCGAAGGCTTTCGTGAGGTCAATAAAAACACCAACACAGCAATTGCCTTGATCAAGTCACATGGATATGTTTTTTGTCAATAGAACAACAGCATCTTCCGTGGATTTGTTTTGACGAAACCCAAATTGATTGTCAGCGATGAATTTTTCGATGTATTTTATTTACCAAACGCTTGTTGACAATTTTTTCCAGTAGCTTAGAAAATATAGATAAAAGTGATGATGGGCCTATAATTACATGGTTTAGATTTGTCGGGAAACGAACCAGTGGATATGTTTAAGTTAAAAATGCGAGTTAAAGGATGAAATGAATTGATTTTTATTGCCGAACATGTGTTACAAGTAGGTTGGAACGAATATTTTTTTATGTCAGTTTCAACATGATCTGTCATCTTCATGACGTGCAACAATATTGTTATTACTTATACTAAACTTAGGTAACAGACATATTAATGTGATAGCTACTTAACCTACTTCAATTAAAATGTCTAATCAATGTGTTGGAGATAATCATTAATTGAATAGAAGCATTTTTCTAACAGCCACACATGGATGCTTTTTTTAAATCTTTTCACATTCATGACCTGCGATTCCTTTGGCAACTTATTGAAAATGGAGATACACATGCAGTATGCATTTTTTTGAAAATATTTGACCGAATTCTAGGTACACATAAATCTAAGGATCTATTATGAATGGTTCGATCAGTTTTATAAGTGATGGCGAGTAACCATCTAGCCCTGGGGCACTGTCAGTTTTTAGATCTTTAATAAGCCGACTAACTTCTGTTGTGTCGGTGGGATGCAGGAAGAATGAGTTTACTGGGTCGCTGGTGCATTTTAAGTTGTTAGCAAGATATGACTCTGATTTATTCAATTTGGTGAGTGTACTATTTGCAAGTTCCCTGCCAATGTTTGAGAAGTATTGGTTGCATGAATTAAGTGAATCGCTATGGTTTGAAGATGTTATCAACTGGGAGGCATCATTTTGTGGTTTTGGAAAATGGCACACTTCCTTTATAGTTCGCCAGAGTTTTTTTTGGATTATTTGCACTATATGTCAGTTGTGTATTTTCTTCTTCTGCTTCAGCTTCTGCCCGCGACTTCGCCCGCATGGAATTCGGTTATCGCGCTCCCGCGGGAACTATGCGTTTTTCCGGGATGAAAAGTAGCCTATGTCCTTTCCCGGGACTCCAACTATCACCATGCCAAATTTCATCTCAATTGGTCCAGCGGCTGAAGCGTGAGGAGGTAACAGACAGACAGAGTTACTTTCGCATTTATAATATTACTAGCTTCTGCCCGCAACTTCGCTCGCGTGGAATTCGGTTATCGCGCTCCCGCGGGAACTATGCGCTTTTCCGGGATGAAAAGTAGCCTATGTCCTTTCCCGGGACCCCAGCTATCTCCATGCCGAATTTCATCTCAATCGGTCCAGCGGTTGAAGCGTGAAAAGGTAACAGACAGACAGACAGACAGACAGACAGAGTTACTTTCGCATTTATAATATTACTAGCTTCTGCCCGCGACTTCGCCCGCGTGGAATTCGGTTATCGCGTTCCCGCGGGAAGTATGGGTTTTTCCGGGATAAAAAGTAGCCTAGGCCTGTGTCCTTTCCCGGGACCCCAACTATCTCCATGCCAAATTTCATCTCAATCGGTCCAGCGGTTGAAGCGTGAAGAGGTAACAGACAGACAGACAGAAATAGACAGACAGACAGACAGACAGAGTTACTTTCGCATTTATAATATTAATATGGATAATATGGATAATATGGATATAACATATATAATATGGATATAGTTATACAAATAATTTATACTTAATGACAATAAGGGACTATAATATACATCCCTTAAATGTAATTTTAGTATGTATTTTTATACATATTACCCCAACTATCTCCATGCCAAATTTCATCTCAATCGGTCCAGCGGTTGAAGCGTGAAGAGGTAAAAGACAGACAGACAGATAGACAGACAGACAGACAGACAGAGTTACTTTCGCATTTATAATATTAATATGGATAATATGGATATAACATATATAATATGCATATAGTTATACAAATAATTTATACTTAATGACAATAAGGGACTATAATATACATCCCTTAAATGTAATTTTAGTATGTATTTTTATACATATTAATGTAAATGTAATGTAAGTCTATATGTTTAAATTTTGAAAAAAGGCCTTCTGCTGAGTTTGTTGCGGCGTTTCTTCTCAAGAGTAAATTCATTCCTGTTAAATTCATTTAAAAGTGACGTGTAAAAGTGCCCAGATGTGGCCTATTTGCTGAATAAATATTTTCATTTTCGTTTACAAAGCATATTATCCATACTAATATTATAAATACGAAAGTAACTCTATCTGTCTGTCTGTCTGTTACCTCTTCACGCTTCAACCGCTAAACCTATTGAGATGAAATTTGGCATGGAGATACTTGGGGTCCCGGGAAAAGACATAGGTAACTTTTTATCCCGAAAAACGCATATAGTTCCCGCGGGAACGTGACAACCGAATTCCACGCGGGCGAAGTCGCGGGCAGAAGCTAGTTCTCTGCTCTACCTTTCTCGCAGTAGGTCCTTTCTGCTGTCATCGTGGTTCTGATCTAACCTAACCTACTTTACTCACAGCATTTAGTTTCTGCTTTGATTGATTTTGATTATTCTAAGTATATTCTTGTGTTATTTTCTCGCAGTCGAAATGAAAAGCAAAGTGTAAAAATTCTTAAATAAAAACCGCCTTTAAACTCCGACAGACTGCGAAGTCGGTGTCAAGTAGAACCGACCCAAAGAAATGATAATCATATAGTGAACTTGAAATTGACCATGGAGGACCTCAGTATTATGCTCGCTGACCTCAGCAGAGTTTCCGATCGAGTTGGTCTTAAAATGAACATGGACAAGACGAAAATTATGTCTAATGTCCATGTTGTGCCAACTCCCGTAATAATCGGAGGCTCTGCGCTCGAAGTTGTTGACCATTATGTATACCTGGGACAAACAGTCCAGTTAGGTAGGTCCAACTTCGAGAAAGAGGTCAATCGTCGAATCCGACTCGGCTGGGCAGCGTTCGGGAAGCTTCGCAGTGTCTTTTCGTCCAAATTACCGCAGTGTCTCAAGTCAAAAGTCTTCGACCAGTGTGTGTTGCCAGTGATGACTTATGGTTCCGAGACGTGGGCGCTTACGATGGGCCTCATAAGAAGGCTCAAAGTCACTCAGAGGGCAATGGAGAGGGCTATGCTCGGGGTTTCTCTGCGTGATAGAATCAGAAATGAGGATATCCGCAGTAGAACTAGGGTCACCGACATAGCCCGAAGAATTGCGAGCCTTAAGTGGCAGTGGGCGGGGCACATTGCTCGCAGGACTGATGGCCGATGGGGCCGGAAAGTTCTCGAGTGGCGCCCGCGAACCGGGAGACGAGCTGTCGGTAGGCCTCCAACAAGATGGAGCGACGACCTCGTGAAGGTTGCGGGAAACCGGTGGAAGCAAGTAGCACAGGACCGGTCTGAGTGGCGAGCCTTGGGGGAGGCCTATGTCCAGCAGTGGACGTCTTTCGGCTGAAATGATGATGATGATGATGATGAACTTGACATTGACTTGAAAAATTTTTTTCGGCTACAGTTTCCAAACATTACTATAGTCCTCGAAATTGACACCAAAATCATCTACGTGCTAGCAAATTTCGAGGAGTTCCCTCATAGATCAGACATAGAATTTTCTCATAGATCCCATCATCAGAACTGAACCAAATTAATGGACCAACTTGGAAGTACCACCTTTCGAACAAAAAAAGAATCAGCGATATCGGTTCACGTTTACTATTTATTTTTGGTGAACATACATAAAAAAAAGATTCCGACGAATTGAGAACCACCTCCTTTTTTTGAAGTCGGGTAAAACACGAGCATTACATAAAACCGCTTTTACCCACGACTTACTATCGCCTATCGGCTCGGTTATACCTGTAAATCTCGGGTAAAATGGCTCGTTTTATGCCCTTGTTTTACAATCTACTATTGATTCCTCTCCCGAGGTTAATCCTTTATGTAGCCCTAAGGTACAGCTCGACACAACTTAGAAGGCGCGCGGTGAAGCACTTAAGCCGTTGACGCAGAGTCTATTTTTGCTTAATCCACGCTAGTTGTGTAAACCTGTAGCCCTTTTCCGAATAGCAGGTATGAACATTTTTAAAATTGTCCTCAAAATGGAAATGCATCATTTTGTGTGGGTTCATGGAACGATGGAACACACCTACATCCGGGGTTCCGTTTAATGCCATTTGGCTACGGAACCCTAAAAATGTAATTATGTAAAAATGTACGTGTCGATAAGAGAATTATCATTATTATCTAACACTCCTGTTCGTTTAAGGCTAGCAAATTATTCTTCACAAATCATTGCACGCATACATCAGTTAGGATCTCTCTTTGCACTGGGCATTATTATCTCTATTTTTACGAATAATAAAATAATAGGTAATATTACTCAATTTCTTGGGAAATATAAATTAGTGAAAAATGTAAACCAACCTAACGACGCTTCACGGGCTGAAATCCATTAATACTTTAGGCTATAGAGCATGACAAAGAAATATATTCATAAGTACCCTCATTTTGGCGTAGTCGAGTAATCATCATCATCATTTCAGCCGAAAGACGTCCACTGCTGGACACAGGCCTCTCCCAAGGCGCGCTACTCAGACCGGTCCTATGCCACTCGCATTCACCGCGTTCCCGCGACCTTTACAAGGTGGTCACTCGATCTTGTTCGAGGCCTACCGCCAGCTCGTCTACCGGTTCGCGGATGCCACTCCAGAAGTCGGGTAATAAACATCTCAAACCTTTATAGATCCGACTCTTTAGTAATTAATTAAGCATACAATAAATGATTAAAATTCATACACTCCATATATGAAGTTAATTGTCTCTGCTATATATTTTCTAGAAAATCTACAGTTATGTTGCATCAATAAAAATGCCATTATTATTTGTAATCTTCTAATAATTTCAATATTAGCTTATTGCAATAGCGATAACTTGTAATTAAATTGGTATTATATGTATGATAATTATTTCATCATAGCACATACTTATTGGCGGGGGACTTATTGAAGAAGACTATTATTGTTTCTTCCATATTAAACTTAAAAGTCAGTTTTTTCTCTGTATTTTGATAAGGTATTTTACTACGATTCTAGTATAAGCGGACACTAATAATTATGATTTTATTATGTGTACCATTAGAGTCAATTTGTTTAGTCATTTGGGAATAAAACCGAAACTACGTTTGTATGAGAAGTTGAGAAACGCCGTGCTTACCGGCGACTCTTCAATAATACAATTATCTTGTCAAATAAGGGATAGCTAGCATCAATGTTTTATGATATGGGAAACTCCATATCTCTATTTACTTACAATCTCGAATAAGGCCCCAGTTTCATTCGTTTTAGATTATGAGTTGCAACGATAGTACTTAGTAAATATTGTACCTACAACTTGTCTGTCGCGTACAGTGTAGTGTATTGGAAACATTTGAATGTAAAACACACTATTACCTATGTCTAACGCCTATTACTCATAAATTATTCAGATAGCCAGTTATCCTGATGATAAAGGCCAATCAAACAGTAGATTCATTGCTTTTGAAACCCTTAATTGAAATGAGTGGCTGCCTTACTTATGTTAGAAATGTACCTATCTCACCTCAACTACATTTTTTTTAAATGAAGCGAACCAATTAAATATTTTTTCGTTAGATTTTATATACTGAATCCTACTACTACCTACTACTGCTACTACTACAGCCTATTTGCGTCCCACTGCAGGGCACAGGCCTTCCCTCATCATGAGAGGGGTTGGGCTATAGTCCCCACGCGGGCCCAGTACGGATTGGGGACTTCACACACATCTTTGCAGATGCGTGCAGGCTGCTAATATAAAACGTTTAAATTTGGATGGCCGCCGGTGGGACCAGAAAGTTCTCGAGTGGCGTCCGCGAACCGGGAGACAGGCTGTCGGTGGGCCTGCGTGGGGACTATAGCCCAAACCCTCTCGTGATGAGGCCTGTGCCCAGCAGTGGGACGAAAGTAGGCTGTATTAGTAGTAGATATTAGCAGTAAGTACCTACTCAGTAGTCTAAACTCAGTAATAAACTCTAGTACAGTTAAAAGTTAAATTGTTACAGACAATTTATGTAACTCAGAAGTAGGTATTATGTCACTTTACTATTCGAATAAAATCGGGTCTAATTTTGACAGCAAGATAATATTTTTTATGAATATCATCCATACTTATATTGTAGATACTATAAATATGAAAGTAACCATGTCTGTCTGTTAGCACTTCATGCATTCAAACACTGAACCGATTTTGATGAAATGCCATACCTTTCATCAAAATCGGTCCAGCGGTTGGGGTCATTTCGCCCTTTTGCGTCCAACACCCAGTTCGCGTCCATTTGACCGATCTCCTTGTAAAAAAACTTCATAATAAGTATACTAACAGACTAATTATTTCAAAAATATTTTTTATTAATACCTCGATGTATAAGAGGCATACAAAAATAGACAAAAGGTACGTGCGCACAACCCTTCCTAATTTTAGAAAAAACAATTAGTCTCAGCTTTACGAGAAATGAGTGCCGGCGTTCCAAATGTAAGCAAAAAAATAGTAAGCAGTAGCGTGTGTCATGGTAAATTTTTCGTTGCTATATTTAAAATTGTTGATTCATAGTTGTTGTTAGACCTAAATAATGAGCCATAAAATAGATTACTAATAAATTTGTTAGATTTTTTTGACTTTTAACATTTAAAATAAGGTGGACGCGAATTACTACACCAAATTTATAATCTCTCCTATTTGCGTCCACAATGGACGCGAACTACTCTATCTGTCTTTTAGTTTAATGTTGTTTTTTATGAGATGAAATGAAAAAGAAACATAAAGTTCATGTTTATTTTGACATTATTATTAAAGATATTGTAATGACCAATTTGCGTCCACGTTATTATGATTGTAGAAAAAGATACAGATACCGATAGCCATACTTGGACTCTTAGGACGCAAACTATATCCATATGGGATACTATGTAGCAGATTGCGTCCATCGGTTAAAAATTTAATACATTAAGTAATAGCGTAAAAAGTTATAATATACTTTTTAGGGTTCCGTAACCAAATATCAAAAAACGGAACCGTTATAATTTCGTCATGTCCGTCTATCTGTCCGTCCGTCCGTATGTACAGTAATCTTTCTCGGAGACTATGGGTGTTGTGTGGTTGAAATTTAGAAGGTAGGTGTGTTTCACAAACCGCTACAACATTATGTAGCTAGATTTAAAAAATATTAAGGGCGGCACTCCATACTAAGTAAGTAACTGAGGAATGAAAAAAACAATTTAACAGAACATAGCCGTGTGGAATATCATTGAATAGGTCTCAAAAAATTATATGAAAGTTCCTAAATAAATGATTTATTTATACCAATAGTTTGTGAGATATTCGCTTCTATAGAGGAAAAAAACTGCCCCCCCCCCCCTCTAACTTTTGAAATATGGAGAGAAAAAAATCAGTCAAATGAGGAATCGCATATGTAGGGTTCCGTACAACTGAGCGTCTCTATGTGATCCCTATTCACAGTTGGTGAAAAAAAAAAAAACAATTTAATCACAACACTAAGTACCTTATGACCCTATCAGGCAGGGTCGAAGCCGAACAAGATTTTATTGGAAGGTAGGAGAAAAATCACATATCGGAATTGGGAATCGTCGTCTGTATAGAATTGATTAATTCATCATATAGAATTTATTAGTTCATTAGATAAAGCGCTTGAAATGAGACGAAGAAATAAACAGTTACTTATATGAAGACCCCAATTTAATTTGCATAGATATATTGTAACTTTTTAATATTTGTTGTGATAGCGGCTACAGAAACACATCAAATCTCTACCTATTTCCGTTGAAGAGATAGAGCCCTGTGACAGACAGAAGGATGGACGGACGGACGGACGGACATCGGAGGCATATTAATAGGGTTCTGTTTTTTACCCTTTGGGTACGAAACCCTAAAAAATGGAGTTATAGAATTCACTAAGAACTTGACAACGTGAAGTAAAACATAATAATCGTGTTCTATTTGAATTCTTCAGAGAAGACAAAGAAGATGGAAAAGAAAACACACAGAAATCTTTAAAGAGAGAATAAGTGATATTCGGGACCAGATAATCGGTAACACAAATATGCAAGGAGTGTGGCATTTTCAAGACCACAATATTTGACAAAATAAGTGGGCGTTTCATTTCTGGGATTTAAATTTCTATCAATTTTAAGAAAAAAAAATCTTCAGTGTTTTATTAATTGTAATCATGATTTTTTAATGTCAAATATTCTTGAATAAAGTCATTGTTAAAATCCGATCATTCTGTACAATTATCTATAAAAACATCAATTCAGATTCCTTTTCTAAGTTGGTGGACGCGAATTGGTCCATAGGTGGACGCAATCTGGATTAAGTGGACGCAAACTGGGTAAATCGCCTAATTTGCCTATTTGTGTCGTTTTTTTGAAAACCACCAGATGTTTCGACCAAAACTATAAGTTATATTGAAAAGGACTATATAATCAATACATTACATTTATAATCAAAATTTCAATTAGAACATTTTTATTTTCGCCTTCAAACTTGCAAACTCCACTAAGTGGACGCAAACAGGCGATTGTGATAGTTCGAGCCCGAGGCAGGACATAGGCAATAATTGTTTATCCCGGAAAAACGCAAAGTCCCCGCGGGAACGCTATAGCCGAATTCCACGCTGACAGAGTCGCGGGCAGATGCTAGTAAGAAATATATTATGATTCACACATTATTAATATTTAATCATCATCCAATTCGCGAATGACTAATTTTAGCCACACCTCATTTACGACAAGGCAAATATCGTTCATCGCTGACAGTATAAATTAGTTATACCTACCTACATTACATGTAGATACTAGATGTATAGGTAAGCCGGTGATGACCGCGGTAGGTCACTTTACCATTCTCTTTACGCATGAACCGCGTGACCGATTGAAATGAAACGTAATCAAGCTCCAATTCAGTTCAATTCAATTCAATCATTTATTTAGCAAATTGGCCACATAGGGGCACTTTTACACGTCAGAAAAAGAATTTACGTCACACCAGGCCGAAAAGCGGGATTTACCGCCCTTGGGCGCTACGAAAAATCCCTCTTCACGGCCAGGTGGTGACGTAAAATCGTATACTAACCACGGGCGGTCGTAAAGAAATCCTCAGACCGCTAGATTATAGCCCTCGCCTCCGGCTCGGGCCTCAATTACCCGCGATCTGAGACTTTCTTTACTTGACCGCCCTAGGTGTGTAATGTACTATTGAATAGGTAACTGGAAAGGTAATTTAAGTGGCCTTGGCCAGCAAAAACATTATTGTCGTGTGTGTGTTTTTTTTTATTCGCTTGCTATTTGAGACACCTCTGTAGAGAAACTGACAAATCCATGGAGGTAATAAGTACAACTTCCATGGCCAAATCATCCACGATCATGGAAGTAGTAGTAAATACTGATGTGGGGTAAGTGCGCCTGCCTAAATTTATTTCGCCCCTATGCCTTGTAAACAGCCAACTACTAGTTGAGTAACATTTATAGGTTTCGATATATTTA
Source organism: Aethes cnicana (assembly GCA_963971205.1). NCBI lineage: Eukaryota > Metazoa > Arthropoda > Insecta > Lepidoptera > Tortricidae > Aethes > Aethes cnicana. Next base: position 10,905,355 of record OZ020276.1, read on the forward strand.
TGTTAGGCGCACTTACCCCATCCTGGCGCACTTGCCCCGAAACTGACAAATCCATGGAGGTAGGTAATAAGTACAACTTCCATGGCTAAATCATCCACGATCATGGAAGTAGTAAATACTGATGTGGGGTAAGTGCGCCTAAATTTATTTCGCCCCTATGCCTTGTAAACAGCCAATTACTAGTTGAGTAATATTTATAGGTTTCGATATATTTATGTTAGGCGCATTTACCCCATCCTGGCGCACTTGCCCCGACTGACCTTACGTATTTCCTCGCTGTTTGAGAAAAGCATTATATATACCTCTGCCGCAATTGCGATTGTCGGACTCGTACTAATTAGAACTGACTCGTCCGGCAATGCGCTACTTGGCGGCCTCTGCAATAATGTACTAATAACAAGAACAATAAAACAACTTTATTTGAATACTCGCTCCCAGGTGAACAATATCGTAAAATATTAGAAGACTAGTTGGCCCGGTGAGGTTCGTATCGCCCGTAGGCGATTCTTTTTTTAGCTGTTCCTTTTGACTTTTCCCGATTTTTTTTCTAAACCTTCCCTGAATCATGGGGACTAAAACAAAAAAAAAAGAATCAGTCGAATCGTTCCAGCAGTTATCGAGCCTTAGCCAGACTAACACACGGCGATTGATGCACCAACAGTGTTTACATATAAAATTACATAACATCATATAAAAACGCTTATTCTATATGCAACACTTAATTATAAGTGTAGGTGTACAGCATTCCCAAAAAATAAAAGTCATGGGCATTGACTACTCTAAAACAATAAATTAAAAAAAAAAATGTAATTTTGAAATTTTATAATGCTGATGAAATATCATATGATGATAGCAAGATGATAGTAATTCTTTCCTGAAAGATTGTAATAAGTTGTGGAAGATATCAACATACTAGCTTCTGCCCGCGACTTCGCCCGCGTGGTTTTCCGTAAAGAAAAATAACCCTTGTCCTTTATCGGGACTTTGACAATCTCCATGCAAAATTTCATGTAAATCGGTCAAGCGGTTGAAGCATGAAGAGGTAACAGACAGACAGACAGACCGAGTTACTTTCGCATTTATAATATTAATATGAATATGAATATTAGAATTAAACACGCGATGTTGATGAGTATTATTTTATTCACTTACCTAACTAAACACGACAGTCTCATCAATCTCATCATCTTCCGATTAAGTTATTGAATTTAATCACGTGCTTAATGATCATGAAACGCTTATTAAAAGCTTACCTACAGATAAATGTTAAGTATATAGGTATATTGGTATATTCACAAACTAAATACGTTATGGTATGCTGTCTTAATTCTATTCACAATCGACTTATCCAATCTATCGAACTTTACGCGATATGTTATTTTATTAAAGAATTTAGTTTTTTATTAAATAAAAAGTTTTCATTAAATAGGTACATGTAACTCAAACCGATTATGGTAAAGCCTTCGATCGAATGTATCATGATCCAGTCTCAGATATAAACTAACCTTAATAAATAGATAATTACAAGTAATCCGAGGTACCTAGTTACTTTGCATGTTACATAGAAAATCAATGTCAGTCAGTCATTAGAAACAACTTAATATGTATGTTGATAGGGTAGCCATTTCTAACGTAGAACCCGAGGGTTTTGTACTAGGCCTTATTCTCATCGTACTTTCTAGTCTTTTATTAAAACTCATGAGATAAAATTAACTAATTGAAGGTGCACATGAAACAGCTAATCTTTATTAATGTTATTAGGGGTTCTTTGCGCACTCGTCTACTGGAATGCTACATATTATGGCCCATACTTCTATACGGATGTGAGGCCTGGAATATCAAAGAGCAATTTCGGAAACGTATAGGCTTTCGAGATGTGGGCCTATAGGCGCATGTTATCTATTAGCTGGACGCACCGAGTTACGAACGTGGAAGTCCTTCGACGAGCTGGCCGAAAGCGACTACTTATGCAGACTATCAAAAGACGGAAAGTTGCCTATCTGGGTTATATACTTAGGCACTCCGGATATGAGATCCTGCAGCTTATAATGATGGGCAAAGTTGCCGGAAATATATCAGACGGCCGTAGAAAGAAGCCGTGGTTGCGCAACATACGCGAGTGGACTGGGATCACAAATGCCGCAGAACTTTTCACTCTCGCTAAGGATCGGGCGAAGTATGCAGAGCTGACTGCCAACCTTCACTAGTTGGAGAGGCACCAGAAGAAGAAGAGGGGTTCTTATTTATACAAGAAACCTAAAAAATATATACATCTCCTTTGCTATCGAAGAATGGTCACGTATGGAATATTACATTGTAAGTAACTAAGCAGCATGACTATTAGATATCTTCCTATCAAGGATAATTACCATATTAGCTTTGGCTGTTACAAAAATAACCCACACATCTTACTTGGTCCGGTTTCGAGGCCTGCAGGTGAATTTGTGAATCTTTGTTCTTAACGAAGTTGTAGCTTAAGAACAAAATGTAGATATGTCACAATTTATCTGTTGTTGTTTTCTACAGTGAAGTGTTTTGCGTGGGGTGCAGAAGCTTGATGACCTTTAGCTGACAAATTTATGTTGCATTTTCTATACCTACTCTATACTAATAATAAGTGTAGAAGAATACCATCAAGTCGAGAGGACTAGGTATACAAAAGATACTGAACACAAAATAATGATTTTTGGAAAAATGTCTGTATGTATGTCCAAATTTAACTCGAAAAGTACTGGTCAGATAGCAACAAAATTTGGTATGGAGGTAGTTTACCACTGGTCAACATTATAGGCTACTTTTTATCCCGGAAAAATGCATAGTTCCCGCGGGAACATTATTACCCAATCCCACGTGGACGAAGTCGCGGGCAGAAGCTAGTTATCAATATGTACGCTAATCAATACACAGGAAGATAATTATGTTGATTTGACGTTATTTTTTGTTTCCATTCCGTGCACTATATTTATTTATTTATTCAATCAATGTAGTCATTTAAATTCTTTTAAGAATTGACACCGCAAACTATACATTTTCTATGCATTCTTACATTTTTAATTTCTTCAAAAAAACGGTAACACATTTGATTTTTTCTAAGTATTGTTGTGTTATATCCAAAACTATCGAAAAAGTGATTATTTTTGTTGAAATTAGATTTTTATAAAGAAGTTTGATGCGAACTTTGTATAAGTAGGTATGCTAGATGTAAAGTTACCTATCTGGAAAAAATATCGTTGACCGTCGGGCTCATCGCTAAGATTAGAAAATGGTGTTATTGAACTTATTTTTTCCATAGACCTATACCAATTTACAAACAGGATCCGATGCCAGCGAACAACCCATCAAACTGGACGAAATATCGTTGGAGTCGTAAATCACGGCGTGAACATTATTGTATTAAAACAACTGATGGTCTGAGATACGACTCAGGGCCGAACTTCACCAATCTGTTTAGCGGCTGAACTTAAAATTGTAAATTATATGTAATCCATACTAATATTATAAATGCAAAAGTAACTCTGTCTGTCTGTCTGTCTGTCTGTTACCTCCTCACGCTTCAACCGCTGGACTGATTGAGCTCAAATTTGGCATGGAGACAGTTGGAGACCCGGAAAAGGACATAGGCCCCCGGAAAAACGCATAGTTCCCGCGGGAACGCAATAACCGAATTCCACGCGGGCGAAGTCGCGGGCAGAAGCTAGTAATATTATAAATGCGAAAGTAACTCTGTCTGTTACCTCTTCACGATTCAACCGCTGGACCGATTGAGCTCAAATTTGCCATGGAGATAGTTGGAGACCCGGTAAAGGACATAGGCTACTTTTTATCCCGAATAAAAACGCATAGTACCCGCAGGAACGCCATAACCAAATTCCATGCGGTCGAAGTCGCGGGCAGAAGCTAGTATTTTATATTTTGCCTACAAAAGTGGCCAGAATGCGATAGTTAAAAGAAATCAAATTAAATTTAAGAGGGTTTATCCCGAAAGTTGGCAACGTCGCAAATAGCTGTCAAATGTTTCGCTGTTTTATTAATTTCTCAATATTACTGAATTAAAAAAGAAGTTATCAATCATTCCATGGTTGAATGACGCGTCTCGTTTTATATTTGTTGGTTAGGCATTCAAATGATAAGATGAAATTAAAATGCATGGAAAATGCGATATTAGAAGATAGTACTTCCATAAACCTAAAATTTTCGTGTTCCTATGATAATTGTTGCAATCCATACCTATGTTTTATTCAACCATAGAGCGATAATTAATGTTTTCATTCAGTAATATTCATAAATTAATGAAAACAGCGAAATATTTGACAGCTATTTGGGACGTTGCCAACTTTCAGAGTAAACCCTCTTAATCAATGGTTTAGGTAAGGAATTAAAGTATGGATTCTATAGAATAAAAAAAAAACGTTTTTGTCCTGTAAAAGCTGTTGGGTTAACGTGTATAAACAGGTACCTAAGTCCATATTAGTAATTTACACTAATCTGTTTAATAAATTCATTCTGTAACAAATAAGCATTATTTCATTACGATTTGAAAATAAAACTACCTACCTTAGTTCTGGCCAGGATTTTTGTGGGAAACCATTTCGCAAAATATTGTCTAAATCTTTTATCTTTCATTCACAGATGGGCAAATTCTGTCCCTAATTCGGATCTTGGTCTATGACACGAGTCGATTATCATAAAAGTCGTGAATTAGTTTGAACTATCGGCCTTGGTGACAAAGATATACAAGATACATTCGATTGGATCATCTGCATCGGTGAGTTCGGTAGAACTAGTATTATGAGGATGATAATTAATTAGTAGCTCAAAAACTATTCTCAAACTTTACTTGTTTTGTACTTGTTTGACGACAAGTTTGGCTCAGTTGGTAGTGACCCTGCCCACTTTTCCAACTGTCGCAGGTTCGAATCCCGCTCGGGGTAAATTTTGTGTGATGAGCACAAATATTTGTACTCGAGTCATGGATGTTTAGTATTTATATATGTATGTATTTCTCTATATAAGTATTTATATCGTTGTCTAGCACCCATTGTACAAGCTTTGCTTTGGGGCTATGTCAATTTGTGTGAAATTACCAAAGGTATTTATTTATTTGTTAACCACTAAATGAGAGTTTTAAAGAGATCATCCGTAAATTCAACTACCAAATTTCAGTAACTGAATGCTTGTAATTTTCTTAACGACTTATTGATTATAGTATTTCCTGAAGTGTTGTATCTGAGGTTTATCAAATCATAATTATATTATAATTCAAACATTGATGAATCTAGTGTTATAGATTGGGTTCGATGTTACTGCTTTTCATGAAATTTTTCCATAGATAAATAAAACAGTTTTTTTTTTAATTTACCACTGTGCATTTGTGATTGGGGTAAATAATTTAGAATGATACAACTCTTATCGTCCGGTATATAACTACACGTAAATATGAATATGGCTACTTGTAGGTAAAGAAGTTTTTTGAAAATTCCAAATCAGGCTCGCAAGACATTAATTTCTATTGTAAGGTCTCTGTTGCAATATAAGCTATCCATTACGATTCTTAAAAATTTTACAAGATATTTTCAATAGATTAATTGTCCATCGTAATTGCGTGAATTAATCAGCTTGACAGTTGACACGACCGCACAGGTTGGGAACCTGTGGCTACATATAAACCGCTCTGCTCATAGTAAACGACTGGTGGACAAGAGGATCGTCTATTAAAATAAGTTAGAAGATAAAATGGTATAAATAGGCTTTCGTCTTTGAAATGGCACATTCAGGAAGTAAAGCCCCGTGGGTGATAACGAAGATGCGTGGATTTTTCGTAAGTGTTGTTTTTTAGATCGGATCACAAATGGAGTAGGAATTCAGAGGGAAAAATAATTTAACACATTTATAAAATTTTCTTACAGGTAGTTTGCTTGTGCTTGGGCGCGGCCCTTGCGGTCGAGGTTCCTGGAAAGTAAGTTGAATATTGTCATTTATTGTGTAGCTAGTTTCTTAAATTAATGTTTTTTTCGATGTTCAGGTTTTTGCATATTTAAGCATCTGTATCTATAAAGTATCAATATTTATAGTACTTTGATCAGTTGTTTGTTTGACAGTGACTCTTTTCATGACTCTGAACAGAATTACTTAACCGTCTTAACCTCTTTAACGGGCTCCAATTGTTTGTTTTTAAATCAGAAAAAAATAGAAAGTAAAATATAATGTAGTTGTTTTAACCTTAGATAAAATTAACCCAACAAAAAAAAAAAATATATCATCATCCGTAATTTTCGCTTTATTAAACTACTAATTTCATACAAAATTTCATCTGAATCAATTTAAGCGTGAAGAGGTAATTAACAGACAGGGATACTTTCGCATTTATGATACCTATTAAAAAGGATTGAAAATGAGTTGAACAAATTAATTAAAGAAATATCCCGGACTGTTCCGAAATACTGTAACATGGCGTTTTCTTTCAGGTACACCCCTTTCAAGTTCAACACGGCTCCTCGTTACAACCCCGCCGTAAGCGCGACTGCCTCCGTGACCAGCGGCCGGTACAACCCCGGAGTGTACAAGGCGTACAACGCTGGAGCGTACAACGCTGGGGCGTACGACAACTCGGGCCGTTACAATAGCGGTGCCTACGACAACTCTGGCCGCTACGTGCCTGACGATTCTGGCAAATACAAGTAAGAAAGTAACACAAGGTTTTACCCGTAAAATCGTGTGCCCAAATCGAGGTTATACTTATATGTGTTAGAGGACTCTAGGTATATTACCCTTATACAACGATCTAAGAAGAACTACACTGAACAGCAATAAAATATAGGAACAGAATATAGGAGTTTACGGGGGCGATTCGATCGATTCGATTCGATCGTTTATCGATCTAGCTGGGTCTCATATTTAAGGAAACTCGGTTTTAGCTTTTTTCACCCGAGCAAAGCTCAGTCGCCCAGGTCCTAAGCATAAATACTTTAATCGAGCTAACCTTGTAGGTATATTTATTATAGAAACGATCTCAGAAACGGCTCTAACGATTTGGACGATAATTACAATATAGGGGTTTACGGGTGCGAATAACATAACAATCTAGCTAGGTAGTGTTTACATCCCAGATTTTTCACAATGAAACACAATTTTAACTACTCATGATAAAATCGCTAAATCATGATATCATAATAAATAAATGCGTAGGATTGTTTAAATGACAGAATGGGAAATATTGTTTAAGCGTGTCGCCAAAAAGCACATTAAGATAAGAAAAAACTTGATTTATCATGATATGAAATCATTTTCATATATTTATCATTAAACTTAAAAGCGATGTCGTAATTCTATTAGATCAGTGTGTTATTTATCGGTCGGCTGCAAGATTTCAAGAACTTTGTAGGTACCTACCTATATTTCCGAAGAGACGAAAAAACTCAAAGAAAGTGTTAGTATTATTTAGGTCATGTTATTGAGTTGGTGCTAAGATAAATGTTAATTTAAAAACTAGAATTGGGTATGGATGAAAAATGTCAACGTGTTCGAATTAATTAAGGAATTAACATTCCGTATCATGAGAAAAAAATCTCAGAAATTCTGAGATTTTTACCTCTTGATACGGAACGTTATTCCTGTCCAAAAATTATCCATTCGAGCACGTTGTAATTTTCACCCATCCCATACCCAATTAGTTTAAGTAGGTTTTAAGATACAAATTTTACAGTGGGTACCTACCAATAGCTGGTTGTAATGATGTTTAAATTCTTACTTATTATATTTACGATAGGTCAAAAATACCATCGGACACTGTAAGATGACACTGCATAATAAAATACTTCCACGCTTGACACGTCCTTGCTAAATAACCCTGTAGGTAAAAGCAATTTTTCGTGATGATAAGAAAATAAATGCCCTGTCATCACAAGAAACCAAGATTTATGCGTCTTTAATAATCGCTTACATAATATGTTAACGTACAGCTTAAAATAAAAAAGCTCGTGCTCAACATGAGTGACCTCGAAGACTGGCAGTAGTTAGATAGTTCATTATGTTTTAAAAATTGATTTCTAAATTATTTAATAAAGCTACTTACCCCTTAACTTAAAATAAACTATGAAGTTGAAAGTAAAATGCTCTACGTAAAGCCGCTAATTCAGGTAACATACTTAAAGCAGCTGCCCTGAAATGTCAATTAAGTACAAATTTGTTCTTGTTCATAATACTTTGCTTAACATTAACTAAAATGTAAAATTGGTTAGGTATTTATGTAGGTATATCTATGAATGACGAATTTAACATCCACCCATCATCTTCAGCCTTCGTCAACCATTTTGGTGTAGGCCTCCCTCAACCTCTTCCACTCGGTTGTATCCTGGGCTGCGTGTATTAAGTTTAAATAACCAATGATATCCTAACACTTATCACTTATCGCAGGATTCGTTCTAAGCGTTGTTTGAACTTGTTTAGCGGCGACCGAGGCGACCGCGGCGGCGCGGGTGGCTTCTATAGCGGCAGCAGTGACGCCGGCGCACCTGGCGGCTTCTACTCGGGCTCCAGCGATGCCGGCGGCCCCGGCGGCCCCGGAGGCGCCTACACCGGCGTCAACGACAAGTACAAGCCCCACGGTGGTGCTTCTAGGTAAGCATTTATACAATTAAATAAGGCCCGGTTCCTAAATCAACAAAACGCCTCGTTTTGTCTGCGGATGGTTATAAAATTTTACAAACATTTCAAAATTTGACAAACATTTCAAAATTTGACAAATGATGGGCCATTTCAAACAAATTGATCTAGACCCAAACTAAGCAAAGTTAGTAACTAAGCAAAAACTAAGGTGTAAAAAAAATGATATGTATTTAGAAAAAATATACTTATTTTGAGAAGTACACATACATAAATGAATAATAAACATCACTCGAGAACAAAACAAAACACCAGTTGTGCTCATCATCACACAAAGTTTGCCCTTAGATGGGCTCGAACCCTATTTTGTGCTATTATTTACTAAATGACACCATATCGGTGCACTCTGACAAACTAAAATTTCAGGAGTAGTAAGAGATGACTCAAAATTCCCAAAGCCAGCTTTGATTGGTTCTAAAAGACCAATGAGACAAAGCTCACAGTAGCATTCTTAAACCTGTTGTTATATAACATCATTCGTCTTATGGATAGGTAAAACTCAAAGAGAAACATCTCAAAGAGTTCACCAATGTTTTTGAAACAGCTTATTGAAATATCAATTACTATACCTATAGTTATCCATTACTTGCGTTCAAAGGCCTCGTACATAAGATTAATAGGTAGGTACCAAAAATATTCATAAAGGCAATATTTAACTGAGGCATTTGTTTTTAGCGGATCTGGCGGCAGTGGCGCCAGCGCTTCGGCTTCCGTCGGTTCCTCGGGAGGCGCCCGTGTTTCTGCCGTCAGCGGCGCAGGTGTAGGTGTTGGTGGAAAAAGTTCAGGAGTAGTAGGTGTCAGCGGCTCGGGAGTAGTTGGTGTTGGAGCCGGTTTCGGCTCCGGAAAGGCTGGTAGCGGATTCGGAACCGGTAGCGCCTACGGAAAAGCTGGCGCGTCTGTCAGCAACTACGGAGACTACGAGTACAAGCACGGTATCATCCGCAAGGAGGAAGACGTCAGACCCGACGGCTACCACTACCTATATGAGACCGAGAACAAAATCCTCGCCGAAGAATCTGGGGCCCTTGAGAAGGTTGATAACGAACACGATGCGATCAGAGTAAAGGGATTCTACGAATTCGTTGCCCCTGACGGTATCACCTACAGAGTGGACTACACCGCCGATGAGAACGGCTTCGTCGCCAGCGGTGCTCACCTCCCCCAATAAATTCCAACGCAAACCTAGTCGCTAAATGAGTCTAAAATGGATGACGCAATGTAAAAAGGACATTTGATAGTGGAACTGTGTTCAAACCTTTCGTCACGAAAGAGAATTGACGGTTATTTTTGCTTTACTTTAAAACTGGTATTTTATATTTACTTCTAAAGTGAACGATGAAGAACAATATGATAAAGACCTAAACAAAGATCTGAAACAGAGCTACATTTCCTCTATTGTTGAAATGATCAAGCTGTTAATAAAGATTGAAGCTTCCAACAAATACAACTGCATTTTATTTTATTCATTTAAGTAGGTATAAGAAGATATTAAGTATGACATTAAGTTACTTAAATAGTAATTTGAAGATAAGTTATAAAAATACGAAACTACCAATTCAATTCCATTTCGGATCCATTTCGATATGAAATGGATTTTATAAAATGGCAGCGTCTTATTTTCGTAAAGATGCAGATAAGGTACTACAAGGTATCTTCCGTTGACCCACATTATTCAAGGATGTCGCTTACAGTCGCATAAGAATCTACTTTTTATGGGAGGCTACTGGCACACAACTGGATGAATAATGTAACAATTTAAGATAGTATCGTCGCACACAATAATCGCACTGTTGAATAATCACGTCTGTCTGAATCCTCATTTTAATTAGCTGTCTCATTATTGAAATCATCTGTATTATCTACCGAAGATTTAATGATGGCTTTTTTTTCTAAAAGATATATACACATTAATTTATGAAAACAGCATTTGAATTTTTTTCAAATAGGTAAGTGTGTTCAATTTGAATTTACCACTGAGCTTTTTCAGTGAAGGAAAACATCGTGAGGAAACCTGCACCCATCTGCGAAGCAATTCAAAGATGTGTGTGAAGTCCCCAATACTATAGCCCAAACCCTCTCGTGATGAGAGGAGGCCTGTGCCCAACAGTGGGACACAAATATGCTGTAGTAGTAGTAGTAGTAGGTAAGTGTCTACAACACAAGTTTTTGTTTTGTTTTGTGGTATAGGAAAATGATATTCGTCTTTCTTTATGGTAAAAGCATCACAAACGAATAAAAAAGTTGATAGATGCCTGGTGCCTTATATTTTCAGCAGGTTAATATCATATTACGAAGCGATTTCAGATGACATGAATCAGGCGTCAACTTATAAACATTAAATAATAGAATATAACGGAGACATTTATGAGTCCAGAATAAGATAGTTTAGACATTATCCCTAGCCCCACCCCTACTTCGAAATCTCATTCAAAATTTCAAACCAACCTAATGATATAAGAGTTGGCTCATTACATTATTCCTGTTTCGTATGAAAATAAAATCACGAGGCAAACTAGGCATACACATTTTACAAAAAACTAGTTACTTACCTATCTTCTAAAACACTGATAATGACTTCTTATAACCATTTTTCTCGTGAGGTTGTAACCTTATTTTGACTCGGCTATTTCTGATGACGCATCTCAAGGAATTGCATACCTAGTTGTCTGTATTGCTAATCAACTGATTTACATTATTCTGCAAATATGTAGGTAGGTAAAATATCAAAACAGGCGGATATACACACCTATTAGATACTACAAAAGTTCGTGTGTTGTGTGCTAATATTATCATCAATGACATACCGAGTGGGGCCCGTAATAGGAGCAAACAAATTCAAATTCAATCATTTATTCAGCAAATTGGCTACATAGGGGCACTTTTACATGTCAGAAAATGAATTTACCAGGGGCTTCCTAGACCCATTGCTTGAGAAGGAACAATTTGAAAGATGATTCCACAGATTCGCAGTTGCCTTGATAGGACCTAATCCTAATGCTACCAAATGCTGAATATGGGAGCTAAGGTAATTTAAAGTTACAACCCATAATCAACGAATGGCGGAGTTTTGACGTAATGTAAAGTTTCCATAAACGAGTATTTTAAATGCGAGCTTTAGTCTTAGTCAATTCTCGGTGAATACGTTTTTGACCACTATCTGGTATTCGATTTGGCTCATTTTCGTCTACTTGCGTATCTTTGGTGACAATGCGATAATACAAAAAAATATGAAGTTTTTATTTTTTTAAGAAAAGCACTACATTTCGGCATGGGAAAAGATTTGCTGGCTTCATATGTATTTAAAGGGCCTCGCCAAACTTTGGTCCATTTAAACCAAATACTCAGCCCGCAAATGCCTACTTCTAGCTTCGCCAATAATGTACAATTGGTCCCGTTGGTAGTCATCTCTTGGGTCTGACTTGTTACAAAATTACGAGAATCGGTCAAGAATGCAACCTGTAGAGGAGAACATCCGGACATACGAAAGCATTTTATCAGAAACAGTGAGGCCCTTTGCTCGATCTGTAAAAAAAACATGATGAGATGTAGAAACATCGCCAGTCCTAAAAGTTGTATTTTGATCATTTCTACTACAGTCTATTTGCGTCCCACTGCTGGGCACAGGCCTCCTCTCATTACGAGAGGTTTGGGGCTATAGTCCCCACGCGGGCCCAGTGCGGATTGGAGACTTCACACACATCTTTGAATTACTTCGCAGATGCGTGCAGGTTTCCTCGCGATGTTTTCCTTCACCGAAAAGCTCAGTGGTGAATTCAAATTGAATTTCGCACATAAGTAAACTTAGAGGTGCGAGCCGGAATCGAACCCCCGACCCTCTGCATGAGAGGCGGTAAGGTCGAACCATTGATCATTTTATTCATCGATTATTTTTCATTTATAGGTACTAAACATCTCACTGTTCTAAATATTCACATGAGCAAAAACAGTCAGTTCACCAAATATTCATTATTTCTATTCAAACTAGGAAAACATCGCGTACATAAGAAGAACAGCATATGTATACATAACAAGTCAGTTCTAAATGGCACGGGCTGACACCAGCGTCAACACCATGGCGCATCCGCTTCAGGGAATTCCATCGTGTCATCGTGGCGCCAGGAAACCGGATGAAACTCAATAAAATTGGGTCTCTGGAATGCAAAAAGGTATACTTTGTTGTTTACATCGTGGTGGCATAGGTATTTATGCAAGGCGATGTGTGAAGCGAATCCACATACCAATTCAAGAGTAACAGCTCTCTCGGAAGCTCGTCTCGCTTACCACAATTTTAAATAAAGCCTAATTTATAACAAACAGATAACCCTGTGCCATAAGTGATTTATTATCCTAACCTTTTACTAACACCACCGATCGACCTCGCCGCGCCTTCGCAGAAGTGTGTTCCAATTTTCGGTACGTTTAGACTTTACATATATGCTAATTGAAATAGGATATCTAAATGTTAATCAGATTACTATGAAAACTTATAAGACTCTCAGAAAACCAAGATCGACTTCATTAAAATATTTATTTTTGCGTGTGATTTAATCGCTTTCAATTTCAGATTTGAGGTATAATCTGAGGCGTGAGCAGCTGTCCGCGTGGTGGCTGCAGATCTGATAGCATCATAGGCTTTGTCGTGACAAGTGATTTATTGTGGAGTGAAAATAGAAGATGATGCAATATGCTAAATGCGTAAGTAAACGTGTCAATTTGAGCGCCTAGCTTTTGAAGATGCTATTTATTGTGCCTTGTACTTAGATTTTTTTTAATATTAATTCTAGTCAAAGATCTTCTACATTCTGCATTAAATACAAAATTTTATTCGATTACTTAAAGTAACATTTACAAATTGATCACTTATAGGATATAAAATTGGTGCTGAGATAACAATATGAGCTTTGCTCGGGTGAAAATGGCTAAACCCGAGTTTTCTCAGATATGAGACCTAGCTAAATCGATTTGTTGCCCCCGTAAACCCCTATACTCCAAATTTCGTCCAAATCTTTAAAGCCGTTTCTGATGTTGAGCTCGCTTGTAGGTATAAATAAATTGAGAAATATACAGATTAGCGCATTTAAAGTAAGATTAGGGGCTGCAGTTGCACTTACAGTAAAGTAAATAGACCTCTGAATTAATCAAGGGACAGTATTAACAAGTATTTTATTCCTATTACTTTCTGCCCGCGACTTCGTCCGCGTGGAATTCGGTTAAGGGCTTGTAACCGGTTTTTGCCCCCATACAAATAAACCGGTTTCTTTATCGTTCTTTCGTTTACTGTTTTATGTTTAATAAGGCGATAAAATAATACAAAGTAACAACCTAAATACACTATAGAGTTCCACATTAAGAGTATAAAATAATTCTAAGTATTTGCCTATTTCGGGGTTTTTAAAATTAACCGGTTACAAGCCCTGTCGGTTACAGCGTTCCCGCGCGAATTGAGCGTTACACTATAACAAATTATATACTAAAACCTTCCTCTTGAATCACTATTTACTAAAAAGTCCGGATCAAAATCCGTTGCGTAGTTTAAAAGATCTAAGTATACATAGGGACAGACAGCAGGAAGCTACTTTGTTTTAAACTAATCTATATGTAGTGTTGACGAAAATATACTAATAAAAGTGTCATAGAATAAAAACTATGTAAAATATTTTTTCAGGTTATTTTGCTCTCCGTCTTATCTGCGATCCAGAGCACGCCCTATGATGATGGAAAGTACAGGCCAAATCAGCGCTATTATGGCACTGACGACGGTCGGTACTATCGGCCGGTAGGCGAAGGAAAATATATACGAGGGGACGAAGGAAAATACACATATATCTACACGAACGGATTGTATCCTGAAGATGACGGGGACTACAGATACGTGCATCAAGAAGGACCGAGCGGCGGTTTTGGAGGGAATGGCGGTTTTGGAGGGAATGGCGGTTATGGAGGGAATGGCGGATATGGAGGGAATGGCGGGTTCGGGCCAAATGGTGGGTTCGGGCCAAATGGTGGTTTCGGGCCAAATGGCCCAGGCGGACCAAAGGGTCCAGACGGACCAAATAAAGGAAATGACGGTTACGGAAATGACAGAAACCGAGAAGACACATCATACAGACCTCAAGGGAATCAATATATAGGGAAGAAAATTTACGCCGAACGATACCCGTATATGGATCAGATAATCGAAAGCTTGGTTAATCAGTATGTGACCAATGAATACATTAACTTCGGGGATGAATCGCAGGGGAGCTCGTCGCATTACGACAAGGTTCACTCCGGCAATGAAGTTGCTGTGAAATGCCATTACCTCTCTCCACAAGCAAACGCTTCGGAAGCTTCAGAATATGTTACACAGTAAGTACTTAGGTATAAATATTCAACATTTTGTAAAATAAAGTTCACTCAAAATATTTCTTCGGGTCAATGATAACGAACAAAAGTAATATTATCTAATACTACTAATAATAAGTCTGTAGAAGAAGTCGCGTCTGAAACTTGAAAATTAAAAGAAACTATAAAGTCGAGGGCACAATATAAACGATACTGAACACAAAATAACGAATTATATAAAAAAAAACTGTATTCTCTACTGGACGGATTGCAACAAAATTTGGTAGGAGGTACTTTATAGGTAACACTGGTCAACATATAGGCTACTTTTTATGCCGGAAAAATGCAGAGTTCCCGCGGGAATGCTATTAACAAATTCCACGTGGACGAAGTCGCGGGCAGAAGCTAGCACACACTTTATGTATAAGCCACAGAGAGTACCTTAAACAACGAAACAGCATATACGATTTATCCATATTGAGCCGAAAAGCATCCAGATCAGCTTAATTCTGGACAGAATATATTCTGCTAATTTCCACTGATTTATTTATTTTACTCATTTTGCATTGTGTATTTAAAACGACATTATTTTAAAGCATTGTTTTACTTTAATAAGGTATACTTTCAAAATAGAGCAGGTCACGATTTAGTGACCAAAAATAAGAAAAACACTTAACAAAAATGTCTGCAAAATAACCTTTGTGACTTTGTAGACATTTAAATACGCATTTTTAGCGAGCAATAAACATTTTGCGGTCATCGTCCGGCTGCTTTATTTTTTCGCCGAGACTAAACAAATATTTAACACTTTTTTCTTTTATTGCCGGGAAATACGTTCCGAATGAATCATTTATAACACTTCGTAATTTTTACTTATAGTACGTAACCGTTATTCAATTTCTTCGAAATTACTACACCTAAGTTAAAAGTGATTTTTCATCTTGTATTTAAAGGATTTTTTTTACTTTTATCTATTTACCTTAGGTACCCTTTCTAAGTATTTGATCCAGGAAATTCGTTTCAACTCAAAATACCTACAGTCAGTGACTGAGTTGACCATGTTCTGCTTCTACATGTAAATTTCATTCAATATCTATTGATTTGAGATGTTGAGATGAAACAATGACTCCCGCGCACTCCGCCCACAATGTCACAAATTTCAATTTCACGTAAATAAGGAATAATAATGTTATCGGATAACCTCGTTCATTAAAGTGCTTTTAAAAGTCAATACTTACATTTGAATATTAGAATGCTTTATAATAAAAAATAAAGTTAATTAAAAAAACAAAAATACAAAAACAAGACTAGTAAGTAGCCGCTTAAAACGTAACGCCTGACGATTTCTACAGTCGGGACCCATTATAAGAATAATTTGGCCTATCTACCTATGGTCCCGTCTGTCCAAATCGTTAGGTGTTACATACATTCTTAGCGGTAGTTTATGTTTACATACTCTTGTTGGTTTCCTTTTAGAGCGCAGTTAGGTCAAAACAATACGACTTCTAACTTGGGTTTATTAGATGACATACCGGAAAAAAAACAAATATGTTTAATTGTTGTATTTAATTATGTTTAGTATTAGTACATTTTGTGTTTGTTTCTTGTACACATCTTAGTACGGAGCACCGCCTACCAATCTAGTTTTTTTTCTTCATCTCCACTATCCAAAGGTTGTCTGGTAGAGTGATGATAGATCGCTTTTAAGCGATAAGACCACCTGCTGTATGCCATATTTTCTGTGTAATTACATTATGTCTGTACTGTTCCTTGAATGTGTGCTGTTCAATAAAGTATATTGTATTGTATTGTTTCAGATACCCGCCACGCCTCAACGGAAAAGATGGGTCTTTCTACAGCTTCAAAGGCACCAGAGTTCTGAACACTGTTGCACAGTCCACCACGAACCAGCTCACCTTAGAGTATGAAGTATTAGTCAAAATTGTAAACAAAACCAATAATTAAATTCGTAATAGGAACTTCAGTGTCGAATCATAATAATTAAGTACTTTTAATTTAAATTACTCGTACCTAGTAATTATTCAGCCATGTGATCTATATAATAAAGGCATCTCATATTAAGCATTGTTTTCATTCTTATTCTGTAACAGTATATGCAAAGTAATAAATCGAATACCTGTATAAAAATCACTAAAAAATATTTGTTTTCTCAAGAGATTATACACATACACATGTGCATATAATAAACTGCAGACCTATTTGATTTTCTGATACAGAACGGATTTCATTAATTAAATAAGTCACATAGTCAGTCGTCAGTCAGCTCTACGTAGATAAAGTATTTTAATTAAAAAAAAACAAGGAAATTTATTTTTCATCACACTTGCTCGAAAACAGTGTCATTGCCAGCAAAGCGGTCTCGAAGGCCCTTATTGTGACCACGGGCTTTCGAGATTTCTTATAAGCCCACGGGCCGTAATGTATTTTATTTCTTTTTTTTTTCCGAAATAATACACAATCCGCATCATTGTTAGTGGCCAGTACGAACTGAATTCAAAAACGCAGACCGTTCACAAACCCTTTTTCTTAGTTTTTAAATGTACCTACGGTCGTACCTGGCCGCTTACGATAGCGCGGTCGTTAAGTTTTCTTTTTCATATTGTTGTAATTATTGATTTTTAATCCTGAGATTTCTCAATGATAACTTGGTACTTATTTCCTTTATTTTTCTCGCAAGTGTGATAAAAAACATTGTGTGTATCACGGGCGGTAATAGGAATTGCAATCTCAAGCCCTTTTAAAGTCTTTAACATTCGGTTTCGGGCTTATAAATGCTCTCGACTTGAATTCCTCGTTTACCGCCCTTAATAAAGTCACTGGAGGTTTTTGAAAAAATGTCCGAACAAGGTACTGAAAGTTCCGGCTCCAACTTTCAGGATTTAGGCGCTCCTTTCAGACCTCTATTAATTAGACACCAGCTGTTAGGTACATTGAAAAAGACTTATTTATGTGGATACTATTCATAATTCGGAACTACATACTAAGACCTACGAGGACTAACCCCAACCTCGGGTTAGCCTCTATACTCGAGTTAAGTTCATTCAACTAAAGATGAGTAAGGCCCATTTACACCATGCCGCTAATCTCGCGTTAGCCTCCTTACGCAGCTATAATTGTATCTGCTTAACTCGAGTTAGAGACAAACCCGAGGTTTGCGACGTTGGTGCAGGTCGGTCTTAGATGCTAACCCGACTTTAGTAGCTTGGTGCAAATGGTCCCAAGCATAGTTCACATATACACACTGTTACCGAAAACAGAATGATGAATATAATTTAAATTTCGGAAGGACAACCAGGCCTCAATGATCCAATTCTAGCTCACAGGCGTGGCCAATGCTTTAATATATCACAAATCAACCCAAATACGTTGAATCGAATGCCAACATTACAAATAAAATTTACATTATCTACGATTTAGACGGATGTCTATCGCCAACCATTTTTGAATTTGGTCTATCTATAAAAGAACCGATAGGCGTTTAAACTGTATCATTCGGTTTATTTCGCTCAGTTCTATCGTTCTATTGTTACCATGAAGTTGGTTTTGGTAAGTCACATTAAGTATTTAAAAGGAACAATAGTAGAAAAATATCAAAGAAATCTAGTTAAAAAGTTTGAGCAAGTACCTACTTCTATTTAGATAAGGAACATCTGTTGAAGTTGTAACTATGTGCCCTAGAGCCTAATTTGATTTTTATAAGTTATTAAAGTTTAACTTAAATATGGAGAAATAATGAAAAATAAGAAGTATTTAAATCATAAATAAAGTCTAGATACCAAAAGGAAGTTAATAGATGCGTTAGAGTTAAATCTGGAATGTTTAAACGAAATTGAGAAATTCGTATCGATTCGTGTAATAGAAATGTTACTGAGTGGATTCGTGTAATAGAAATGTTAAAGTTCCTGTGGAGTGGATTCGTGTAATAGAAATAAATATCTTCAAAGTCAAATATCTCGTAAACTATGAGGAATTTACCAGACGGAATTAAGGTGTAATGAATGTAGATAACGGACTCTATTCGAATTCATCGAAAAACGGGTAAAGTTTGAAGTTCGAAAAACAACCCGCCCGCGCGTGTTGATGTGCTAAAAACATACATGGGAGCAGGCCCGGAGATCGATGCTCGGAGTGATTGGAGTATTGAATGAGCGATCTCGCCGGACATGCGTGGTGGGCGTGATCCAGGCATACTGGAATAGGCATTTCGGTTAAAAGGTGTACTAAATATTAACCCCCTAGAAAAGTGGGGGGGGGTTATTATAATAAATTGAATACGTGCGAAATTTGATTAAATGAGACGGTGAACTAGATCGGTGGAAGCTAGTTTGAGGCACATGGATTGTCACCAAAAGGTAATAATTAAAGTGAGTTGGGAAAATCAAATAATTAAATAATTTTATTTAATTTGAACTGTTGAGCACGGCAACAGAGCAGGATGGGGGAACATTCTTGGGAGGTTTTGGAGGAGTAAGAGATGGAGTTTGTATTTTATATAAATAATGGGATACTCTGATTGTGGTATCATGATTTCTTATGTTTGCGTGTTTTGATTGGTTGGGAGAATCGAATGAAAGCCGAAATACAGTAAGCTGGACTTTTCACTCAAATGTTGGTCAGCAACACAATGACGTTTGGATCTTGACTGTGATTGGATATGACTGCCCCGTTAAAACAGATGATGTTGGAATTCGCATTACGGCTAGGATTTCTTATGTCTGCGGTGTTTGGAGTAACAGAGTGAACAGGATGATAACCGAACAATAGTAGGTTTGACGCATCGCTCAAATGTTGGTCAGCGACACAATGACGTTCGGATCTTGGCTGTGATTGTGTATGAACGACACATTAAGAGATGAGGATGAGAGTAGAACGCATTACAGCTATTCACTAACGTGATAGCTTGAGACTAGCAGGGAGTCTAATGCATTACAGCTATTCACTAACGTGATAGTTTGAGACGAGATGAGAGTCGAACGCATTACGGCTAGGATTTCTTATGTTTGCGGTGTTTGGAGTAACAGAGTGAACAGGATGATAACCGAACAATAGTAGGTTTGACGCATCGCTCAAATGTTGGTCAGCGACACAATGACGTTTGAATCTTGGCTGTGATTGTGTATGAACGACATAAATGAGACTAGAGGGGAGTCTAACGCATTACAGCTTTTCACTAACGTGTTAGCTTGAGACTAGCAGGGAGTCTAATGCATTACAGCTTTTCACTAACGTGTTAGCTTGAGATGAGATTGGGAGTCGAACGCAATACAGCTTTTCTCTTACGAGTGAGCTAAAGACGAGAAAGGGAGTCGAACGCATTACGGCTAGGATTTCTTATGTTTGCGGTGTTTGGAGTAACAGAGTGAACAGGATGATAACCGAACAATAGTAGGTTTGACGCATCGCTCAAATGTTGGTCAGCGACACAATGACGTTTGAATCTTGGCTGTGATTGTGTACGAACGACATAAATGAGACTAGAGGGGAGTCTAACGCATTACAGCTTTTCACTAACGTGTTAGCTAGAGACTAGCAGGGAGTCTAATGCATGACAGCTATTCACTAACGTGTTAGCTTGAGATGAGATTGGGAGTCGAACGCAATACAGCTTTTCTCTTACGAGTAAGCTAAAGACGAGGTTGGGAGTCGAACGCATTACAGCTTTTCACTAACGTGTTAGCTAAAGACGAGAAAGGGAGTCGAACGCTATACAGCTTTTCTCTTACGAGTAAGCTAAAGACGAGAAAGGGAGTCGAACGCAATACAGCTTTCACTTACGTGTCAGCTGCTTGGAATGTTGGGAAACCGGCACTTTGTCATGATAATAAAACCATTTTATTTAACATTTCTTTTTCAGCTATTCTTTTTCAGCGCAGCACCTCCATACATATTTTTTACATCCTACAGATACGCCGTGTTTCAAGCAAAATTTATATTGTTTATCACACAAAGTTATCTATATATTGTGTCCACAGAGTGGTTCCTTTATAACAGGTGTACGACGGTATGTGTGGTGGTTGCCCCCGAGTGGTGGGGGGGCTTGGAATATTCGATTACTATATGGATGGATTTGTCCTTGATCAGGGTGCGCGTTGGTAGGAGCGTATCCTCTTCGCCACACCCATTTTTTTTTTTTTAATTTAAATTAATTCTTAATTTAAATGAATATTATTTTCAATTACATTTCTTTTCTTTTAATAATGGGTGAGGCGTTGCCATTAGAATTTAAGTGCTTTGCTTATTTTACTTCCAAGCTGGGGCAATTACCGACATAGCTAAATTAAGTTTCTTTGACACACTCGAGGCACTGATGTAGTCTTGGTTGAGCCACGACTAGACTACTCAAAGAATCTGGATTACTATCATGACAAAGGGACTAAACGATCACAAGCCAAAGGGAATTTAATTCCAACTAAAGAACGGATCTTCAAGACATGTTCTTGTTGATTCGTTTTTATTTTTTGTTTTTTTTTATTTTACCTTTCTATTTTTATAACATTTTCTTTTTTTTAAAACATTTTTCATTGAAATAACGAGGAAAATTCATCATGGAAATTGGGCCATGATGCTAACAGTTACAAAGTGTAAATCTTCTTTTTTCTTTAAAATAATACCTATAGGTTAAGAAAATCGTACAAAGTGAACATTTCTGTAATTTAGTTTGTTTTCTACTGGGTATATGGGCCCTTTTATTATTATGTTAAATGTTATATCGAGATTGTAAAAGCCTTTTTGCAACATTCAGTAGCCTCGAATAAAGAGTCATTCTGAAAATTAAACTGAGTTCTGACTTCTGTTATTCAGTGGTTTCTGTTGCAGTTGTAGCATGTTTTTATAACTCGGCCTAAATGATAGAACTGAAAACACTTCCCCGCAGTCATTCGTGGTGTTGGCTGTCCTCGGTCTCAGCTACGCTGAAGACGATGGTCAGTACCGCCCCGCGCGGTATGGAGGCGACGACGGTAAATACCGATCCGGGAACGATGGCTTCTACTACGGCTCCCCGGAGACTAAATACGTGTACACCGCCTTAGACGACAGGTACAGGTTCTGGAAAAAATAATAAATAGCTGAAAATTTATGTTATGTACCACATGTAGAATCCCCCATTTTGCGTGGTAGTTTCGGGAAATTCTCTCTTAGTCTCCCTCACATTTCCAAAAAAACATACGTGCCAAATTTCAGCTCTCTACAACCATTAGGTACTTTGTCTGGGTGTTTCTGTCAGTCATCATTCAGTGAGGAAAAAAGAGTTTTAAATATTTATATTGATTTTTGTAACGATAAAACTTATTGATTAAATAGTCAGTCTTAAGAAAGGTAAAATTTCTTATTGTTTGAGACGGAGAAAGTTCAAAATCTAGTCATCGGCAAACGAATCGACAGTTCAGCAACAGAACTCCATAGCCAATTTTTATTTCAGTCATTATTTATTTTCTTAATTTAACTAGTTTATTTATTTTATCATCATCTTAACTAGTTTAATTATCATGTTATATTAATGTTAATATCATTACAACAGATACAAGAGCCTGTTCGGAAGGAATGGCAAATACGGCTCGATCTACAGCGCGTACCAGCCATATTACGTGAAGGCGTACCCATACCAGTACCAGCCGCTGTTCACGCCAATCGTTAACTATGGCGATCAAAATGGGTAAGTTTCTCGGTAATTAGAGCTGCAATTCGTTAGGAATAATATTCTTCTTCTCAGAGGTAACGCGTGAACTGAGTATGATTGATTACCTCTTCATTTAATTTCACTTTTATGCGCTGTATTAGTATACCTTTTTGACAACGACAACGAAAACTAAACAAAATGCGTATTTTTAAACTATTTATTGCTATTTAAGCGTAAATAAAGGAATCCCAGAGCAAATATCACTCAAAAGATGTCCCATATGTTGAATCAGGATGGTTTGAGATGGTAATAATCCTATGTTATCCCAAAAATTTGCATCTTGAGGTTAGAATTTTGTTTATCAAATAAGATAATTATGGATGGACAGACTTTTAGTCTTTACTAATATTCTTGATTTCAAAAAACTTAAAAAGAGGTTTTCCAGTTTATTGATTGTTTGAAACCTACTGATAGGTATTTATGGCATTACTACTACTACTACAGCCTATTTGCGTCCCACTGCTGGGCACATGCCTCCTCTCATCACGAGAGGGTTTGGGCTGTAGTCCCCACGCGGGCCCAGTGCAGATTGGGGACTTCACACACATCATTTATGGCATTGTTTCGAAATAATTGTTACTGTATTGCATCAGTTTAATTGCAGTCACTTGTTATTTATGATTAATAGGTACTGTGACGTGAAAACTCTACAGTACCTAGATTTAAATTACAAAATTTCTATAACGTAACATAACATAACAAGCATTGGCTCTAAACTGAAGAGTCATCGTGATCACTTCGTATTATCCGAACTGACATGAAATTTCGATGACAATGATGTCATTAAGTAAATGCGTTGGATAATCTTCTTAATTTATAATTATTTACCGCCTGGAACGCTACATTTACTAACAGAATATACTTATTGGGTACATGTTATACTGCCAATTAATAATGTCACGAAATATTTCTATCTGTCTCTATCTATTACATCTGTTGCATGGAATAAAACAATATCACGATAATATTGACTGCTGCTACATTAACCTGCATTGATTACAATAATTACTTAACAATATACTGATAATTTTCAGACTTGAAGTAGAGCCATTCGCTTCATCACTAGCGGCGGTGACGGCGCGACCCTCTGTGGTTCCAGTGCTGCAGACCGCACGACCCCTCATCTACTCCGTGACGCCCAAACCGTTGGCTTACTCCCCTTTCTCCATCTACCCTAGAGCTGGCTACGAATCTAGCGCCAAAATCCTCAGACAAGAAAACGAATCTGACGTAAACAGCTACCACTACCTCTACGAGACAGAAAACGGAATAGCTGCTGAAGAAGCAGGCAGGGTCGAGCCAGTGGTTAACGGTGGCGGCACCAGAGCTAAAGGATTCTATGAGTACATAGGTGACGATGGACTGAAATACCGCGTAGATTACACTGCCGATGAAAATGGGTTCCGACCCACCGGTGACCACCTGCCTAAGGCCTGAACGCTACTAAGACGTTCCCATTTATGATTTACCGAAATTATTGTCACACCTAATAAAGTATTACGTAGACGTGGTTAATTAATAGTCGTTTCCTTTTTACACCTACACTTAATTGATTGATTTATTAAGAAAATACGAGTGTTGTATGTGATGTATAGCTTATTTTTGTCAAGTTATTGTCATATTGATTACCTAATCAATAGCAGACGTGTGCATATTGTTAGTAGCAAAATAAGGATGTAACCACCTACCTTTACCTAAATGATAGTACATTGGTTTATAAAAAATGCATTGATGGCGTAGGTCTTTGTATTTAATCATGTAAAAAATGCAAGTTACCAGTATTTTATCCTCAATTTTCTTGTCAGAAAATTTTGAACCTTTAGGTATTTATTGGGCCCGCGTGGGGACTATAGCCCGAACCCTCTCGTGATGAGAGGAGGCCTGTGCCCAGCAGTGGGACGCAAATAGGCTGTAGTAGTAGTAGGCATTTCAGATATTCATGTGGGTCCCATTAGGCAAAGTTTTGGTAAGTTCATACAAAATGTTGAAAACTATACAAATTTACATCGTAAAAAAGTTGAACTTGCGACTCTTAATAAGTCGACAGACCATTTTAACATTTGAACTTGGCCTGGCGGACTGCCTCGTGCGCCAAGATTGGTATTTCCGTTGATATTCATAGAAACAAACTTTGATTGAATATTGAATACAAATTTCAAACAAATCAACACATCTTCGAAAAATCGATTCAATCGTTTAATGAAATATTCATGATTAAAATATAGATCAAGAATTTTTAGGGTTAAACAATACAAAAGAATAGGAAAGACTATGTGTGCAAGATTATTTTTTTTTCATAGAAAGTCACTCCCTAGATGTTGGTTCCATCGAAAGCAAGAAGACGAAAATTTTCAATACATTTTAGAAAACACAAGGTCAAGTAAAATTGTTATCATTTATTTCTTTCACTTAAATGTTACGTAAGCATCGTAAGTAATTCTCAATGGTTCCGAGAAAACTTCTTTCCTTCGCTTTCCTGTTAATAATAAAATTAGAACTAAAATTATTGACTAGGTACCTATAATTGAAAATACCTGCTTGTCTACTACTACTACTACAGTCTATTTGCGTCCCACTGCTGGGCACAGACCTCCTCTCATCACGAGAGAGTCCCCACGCATTGGGGACTTACTACTTATCATTTTAAAAAAAGCATGTAAAAATCAGATTTAGTGACGGAACCTCCAAAGCTGTTTTTTTTTCCAAACAAACAAACAAATTAAAATAAGATCATCTGAATAAAATCCTTGAGTGGACCATTTAGGTTGGCATTAAGTGAGGTTATAGAATAAGGCCTAATAACATTATTTTTAGATCTATGGTGGTATTCTTATTGCTTGTGACATTAACAAGGTGTTTTCGACTGGACCCTTGGTCAAGAAATTGGATTCAAATTAGATCCTGTGGATTTTTCGATATTATGTAGGCCATGTAGATTCTAGAAGTCTTGGTTTCTCAAGGCAAAATTGTGTGGGGAAATGGGAATGTCGCAATGATAGAGATGTGTGCAATCCAAACTACGATTAGTGTCTTATCAAGTTACTACCTGAGAAAATACAATAACGAAATCCATACTAATATTATAAATGCGAAAGTAACTCTGCCTGTCTGCCTCTCCACGCTTCAACCGCTGGACCGATTTGGATGAAATTTGGTATGGATATAGTTGGAGTCCCGGGAATCAAATAGGCTACGTTTGTTCCGGAAAAACGCGTAGCTCGAAGAAACGAAAGAACGTAGGGCGAAGTCGCGGGCACAAGCTAGTTTATATATAAATCCTTCGTTGCGCAATGGAAGAATTAAGTTATTGTTAAAATTATTCCCAATTTGTGATGAGAGGAGGCCTGTGGCCAGTAGTGGGACACAAATAGGCTGTAGTAGAAGTAGTTAGTAGTAGTCAAATTATTGAATATACTCGTAATTTGTTGTTGAAATTATTAATAATTTGATGGAGTAGTATTAGCATTAATAACCGATTTTAGGTCAGGGTAACTTTATCCTAACATCTAACATAAATACGGATTTTTTTTATAGTTTCACGTCTTAAATAGTGAATTTATCATCAAGATTTTGGTATGATTCCATGTCTTAAAAACTGCGTAACCGATTCTGATGAAATTTGTACAGTTCCCTAAGTTGAATTAGCATAAGAAAAAATTATTATCAAAATCCGATCAATAGTTTCGGAGAAATACGTGGAGAGATCTATATACCTACGTACATTTACAATATTTTGTATATTTGCTTGTAAGCCCAAACAGATTATCATATCATGCTTTTCAAATAATATTACATACATTGAATGGAAAATCTAATTTTTTTTGAAGTCGGTTGCAAATAATTAAGTCATTCCAATACTTATCAGCGTACCTAATCATCATAGATATAAAACAGATTTTAGGCACATTTCGGGTAATTTTTATGCGTTTTGAAGTTATAGCTATAAGATATTTTCACGCATGTAAACTGCAATAATTTTAAAAGCAATTTGATAAAACTAAAACACCAGATTTAAAAACATATTTGGAACCTTGTAAGTAAATAAATATTCTTGGCACTTAAGTATCACTAACATTTTGACCATAAATTATGTGGGTCATTATCGCGCGTGATCTCGATTATTTTGACTACAGCAACCTATAAAATTGGAACCTGAACTAAAATTTTACCTTTTAAATAAAAAAACAGAAGCTTTTCGAAAGAAGCTTCTGTTTTCAGGGTTCCGAACCTCAAGAAGTAAAAACGGAACCCTTATAGATCACTCGTGTGTCTATCCGTCCGTCTGTCACAGTCGATTTTCTCCGAAACTACAGGACCGATTAAATTGAAATTTGGTACGTATATGTAAGTTTGAGACCCAAAGACGTGTAACGAAAATAAATGAATTTTAAACATAGACCCAATTTTTGGGGGTTAAATTTGAAAAAATATCAATGAAGTTTTTCAAACTAATGTCGTGTGACATATCAAATGAAAGTACTTCTTCTGAGGATCTCAAATATATTTTTTTAAATTCTTTTTTGATCATAACTTTTCGACTTATTTAAGAAAATAGGCGAAAAATTACCATTCCTCCCGTTATCTCCGAAACCACTGGACCTCAAATTTTGGAAAAAATACGGAGGATAGTTATTGACCTAAAGATTCCAGGAAAATTATTAAGAAGTC
This sequence comes from Aethes cnicana, assembly GCA_963971205.1. NCBI lineage: Eukaryota > Metazoa > Arthropoda > Insecta > Lepidoptera > Tortricidae > Aethes > Aethes cnicana. Next base: position 10,932,707 of record OZ020276.1, read on the forward strand.
CATGGTATTTGAAATCTATCATATAAAAGAGCTTATCCTGTGATACGGTTTGAAAATGACGTCATTGAAAATATACAAGGGTCGGAACCCTCTCCAAGCGAGTTTAACTCGCTTCTTGGCCGGTTTTATTTTTTCTCAGGATCTCTTGAAGACGGTATAGTTTCTCAGAATCGAGATAATACAATGAAACTGTGAATTTATTAGTCTGAGTTTCCTTTGGAACGCAATGGAGACAGAGAGACGTAAAGGGACCAATCACGCACACGCAGGGTGCTCCTCTGAATAGAGATATTATATACACTTAAAATTATTTTGGTTTATAGTACGGTTGGTTTGGTAGGTATCCAATGAAAGTTACCAAACCGACCGTAGTATTTTTTTTGGAAAGGGTGGAATGGGTCCTAAGATATGTAATAGACTGCCTAAAGCAATATCAGAAATGAATATGCGATATATATAAGAAAGATAAGATAAAGATAGCATTATAAGAAAAACTTGTAAAAGACTTTGTTCACATTTCTTATAAATAAAGCCTATTACTCAATTAATGAATATTTAAATGATGAAACTATTTGACTAAGTAACTACATACCTACATAGTAAGTAAGTAAGCATGCTGCGCTGCATCCTCTATTTGTCAGCTATTTGTACGCCTTACGGCAAAACTCGGCAGGACATAAAATTTGTACCATCGTGATGCGACCTGATTTATGACAAATAAATGATATTTGATTTGATTTGATTTAAATATAAACCAAAATAAGTTTACTTAACCTAAACATTTAATAAATAAGGGCAAAGTCAAAATATAAAATACTTTTCCTTGTATCTTTAGAAATTCTATTTTAATCGATGTACCTACTCAATTTAATTTATGCGTGAGATCTGTTGTATTTCTTGACGCTCCTTGGAAAATATTTTACATAAGTTATTTAGTACACGCGAGACAAATCCGCTATTCCTAAAAAAATCCTAACTTTCACGTAAAAAACTACTGAATGGATTTTAATGAAACTTAACAATTACAATTTTATACATCATTACAAGCTTATACATCAAAATAGCACATATATAGGCTACAATTTATAAAGATATTGTGTATATAAGCTACTCGAAAGACGAAGACCTGCGCAGACGAAGTCGCGGGCACCAGCTAGTTAAATATAAAAGTCTCGTTTCAAATTTTCATTATTATTTCTTTAATGACAAATTGCATTTTAAATTTCTTTTTAATTTACCTCGCTACTACATGATGAGTCGAAGTCAAAGTCTTTCGAATCTAGTAGTTTAGTTTAGTGATAATTGATATTGAACGATTAAAAAAATCAAGTGTAATAAATAGCACTTCAAGACTTTTATACATAAAAGTTATAGCTGTTGCTAAAGTGAAAATCGACCTGTTCGTTCAGTTCAGCGTTGAAAGGTTATGGCAATAACGTTCAAAGGCCAGCAGCTTATATGTTTTTGAAATTAGAGAACGGTAATCCGACTAAATTTTGCATTGGAAATCAAAAGTTCGCCAACTTCCTTAGGAAAGGAAACTAAATAATAAAATCAAAATGACGATTAAAAAAAAACATTATTTACTTGCACAGAGTTATTTGTGTATACTTCATCCTACCTGCTATACATTTACTGTGTTATAATTTACTGGGAACAGAAAACAACTTTGGCACTGAAATTCTACTCGTCAAAGCTGAAGTAAATGTCGCTAGATAATGAGTAATTTTTCAAACCAATAATTTAGTCAATGAAGTCATATGAAGTGAAGTATTGTGTTATATATAGGTGCCAATCATAGAAATATGAATGGAAATTTCTCTCTGTGATCTGAGGTGCCAACATACTTCCTACAGATGGAGCTGTTATAATATATTTGTATAAAATTTGCAAAAATAAGCAATCAACAGAATGACTAGTCAATATCAAATATATTGTAAATTCAATGTAAAGCTAAATTGAATAAAAATGGAAATGTCGAAATCAGTTTAACATGCAAAAAAATCGTGATTACTATTACCTCCCATTTTATTGAGCCGATTTAATCAGACAATTCAGCAAACGTGGAACTAAAATTATTTATGAATTAGTTTTAACAGTTGCTTTTTAATGTCATAAAGATAAACCGTTCTTTGAAATAAAAAAAGAAAACAAAAAAAAACATGCCTGAAGATGATAAAAGAATCCTCCAATCGATTCATACTTCTCATAACAAAAAAAACATATGCGACGGATGTAATCTCTTTTTATTTAGAATTATTTTGATATTACAATTTTCCTTTTATCTCCTGCCAACTCCTGCAAAAATCCGTCTCAAATATCTGTGGATCTGTATAAAATAGTATTTTAGTAAGTAACAATTGTTCACGGTAAATCTACATTAAGTATAGTCCAAGTGTTATTTAATAAAGCAATTTCATGATCACGCGTCAAATATTTAAATATTATTGCAATTCGGTGCGTGAAGTGGGTGGATCTATCAGTGATATATAAATGACCGCAGCGATTTTTTATCCACATTCAAACAATCTAGTTCAAAGAAGGCAGCCAATCTATTCATCTCAGAATGAAATTCGCTGTGAGTATGGTCATCAGATACGCTTTTGAAACAGGTCAAGATCGAGAATCTATTTGATTCTCCGTTTTGATGGATTAATAAGAAAAACAAAGTTTACGTAAATGTATCGGAGTTTTCAAAATGTAAACAAAACTGGTGAATTGTTTACAGTAAAGACGACTTTAAAGTATCTGCCTTATAAAGGCTGATGCAAAAATTACATTGCTTATAAATTTTCCTCTAAAGTTACTACATTAGATATAGACTGCTTTGACCTAATTTTAGTAAGACCGCTCTTGTTATAAACTACATTTTTTTTAGGTAGTAAATATAATCGTTTTCACATTTTATCTTCCAGCTCGTCGCTCTAGCGTGCATGGTGGCGGCTGCCCATGCGCAGTTTAACAACCGCGCCAGCTCCTTCCCCAATTTCCCTGCCTTCCAGAGGAACACATACAGGCCCCAGGTCTACAAACCTCTGCCCGTGACCACCCCTGCCCCTGCACCTTCGCGCTACGTCGCCAGGGCATCCAACGATGCCAACGCTCAGATCCTGAAGCTCGGTAACGAGGTGTTACCTGATGGAGGCTACAGCTACTAGTAAGTGTTTCATGCAGTTAATAAGGCACCGGAATGATAATAATCTCGGCGCATCATAGGTAAGTATATACAGATAAGCGTTTTGAAATGTGGAGGCGCGGGACTTCCTATAGTAGATTATCTCTAGCTATGATAGACCTGTCCCAACAGCGTTTTGATTGGCCGTTCCATTGTCCTTCCCCGGGATTCCTACTATTTCCTTACCAAGTTTTATCTAAATCCAGCTAACGCTTTGAGCGTGAAGAGGTAAGAGACAGACAGACATAGAGCTACCCCTGGAGAATGTGCCAAGGCAACGTATCATAATGCTGTTGATTGCCAAACGCTTTTAGATTTTTAATTGCCATCGAGATATTGAGAGATTTACATTTTTATTTCGTTTGTATATTATGCCGACCTGGAATGGGTCAAAAGAAGAAGATGATGATATTGTAATGTAATGTCAGTTTTGTTATCGGTAGCTTCAGCCGTGTTATTGTTGTAGTTAATTCGCTTACGCCTCCGTAATTCTACAACTACTACTACTACAGCCTATTTACGGCCCACTGCTGGGCACAGGCCTCCTCTCATCACCAGTGGGTTGGGCTATAGTCACCACGCGGGCCTAGTGCGGATTGAGGACTTCACACACATCCTTGAAATACTTCGCAAATGCGAATGTATTCTCCTCGCGATGTTTTCCTCCACTGAAAAGCTCAGTGGTGAATTGAAATTGAATTTCGCACATGAATTACTTCAGAGGTGCGAGCCGGATTTGAACCCACGACCCTCTGCATGAGAGACCACTAGGCCACCACAGCTATTCTTCCGTAATTCTCGTCACCGTAATAAGTATGAATTGTCACAGCTCTTTACAATGATATCATTTATTTTGCAGCTATGAGACCGACAACGGCATCGCGGCGCAAGAGCAGGGCACTCCGCGCAACTTCGGTGGTAACCCGCCTGTCATCCCCGTCGTCGCCCAAGGCTCTTACTCCTGGACCTCCCCCGAGGGCGAGGTCGTCGCCATCTCCTACATCGCTGACGAGAACGGCTACCAGCCCACGGTAATTAAAAAAATGTTGTCTATGGTTCACAAACATGTTGCCACTTAGGTAACTTAGCTAAGGGTTATAAAAGGTTATAAAAAGGGCACAAATAAGAATAGTAACCGCTTAAAGAGAGACGGAGCCATGTCCATGTGAGCTAGTAGGATCTTTTTTATTTTTGATTGTTAATTCACTATCATCATCAATGGGTAATGATCTAATTCGTTGTATAAATAAGCACCTAATCGCACTGACAAATTCAGCAGCCGTTCGTTCATTTATTCTTTAATGTTCTGTCAAGTAAAATTTAAAAAATAACTCTATACTTAGTTTATTTGCAAGAAAATTGGAACCAGTATTGAATAGTTTTCAATTTTAAATTAATTTCTATTGATTATGTAACCAAAGTAACCAAAGTGCTGTGTGGTGCCGGGTGCTGTGTGGTGCCGGCCTAGAATTGCACCACCGGCGACTAAGGGATAAACCGGAGGATGGGCAGCAGCGTCCTCCGAGCACTACCACCTTAAAACTGTGGTCGCCAACCCGCCTTCCAAGCGTGGCGACTATTGGCAAATCCCCCCCCCCCCCCCCCAAGGTAAAACTTGGGGGAGGCCTATGTCCAGCAGTGGCCGTCTATCGGCTGAAATGATGATGATGATGATGATGATGTAACCAAAATTCATATTTTGTGGCAATAAATAGATAGGCTGCCGACAGTCTCAACAGGGATTTTGGTCTATGTATCAAGTATGATAATTAGGGTCTATTTTTTTCCAGGGTAACGCCATCCCTACCCCTCCCCCCGTGCCCCCGCAGATCGCCCGCGCCCTGGAGTACCTCGCCAGGAATGCCCCTCGCCAGTAAACTAGTCTCGATTCCTCGAATCTTCTAGCAAATTCGACCGATCAACGCAGTATTTCTGATGTTTAGGGTTATTGTTACTTGTATGTATTTGTATACCGTGAACAAATAAATGTGATACTATTTTACAAATGCTGAATTTTCTCTTGACTGCCCTCATTGAAGAACGTAGGCATTTGTTGTAAACCACTTTCTGCCGTGGTCCATTTGACAAGACAACAAAAGGCGATAACAGAAAAAATATGATTTTATGCAGGTCCCGGCGATAAGTAATGCTCTTTGGAGAAAGAAAAATGGCCGTTTACGATGATTTCCGAACACTCACGACCGTCCAACAATTATCATATTTATGCCCGGTTCGATATTTATCCGACACATTTTTAGTATGAGTTAAGGTAATAAATATTTCCTGAGGGCAGTCCAAACTTAGGAGTTTTAAGCCCAATTTCTTGCTGGGCCTTTACATACACTACATACAATTTTCACTTGCGACCTGTATGATAAACACATCTTCAAACACAAAAGTATGATATTTTTAAAAACACATTTATTTAAGACTGTAGCTTCTGGCTGCGACTTCTATCACGTTATCAGGTTGACGCGTTCCCGCGGGAACTAAGTAAGTATGGTTTTTTCCGGGATAAAAAGTTGCATATGTCCTTGTGTGTATTATTGTCCCTTGTAAATCCAACTATCTCCACAGACACCAAAGTTCATTTAACAGTCCAGCGGTTTAAGCGTGAAGAGGTAACAAACAGACCGTATTACTTTCGCATTTATAATTATACCTACTAACTTCTGCCCGCGACTTCGCCTGCGTGGAATTCGTTATTTTAAAAGTAGCTTATGTCGTTTCCCGGGACTCCACTATCTTCATACCAAATTTCATCCAAATCGGTCCAGTGGTTGAAGCGTGAAGAGGTAACAGACAGGCAGAATTACTTTCGCATTTATAATATTAGTATGGATACCTATACATATAAGTAAGTAACTTAGGCCGACTTGCTCCAACGCTGCTAACATCGGGTTAGTCTCTAACTCAGGTGAAATTCATACAAATAAGTCTGAGTTAAGAGGTTAACCCGTTAGCAGCTTTTGTGCGAGTGACCTTAGAATTTTCATTTTTTGTGATTAAAATTATTTAAGAGTAGGTATCCCCAAGAGTAGGTAGGTACCCTCTCGTGATGAGAGGAGGCCTGTGCCCAGCAGTGGGCCGTAAATAGGCTGTTGTAGTAGTAGTAAGAGTAGGTACACCTATACTACTACTACTACTACCTACAGCTTATTTGCGTCCCACTGCTGGGCACAGGCCTCCTCTCATCACGAGAGGGTTTGGGCTATAGTCCCCACGCGGGCTCAGTGCGGATTGGGGACTTCACACACATCTTAAGAATTATTTCGCAGATGCGTGCAGGTTTCCTCACGATGTTTTCCTTCACCGAAAAGCTCAGTGGTAAATTCAAATTGAATTTCGCACATAAGTAAACTTAGAGGTGCGAGCCGGAATTGAACCCCCGACCCTCTGCATGAGAGGCGGTAGGTATACCTATAATTCAGTTAAATTGTGTTTTGCTAGGAAAGTTTTGGGGTAGTTCTGATTTATTTTATTTTACAAGTATTTTGGGGTGCTGAATCCGAATCTGGGGTTTGCGGACAAAATTCGTGACGCAACATTGATAAAAATCGCTATAAGGCCAAAAATTTGGCTTCTTTTCAGATTTTGGCAATTTTGACCCTAAAGGACTACTTTTTGCTATTTCTCAGGGCTTCCTTTTTAAAGAAGACTAAATTTGCAGCAATGTGAGACTAAAACTGTCTCCGTGCACCCAATAGTTTCCGAGATAAAGCTTTTCAGATTTCATCATTTTTCTGAACTTCGCAATATCTTACAGCGCGACTTTGTATGCGCATAAACATAAATATTTAAACTCCCGTTTTACCCGTTCCCGAAAAATTTTTGGGAAATCCTCTCTTAGTGCTCCTTTACACCCCCTAAGGAACGTTTATGCCAAATTTCAGGTTTCTACGAACAGCGGTTTCAGATGTGCGTTGTCATCAGTTCGTCAATTAGTCAGTCAGTTTGTACTGTAAACGAATTTTGTTTTTGTCGCCGACAGCCAAATTGCCAAATGTGCCAAAATTTTAAAAGCAGTACGAATTTTTCGCCTTTTTTCAATGTTGCGTCACGATGTTGCTTTGTTTTGTCAGCAAACCTCAGATTCGGATTCAGCATTCAGCACCCCAAAATACGTATAGAATGAAAGAAAACAGCACTACACCAAAACTTTATCACTAGCGGCCCTTTAGAGTACAAATTGACTGAATTACTACGCAAAATTCAAATTAACTGCACTTTAATGTGCTATTAAAGTTCTTCTTAAACATCAAAATCAATAAAATAGGGTTCCCTCTCTTTCCTAGATTATATTTGTCAGAAATTACGTACTGCTTATAAAGGTACGGATTGATGTGAATTTGAGAATATTATAGTCCTAGTGAATAATAATTTTTGATCGTAAATAAAATGATAATATCATAAAATCCTTCTTTACGACTGAGGAGCATCAAAACGACATTAAATTAGGCACATGATTAAAAAGATAAAATGTAATAACATTTTACGACACTCAATACTCTTAAAAGTATTCAATTAGAATCGCTTTTAAGTAATCTATCGAATACGATATTCGCATTCCATTTGTTGAGAGAATAAAATAAATGAGCTATGAAACAACAGTAAAACAAAGGTGCTGTTCTAAACTGGGGCGATATCAGATCAAAGTTGCACAAACTAGATGGAGACGCTTTTAAATCGACCGAGAATGGCAATTTGGATGTTAATAAGACAATATATAACGATAGAAGGAAGACTGATCGCATGGTCGAATCCGATCGCCCTTGGTTTTTATAGGATTCATTCACTTCGCCCACGCCTCAACGTTTTCTAGCTATGACGCAATTCCCCTGAATATATTTGACTGGTTTGCTGAACTTCCATTTGCGTCTCCTCAAAGGACTCCAATAAATTCAGCTCATGTCAAAAAACTCACTACAATGTCATTGATTAATTTGTAGTCATCGTCATTCATCTTTCCTAGTTTTGCCGAGTTTAGATGAAGATTTTATCAGTAAAAAATATGTATAATTTAGACGTATCTGTTTTGCAAAATTCGACTTTAAATGATATGGCATGATCATTTTAAAAGCAAGCGTTTTTAGAATTTAAATTTCAAACGTCTTGAGTTAATAATTAACAGAATGCATATACACCGCATAGGAACTTTAATGGGGACTATCGTTTCTTTGCTCACCAGCTGGCGCCACTGTTGACTCCTTAGGCGACTTTATGAGATCGGCGCCGAAACAAAGTTTTCAATCCTGAATCTCATTAAGTTTATTCATTATAAATAACCATCATCATATCGAGTAGCTATGCCGCAATATTGTGCAGTTCCGTTTAGTTTCGAAAAAATTTTTTTTTTCAAAGCTTTTACATTCATCGCCAAATAATCCATATTTGCCATAATTTCACGACGGACATCACTTTTCAACAGGTAAATTAAAGATATTATAATTTATATCACGAAGCCCGCCAAAACCAGTGAAAAGTGAATGTTATTGGACCTTACGAGACACTAGCGCCTCTAGTGGCAAATTCACACGCGATAGCCCCCCCTCAAGTTTTATGCTTTTTAGGGTTCCGAGCCTCAAGAACCAAAAACCAACCCTTTTAATATCACTTTTTTATAATGAAGTGCATGTACAATGAATTAAAAGACATCATAACTTCTGTACTGATAGACTCACTATTCTGCACAATAATCATTCGATAAGACCTTTAGCCCGGGTTTAAAGAAGTGATTAAGATTAATAACTGCCGCCAACTATATTATTAAGTCAAAAACTCGTGTGAACCATTTATATCTACTAATGGGACATAATGCAAAAGGTAACAAGTCTAACAAGGTATGTTACAAAATGAAGATCAACCAGGACATTTCGAGTCAATGAATACAAATTTATGGTTACACGTTCTGTCCCAATCAAACGAAGCGTTTTTTTTTAAATAAATCTTAAGCTATCACGATTTCCTCCGATTACTAGGTTAATCAATTCAATGATTGCTCTATAATAGTTAATGAATAGGTATGCAGGAAATCATCAATTGAATTTTATTTATAAAACTAAGTATTTTACAATGACATAATTCCAAAGCTACGAAGCTTGTTGCGGATTATATTTTTGTGGTACGTACTGGTTCTGACGAAGCTTGTTGCAGATACTGCTTTTGTATTCCAAAATTCATAGTTTTCCGTTGACTTTTCACAAAGTATTCGCTAACTAGTTCGCGGCAGATCACTATATACTTAGGTGAATAGCCAGCCGTTATTCTTTCGCGGGTTGCGGAAATAGGTTCAAGTCATCAAACTCATCACCACCACGATCACAGCATATTTGTGGCCCACTGCTGGGCACAGGCATCTTCTTTCCATCAGAGAGTTTCAGCTATGGTATCCACACGGTCTTATGCGGACTGGGGACTTCACACACATCTTCAAATTCAAATTGAATTTCGGACATAAGTAAACTCAGAGATGCGAGCCGGATTCGAACCCCCGACCCTCTGCATGAGAGGCGGTAAGTCAAACCACTAAGTTATAACGTGAAGAATTAAATCAAAGAAGTGGAGCAGAACGATTTATTTAAGACAAATAACTTAACATGCTCGGCCTTGAGTCATCGACTGAATGATGTGACAAACATGCACTTCACCTATCGAGCATCCAGGAGCCATGATGTTATGCAGTCCGCGCCGCGACCTTAACATTTGTGAACAACATTAAATGTAGAGGTGTACAATCGCTCCGAGATTAATGCAGTTGGGATCGCACTAACCTGACATATGACCGATAACGAAGCAGTGCGTACCGACCTTTATGATTCCTGTCTACTGGTCCTATAGGGACTAAGGATATACTTAAGAGGGTTTATCCCGAAAGTTGGCAACGGCGCATATAGCTGTCAAATGTTTCGCTGTTTTCATTAATTTCTCAATATTTCTGAATTAAAAAGGATGATATCATTCTATGGTTGAATGACGCGTCTCGTTTTATATTTGTTGGTTAGGCATTCAAATGATAAGGTTATATTAAAATGCGTGGAATCTACGATGGAAAGTTTTCAAAAGATGCTACTTCCATAATACTAAAAAAAATCGTGTTCCTATGATAACTGTTGCAATCCATGCTTAATGTTTTATTCAACCATAGAGCGATAATTCATATTTTCATTAATTATATTCAGAAATTAATGAAAACAGCAAAATATTTGACAGCTATTTGCGACGTTGCCAACTTTCGGAGTAAACCCTCTTAACATCTACCCAACTGTAATTAACATGACACGTACTTAAATATGTGTAGTATTAGGTAATCTATTGGTGAAATTCATACTGGATTAAGGTGCCTAAGTACTTTGTTTACACATAACAATATATACTAAAAAAGGGAAAAAACACACGAAAGATGCCTACCTCAAAAGTATTCAAATATGGTAATTGTAACCCATTATAGTTACGTATTTGGACTGAACCAATTCTAAACAACTCAATGTATCAATGTTTTAAATAAGTACATGTTGGTACAATTTAGGACTCTAGAGATTCCTCCAAGGATATCATGATTAGGGCACGGTTTCGTAAAATTAAGCAAAGTTGCATGTTAATGCAAGAATGCAGCAAAACATCTTAGAGTTGAAGACGACCCGGGAATCATTTACATAAAAGTCGACAAAACAGGAAACACAATCGAAAACTGACCTTTTGTATTGTGAAATAGGTGTTCAACGTGTGGGTAGAGGAGATTATTTACGTTACGATATTTGAAATATTAAAATATCGTGAACGCCTTTTCATAAATCCATATACAAAAAAAAAGAAGTGAGCCCGGTCCAGGATGTTGAAATGGTAAGCATGTAATTTATTTTATTAAAAATCTGCTCTTAAATTGATTCACAGTGTGTTTAGCAGTAGGAGGTCGTCATTAATTAATTTTATTGTAAGAATCATGGAATCCCTGAAAAAAATAAGACGCAGAACGGTATCAACCAATATTTTGGTTATGTTCTTTACTGGATAATCTCAGATTCACAATAGACCTTTGCAGAGACGATGACGTTATATTGCTGCCAATCATAATAATTAACATAACTTCCACGATGATAAAATATTAGCTTTATAAGCCTGCATTCTTAAATAATCGCGATATTGTTAAATTTAAATGTGAACAGAGTTCACGCGGTTGTAATTGAGCTGGGAAGTGAGCCAATACGGCCCGCTCTACGCCAAAGTCACCCATCTCAACTTCGTCAAACAGAAGTGCAAAAACGTAGACTTTATTTTTTCTACGCTGGAAACCAGTATCTATATCATTCATACAAAATTGCATTTGAGTTACTTGTTTTGGCATTGGAAATGTCTTTTCGTTCGTTCCAGTATAGGCTCTGATTTCACGGAAAGTGCGATCCCCTTATATGTCGGAGAGTTGTGAAGATATGATAGGTATTCAAAAAATGCTCAAAAGACGAGTTTTTACGAGAGGTATAAATTGCAAAAAGAATTATTCGAGAAAGTCAAAAAAAAGTTATGGCCAAAATTAGTAAAATAAAAACAATTTCTTCCTAATTTTTGATTATTTTGGCGCTCGATATTTTGGGAACGAAGAATGATATTAAAATTTTGAGAAACAATCCTCTGGACAATTTAGTCAGCTACAATTTGAGTCTAAAAAAAGACGTTCGGGTTAAGGGTTTGCCCTGTAGCCTAATCTTTTTGAAAAAAACGTCAAAAAGTCAGAATAACCTTTTTCAATTCCGTAGATTCATTTCCAATGTGCTCGATAGTCGTGTGAAGCACGGAATCTGTGATTTTTTAGATTCAAATGTAGATCAGGTAAGTAATTTATAGTTACAGTATTAACTTTGAATAGCTGTCGAAAAGCTTATTTGAATTGAAAAATACGCATGAGCATTAGAAAACCAAATCGCCATTTTAGCTTAAAGGTTGTTAGAGAGTGACATCAAGGCATTCAATCTGCCTTTTGTACAACAAGATTTCTCTATGCGCGTTGAAATTTAAATACTACTACTACAGCCTATTGGCGTCCCACTGCTGGGCACAGGCCTCCCCTCATCATGAGAGGGCTTGGGCTATAGTCCCCACGCAGGCCCAGTGCGGATTGGGGACTATGAAATTTAAGTAAAAGAAATAAAAATCGAGATACTTCATTTCTGCGTAGGGCAGCGGAATACTCGTAGTGCGGGGACCCACCCAGATGACACCGATGCAGCGTTGCATCCGCGGCGCCGTACCTTGCGACTAAATATAACCCACGTGTCAGAGTTCACTGGTTTCCTTTGCCGAGCCACTCCTCAGAGCATGTCTATCATTTACGGCTTTTAATAATAACAACCTTGTTACGAGCCTGTCGAGTAATTTGGTGCTGAGAAGGATTTAGCTATGATTAACGTTACTGGAGGTCTTATAGAGAATAATGAAGTATTTCTCGTGAAGACCACGATTAGGCTGCAGCACACGGTGGCGTAGATAGGTTGATAAAAAAAGTAAAATGTGACCACCAGGCCAACATTTTTGGAGTGAGGATACTGACCCGTTTATTGACGCCGTTAAAAGAAGAGAGAGAAAAAGAAGCCTTTACTTTTATTTAAACCCTTGGGCTATCAGATAAAAAATATGCCTTGTGGTTGATGGCAAATCTGAGTGTCTCAGCTCACAACCTCCTGCATAAGTACTCAATCGAATGTAAGTAGGTTAAACTAAAGTCTCCCGTCGTCGCAGGAAAATGACAGCATTATTTACAAAATTTATAAAAAAAGTGCTCAAGAGTATTTAATTTCGACAAATCAATACACCCATAACAATTTTAAAATGAGGAGCCGTCATCTATAAAGTTGATCTAATAAAGCTTATGTTTTCAGAAAATGATAAAAGTTGATTAAGATAACTTAACCAACATTTTATCTACATAAATTATGACATTGAAACGTACCTAATAGATGTTGCCACAATATAGCAGAGCTCCGTAGATTGCAAGTACCCAAATAACCGTGTTGGTGTTTCATACTGCGCTACTTGCATTTTTCCGGCTACCGGCACTACCTTCAGCAAGTCATCACTCCATCTTATAAGAGGCCTATCGACAGCTCATTTGTACTTGAGCGTTTAAAACTTGAATTGAACATACAACATTTCCACTTAGGAAACAACATTGTGTTCACAATGTTTTATTTAAATCTGTTTTTGTTTTAAAACGTTACATCAAAATTGTAATCAAATGTGTAAAATAGTATACTGTGTAGCTAATGAGTAAAGTGTAAAAAAGTTTGGCGGAATACGCAATAGTTGCATTATGCGCGTGCGTAACTGGATAATACCTAGGTACTACTTTTTACACGACTCTCCAAATTAACAATGTGATGTTTTTAGGGTTCATAATCATAATGTTTATGAATTACTCTATTGCATCATTACTTTTGTTATCAACCATCCCAAAGTGACACTGGAAACATTTTCAAGTAAATATTTTTCGAAAAGTTTCATAATCTATTTAATATATGTGGAAGCTTATAATTTGCTTGTAAATGACTAATTTTAGTGCATGTTTACTTTAAGACAGTCCGCTTTCCGAATAAAATAAAATAAAAAATATATTTATTTACCTTAAAATTTATTACAATATTTTAATAGGTCATTGTGATCCACAAAAGAACAGTTTGAAACATACCTCGGGAAGGAAATCATTGTATCCTATTCGACGATGTTCTTTACAACCATAAGAATGGAATTCTCGTTTGAAATGTTACGTTACTAACATGCACCCGCCAAATAGGCGCGTCTTTACGGCCGGCTGTAAAGTGGCTGTTAAGTGAAACAACCGCAATTTAAATCACATGTGCCACTATCGAGGGTTCCCTGCTCAAACCCGATAAGTCGCCTTAAGAAAACAATGAAATTTGAATTTGACATAGAACATAGAAAGTTCACAGTTGTAAAACAATTGTATTGGGTATGAGCAGGGAACCCTCGATATGTACTTTATTGCACTTTTTACCATTATGGTAAAATGATTTTGTTTCACCTTATCCCAATAAACTAAAAGAAAAAAAACGAGACCATTAAATAAAGTAGGTACGAGTATTTTCAATGAAAGTTACAAGTTTTCAATTTTATTATGGTTCGGTTCTTTTCCTATATCCAGAAAACGCCTCGTTTTGGGTACGGATGGCTAAAATTTATGGTGTAGTCAACCAACCATCCGTAGCCGAAACGAGGCGTTTTGTGCATTTGTGTTTTAGGCCTATTATTACTATGGTAGAAATACTGACGGAAATATAGAACCTTTTTTTTCGAGCAATTTGGTACTTGACGAGGTCAATCAATAAAAGAGATGTTACTTTTTTCAATGTCTTGTTTTTTTTGCATTTGATGCCAAAAGATTAAAAGACTGATTTTTCAATTGTTAGATAAATTTTATTCTTCAGATAACCCATAAAGAATCCGAATCAATTTTAAGTTATGTATGGAGTATCTGAAAAATATTTTTTATCTGACGATGGAAACATCAGCCCTTAGTGTTAAAATTAGACGATATTGAAACTGCTGTTGAAGAAACGACAGAAGCAAAAGTTGTGTGAAAATAAAATAAAAGTCTAGATAGAATGGTCCTTCTAATCACTAATGAGATTAGAGTCCAAGAGCGTTCGCAGCGCCTCGTGCAATTGCCTTTTGTGCTCGAAAACAATGCCTAAATTAGTTGTATTGTTCCACACTGCAGGCGATGGCCAAAAAAGGTTAATGCGCTATTTTAGTATATTTCACCTCAGAACTTGAGATTTATATCTTTCATTGAAAATACGTATCTACTACCGGTATCAGGTATAGATGTCACACACGTTAAACAAGAAATATACTTTTAACATAGGCTACTTTTTATCCCGGAAAAACGCATAGTTTCCGAGGTAACGCGTCAACCGAAATCCACGCGGGCGAATTCACGGGCAGAGGCTAGTAAAGAAATATTTCAGTAAAGAGTAGGTGTTGATAAAAATAAAATATCACAAAATACCATGTAAATCTATAAGTTGGTTTCAGAACTGGTTAAAAACAATCATAAATTTAATGAATTACTTAATTTGTTTATACTTATCGATTTTTTAAAGATTTATTAAAATTATGAAGGTATTCAAGAACAAGATCGGGTCGGCGCTAACGATCCGCGCTAGTTGCTCTATTGTACCATGAAAGAGATAATGTTGCAGTGAGGGGCTGCATTTAGCGAAATATTTCACGAATGTACTATTCATACTGAACCGTACATTCCTTATGATTTCAAATATCATTCCATTGTTTCCAGACGTACTGAAGAAACAATAATAACCAGCAATATTAATGAAAAAAAAAAACATTAATCATAATAGGAAAATCTAGTTTTAAGATAAATTAGTCCAGAAATGGCAGGATGCTGACATTTATAACCCAATTTTGAATTAATATCACATTAACAACTAAAGTCGTCTGACAAGAACTTGTTCATTTGATAGAGATAAAACATTATCCTAGGAATAGGCGATACCTTTTTTAAAATATAAGCACATGAATGACAATCAATCTAAAGTAATTGATGGTTATATTCTATGCAAAAAGTATTTTGGACGCATCCAATTATAAGATACTCATATTATCGCTTAAGGCAAGTAAAGAACACTTCTAAATAAATTTTTTCTGGTTATTTTCAAGATTGTCGATTACTGCCAGACTGTAATACCATGCGGTGTTAACTTCCTAATGACTAATAAGGTAATGAGACACATAATATTGATTTTATTTCTTGATGTTCATCCGCGTGGAATTCCGTTGGAGCAAACAAATTTTCGTCCCACTTTTTATGGAATATAGAATCTTTTAGCGGAAGTCTACGTTGCAATAACTATGCAACGTGAGCCAAATTTCATCAATATAAAGCAGGCAGTCAGTCAGTTTTGAGTTTTATATATTTAGATTCTATTTGAACACCACCCAGTCCGTCCCTGTGCACTGCATCGGTGCAGGCGCCCCCTGCAATGCCTAGACAAACCCGCGTCTCTATAAAAGGGACCCGTGATTACGCCGCCAAGTACAACCCGCCGACCGCCTCATGGGACACTGCGCATCCTGAAAACAAACATGATGGTAAGTACTACCTAATGCTAGTGAGCTGGATAATCTGGACATTTGAACTGTCTTAATTTCTTGACTTATCAGCTAGTTTTACGTAGTGTTAGGTAGAGGTGTTCTGATGTAGGTACGTAAAAAATCACAAGATATTCGTATATCTAAAGCGGGTATCTAAAGCAGAACTCGCCGACCATTTTTAGGGTATTCGTAGTTTCTTTTATGTATTTTTGCTACGACTGTATAATTTTGTAAAACCTACCTACCACTTATTACCTACTCACTTCATGTTAGTTTTTCAAATTAGACGGCTTATTTTAGGAATACGGTTTGTCAAAAGCCTTTTACGTTACTTTTTTGGTTTAGTTGAAAATAAAATAATGTACTTATGCAAAATTTATACAATATAATTGACTACAAATTTATTTGACCATTTATTGTATATTTTTGTAGAAAAAAGAAGTTAAATTATTATAATAGCCATTTAATTCTAGTTTCTTCGCTAAATCATGATATTGTGCAGTTATAGTTATGAATTAGCTATATTTTGTCAGCAAATCTGGTATTTGACATGAAAATATGCATCAAAATAAAATGATCCAATGGCAATACTAGATTATGGACTTTTAATACAGAATTAGTGTTAATACAGTAATTCGTCTTCTTTTTATGGGACATTTGACATTCGTCAGATCGATTAAGCAAGACAGGTCGCTCCATTTGGTTTCGCTTACAATAACGTAGATTTATTTTCTATCCATTAAACATAAATGTTTTGATGATATTTTATTCAAAATAAAAGGTTATTAAAAAAAATACCATTAGGTCTCTACCTACAACAAAAGTATTGTTGGACATTTTAAGAACTAATGTCTATCTATCACCTATAATTCTGTTAGTAATGGAAACGTTATTTAAGTTAGGTTTTAAGAGCTTATATTCAGCAAATTGTAAATAAACACATAAATACTTAAATGAACTTAATTAGAGCCTATTGAAATAGAATTTGGTCGAATTATTGTAAAAAATACTCAACTCCAACAAATAGTTTTAACTCTTGGTCAGTTTTTCACGTCAAGTATAGAAGTACCATTGTTTGTTCACTAAGGATACGATTATTAAATTTTCTCGAAACCAGAAATTTACGCACACACACATATGTATATATATATATATATATGTATATATATGTATATTTATTTATTTAGTAAGCACTATCATTACAGGAAATTCCCAATTCAATAGTGTCCTTAATAATATATATATGCATATACATAATATACACGTGAAACCACTGACCCCGTGTATTACAGATATAAGAGATTTCCCTCGAACTTGAAATTGAAGTTTTTGTCTGTCATAACAATAAAAGTTGTAGGTAGTATAGTTGAAGCATAACAAAATCACTATTAACTATTTAATTTATCTTATAGGTTTTATAGAAAAGGTCAAAGAGGCAAAGGGCAAACCGCTAGTATTGCCACGAAGACCTAAACGACCTAGAAGACCTAGTTTTACAAATAGGATACATATTGAAAATTAAAGAGCATGACATTTTGGAGTGGAATCAACATTTAACCATCTGGCTTGTTTGTGAGCATGTGCCCATAGTTGGTTCATAGGGCGTCCTTGTGCAAGCTCGCTTCTCCCACAATACCTAATAGGTACCTACCTCATCTTTGGGTTGCTGTTTACTAGGTACTTAAGGCTGACGACAAGTGCGCCAGCTTTAATTTTATAGCTACATCCATTGATTGTGGTGAACATATGAACTATTTTACTAATTTGGTGTTACGTATGTAAAAACTGTAATGAATGACGAATGATCACGTCATTGTTAGGCGGTACGAAGTAGCTGACCTGGAGCGAGATTATATAATTATGAAAAAGCTTTCAGTATTTTAAGATTAGTAGTATTTTTAGTATTTCACATTGAATATTCTTCTCCTACATAAAAAATATAGGTGTTATTATAGGCGTTTTAGGATCCAAGCTTTGTATTTCGTACAGAAAAGAAAACTGTTGAACGTTCGAATATTCTTCAAAATAAATTTTATATTTTTTAAGAACAACCTGACAAGTGACCAAACCTACATTAGTTCGAAGCAGACGACATGAATTAATTTTGAAGAGGCGTTATAAATTTGTAAATCAATCGGCGTAAACTATTGATAAATGTCAGTAAATGCAAATTCTCTGGATCACCGTAAAAGCCGCGTATGCGCATACATTAAAGATCACGCCTTTGTTTCCGAACTTAGGACATTGTTTCAGTTGTACCTACCGCGAATTCTGTGACTTATTCCCACCACTTCAAGCACTTGCAAAATACCTCGTCATATGCCTACATCTGCATATGCATAAGTATACAAAACTCGTGTTTGATTTTGTCAATAGGTTTGTCCACAAGCAGGACTGAGTTCTTGCAAATTTCTTACTGTGCCAGGGATAATAAACACTGTTTACAAATTGCCCGTTAATGTTACTAAAACATGTAAAGTAATTTAGTTAATATGTACCCAGTAAGTTACAGAGTAATGTTTTCTCGACGTTTGTTAAATTTATATTACCTACATGACTAATAGATAAAAAATAAGTATTGGTAAACCCTCTCGTGTTCCCCTACGGTCCCCAAGGGACCCAGCTTTTTGCGACTAATAGTTTGGGCTGTTCGTTGTCATCAGGCCAATCAGTCAGTCAGTAACGGAAGAGTTCTTATATTAATTATCGTATCTTGTCGTTTAAAGACAGTATAACTGAATTACTTAAACAATATTAATAATAGAAATTGTTGGAAGGTCAAGAATCCGCAATGACATGTAATTCCATATGTAAAGGGCAATATGCCGCGAAGCGAAGCAACCTTCGTAACTCTAGCCTGGGCTGTCAAGCTCTACTATTATATACTATATAAGTAAATGTTAATATTTATTGTATAGAGAACTTAGCCTCGGTATTCCGGCGTCCGCAGAGAAAACAGTCTAGAACCCCTTAGCCACGGGAGGGAGAGCCATCTCTGTGTGTGTTCTACCGTTTGTACAATGGGGAATGTTCTGAAGAACTTTTTGAAATGGTGCCACCGACGCGATTCTATCACCGCACTTCCCGCCTCAGAAGTAAGGTCCACCCCCACGCACGTGTTGCTGGACGCCTGGCAACCCAAAAACGTTCGGGCTTCGCGTTCTTTTCTTCCGAGAACGTGTAAG
This sequence comes from Aethes cnicana, assembly GCA_963971205.1. Taxonomy (NCBI): domain Eukaryota; kingdom Metazoa; phylum Arthropoda; class Insecta; order Lepidoptera; family Tortricidae; genus Aethes; species Aethes cnicana. The sequence goes on from OZ020276.1 coordinate 10,952,189, forward strand.
CTGTGGAACGATCTTCCCCCTGAGGTGTTTCCGTCGCGCTATGACATGGGGATCTTCAAGAAGCGAGTGAATAGGGCCGGCAACGCATTGGCAACTCCTCTGGCGTTGTACTTGTCCATAGGCGACGATAACTACCTCCCATCAAGTAGCTCGTCTGCTCGTTTTGCTCGTTTGCCCCCCTATAGTATAAAAAAAAATGGAAAAAAGGGTACGAGCAAGGATTCTTACACCTGAACCATGGAACATTATTTTAATAGTCCTGAACCTCCAACATTGCCATCTTGACATGCCATCCATCGATCAATATGAAGCATTGATCAATGGATGCAAAAATAAATATTGGCCTAAAGAGAAATAATTAAATAACTAAACTAATAATAACTTCATTGTATGTCTTCGCGTGTTCGATGTGAAGGCCGCGAAGCTAAACAAATAATTGATTGGTTTTAGATACAATTAGCGAGTGGACATTACTTGTTTATAGCTGTTACGTGTACCTACCTAGCCTACAGAAAAAACAGTTAGTTGCTTGTCTAAAATTGCTCGTCTAAGGTAATGTGAGCTGAGCTATATGGGAGATTTAGTACATTCCTAGCTACGATTCGATTAGAATTAACTCACTAAATAGGTGCCTATTGGTTTAAATGAAATCAGAGAATTAATAAACAAGGTTAACTTGAGTAACCCGAATAATTTTACCAGCGTATACCTGAGGTCATAAGGAATAAAAAATGTTAATGAGATTAGGTTGAAATATGATTTTTAACTTATTTTATTCCATCCGACCCCAGTCGGAGTCGGTCAGAAATCGTATGGAATAAAAAAAGTTAAAAATCATATTTCAAAATGGTTTCATATTTTTTTTAATTTCTTACGGCCTCATCAGGTATACGCTGGTAAAATTATTCGGGTTACTCAAGTTCACCGTGTATATATATATTTCCTTTATTCACGTGGGAGCTGTCTAAGTGACAATCAGACCCTAGGGTGACAAGTCTCTATTCTATAATATTCCAGAACAATTGTAACTTAAAAAAAAAAAACAAAGTCAAAGATTTACGGTATTCCACAACTACCACAACAAACCTTATCTCTCCCCTGTTGGGCACGGGGCCACACAGCTGCTCTAATAACAAAACGGTGGGCTCTTCCGTTCTGAGCACATGCATCTTCTCCCATCTATCCCCCACAACCAACATACGCAGCAATACACATTTACGCAAAGATCAAAAGGTCATCCAAAGAATGTAATTCATCTTTTGATAGGAAATGTGCCAAACTAAAAGCCTACTTTTAATTTCTACGCAATTTACTTCACAGTGAATTGGCTTAGTTATTTTCCAGTAGGCGAACAAATCGTGTACCTTATATGACTGATTTTTATAGTTTTGATTTTGTGATCGGTAAAACTGTTCTATATGGAAATAAAATAAAATTGTGTCTCATAACTTTAAATTTCATGTTATTTTTGAGTGCAGCTGATGTTCAGCGTTGTTGTTCTATAATACAGCATATGCTGAGCTGGCAGCCCTTTCGACTGCATTATCTTTACAATTGTTTCAGTAATTTTGGTTTGTGTTTGTTATGGTCGAATAAACGTTTTCTTTTCATATTATTCATTATACCTAACACCTGTGCAAGCTGGAGCGGGTAGTTATTGTAAAATACTATGTTATGTATTCCTACGACTAACCGAACTAAGACACCGCTTCAACAATTTCAGATAATAGTAATACTCAGCCTCGTGGCGCTGGCTGCGGCTGCGCCCCAGAAGCCCACGGATCAGGTCATCGCCATCATCAAGCAGGACTTCGATCAGCAAGTCGACGGCTCCTATCGCTACAGGTCAGGCTAAGTCACATAGAGGTTTCTGTGCTATACGGCATACGTCAGGCGCTTTAATATTTCCTCTTTTTTTATGAAATATAGGTACTTACCTAATTACTATGATAGTTTAAAGTGACTTTACCACTTTACAAAAGATTTATTTTTTCCGTCTAAGAAGAATTCTTCAATACTGGATCAAATAATGGCATTCGTATTCCCGTCTCCCCTTTGAACTCGATCGTAACGCACGGTGTCACATTTCCATATATTATGTCTGTCGGTCCTGGGCCCGCGTGGTGACTATAATAGTCAAAACCCTCTCGTGATGAGAGGAGGCCTGTGCCCAGCAGTGGGACGCAAATAGGCTGCCTAGTAGTAGTAGTATATACGTCGGTATTTGATTGCAAATAATAAATTGTAAATTTAACTATAGGTATTGACCTACAGTTAAATTTACGTCACTCTTGGCGGTAAAGTGAGATTTCCTGCTCGCTACTAGGGAAAAATATCTCATTTCCTGGCCATGGCAAGACGTAAAATTTTAGACAAACAAAGTCCCAGATCGCATATTTATGGACCTCACCTTCGGTTCAGGACCCAAACACCTGCGATCTGAGACATTAACGAATTTACCGCCCTAGGTCTGTAATGTACCTAAACTACTAAGTCACAAGTTGTCTTGTGATGATTTAAACACCTGATTGCAAAATCTACCATTTTATTTACATAAAAGGTTCTGAACCTGCTTGGATGAGTACAGAAATAGTTGTAGAATGTTGGGGTTTCCGTTCCTCATAAAATATCAAGACTTCACGTACATGTGCATTATGACGCATGCACACACTTATATATATAATTGAGAAATCGCGCACGGACGTTTGCGGGGAAAATGTCTGAATTATTCATATTCTAGAAAACATTTTTGGTCAAACCTAATAAATTATATTGTGTGCGATATTTACATCCTTGACCTGAATAATCTTTATTTATTTGATGAAATTGAACCATATGAAGGTCACCTGTGACTTTAGAACATTTTAAAAGTCAAGTTCAACAGTGAGAGCGATTACTTCGCATCCTTACATTGTTAACCTATTGTATGGCCCTGTCAACAAAATACACTACAAATTGTACGCTAATTAACATCTACGAGATGCTAATTTACAGCTAGTCAACAAATATTTGTCAAATGCCAACGGTGTTCTATTTGCCCAATTGCAATATCCATAAGTTGATGTCTTCAGCTAACTGGAGAGGATAGATAATGATCGTTTCTCGTCATTGTGATTGCGTCACACAAAAGAGAAGTATTAATACAATGCTGTACTTCCCACTACTAGGCACTAGCCTCTTCTCATCACGAGAGGATTTATGGCTGTACCTCTAGTCCCCATCTCCCCAAGCGGACTCAGTGCAGATTGGAGACTTCACAGAGATCATTGACTTACTTCGTAGATGCATGCAGGTTTAATCACAATATTCACCTTCACTGTAAGACTCGGCGGTTAATTTAAATTGAATTGTAGTATTATTAACTTCCGAATTTGAAACCAAGATCCTATATGCAATAGGAGGCAGTGGGTTGACCAATAACCACAACACTACTATGTATTTTACACAACGGCACAAATCAGACATACTCTCTGTTTCTATTCCAGTTATGAAACCGAAAACGGTATAAAAGGTGAAGAGACAGGAACGCTGAAGAAGGCGTCTAGTCCAGACAGTAGTGACGTCATCATCGCGCAAGGCACCTACAGCTACACCGCGCCCGATGGGACTGTCATCAACCTTACCTACATCGCTGATGACGTAAACGGGTTTAAACCAGAGGTAAAAACGATTGACACCAGCTACTGAGCAGGTGCTTAGATTCATTACAAAGATGCAACGACCATATTTTCAATAGAATGACATCAATAAAAAAAAAATGCCATTCGCGACATAGCGAATAAGAAGTACCAAGGAACCTAGTCCATTCTGATAATACGTAGTGTTTTGCTCCGCTATGTTTTCTTTCGTTTGGTATATACCAATAAAATAATAATAAATAATAATAATATATATTATGTTATAGACGTTTGACATGACACCATGTGTTTATAGTTGACGTGTGAATGGATTAAATGTACCTACAACTAATTCTCGAGAACTTAGAAGACCCATCGCAGATGTAACTTAAACAAGATCAAACTCGTATTTAAGTAAATGCGCTTAGAATGTACCGTGAAGATTCGTCATTACTCACTAGGGTGCGTCTAAAAGTTTCCTACCAGTTCTTGGCAACGTTTTGAAGGTCATTTTTTTCACAATGCAGCTTTGCTTAAAGTTTGCTACATTCGTTTGGATTACTGCTATTTATCGTACGTGTAGATTCTTTGTCGTGATGGTGTCAAAATTTCATGCCTGACAATATTGTTGCTCTTTAATCACCTGTTAGGTTGCGTCAAGCATGGCGTCACCGTCATTTGGTTCGTCATAGACATTGTTCTCTCTCAAGCCACTGCAAAATTCACCTGTGTATTTTGATAGTTGTTTTTTTTTCTTAAAAATACCATTTACCTACTTATTTTGTGTCATTTCCGACATATGTATAAACATTTGCCGTTTTAAAGCCTATGTGTGAAAAATAGATTTCATTAAGTTGGCTCTAAATCTAAAATGGTATACTGATCTAACGCAATTCATAGACAGGAAAATTATTTTCAAGTGGAAATGACAAGATTCTGATGCGCTTTGCTTTTCTGTTACAGGGAGCTCATCTACCAACCCCTCCGCCAATTCCTCCCGCAATTCAGAAAGCACTAGACTATTTGGCGACACTACCACCTCCACCACCTACGAGGAATTAGCCGCTGGTAAAACATAAGTGAAGAAAACCGCAACAAATGCAACCACGGCTTCCATACGATATAATCCACTCCGTTTTGTAAACAGCAAATCTCAAGTTGTAAGTCCCAGTATTTCATGTTCGAAGCTGGCACAAAACGGTGTCTAGATGTAATGTGTACTCAAGCAGAACTAAATACAACAAAAAAAATGTGACTGATCTGTGATAAGAGAATCCTCGAATGGGAAATCTGTTACCATGTAAATGATATATTTATTTAATTAAAGCATGCTCAATGCCAAAGACGCATTGCAAAATGAAAAATGTTGTTCTATTTCGAATGCCACAAAGGGCTTCCTGATAATGTGAAGATTGCGCATGTAACGATTAGCGTATTGCTACGTGTTAAAAACTAGCGTCACTTCCTATTCATAGTCTTAAGCATCATCAATGACAAATTGCTTGTCAATAGGAAGTACCGCCTTTATCGAAGCAGAATTTGACAAAGTTAAAATAGGACATTGGTTTTCATCGATATAAAGCCCTAATTCCAAATCCTGTCGTTTATTTTTACTATATTGATATCGTGACTTGCCTTATTGAATCTAAAATGTCACAGAAAGCAAAAGTAACCCGCCTTAATACATTTATCACATGTGAATCAACATTCCTCGCAAAACCTGCTCGGAGAAGTGAGCGTCTTTTCAAGGTCATTGATGAGAACGCAGCCTAAATTATGTTCTTAGAAAGATATTAACATACTCAAGTGCTTTACACGATTTTAAAGCAAATAAATATGTTTCTGAAGACAGAGCTCACGTTACAAACGGACTGGAGGTGACATCAGAACATCAATAAAGATCAAATTTGAACTATGAATCATGAATTCAATTGGTTTATATCCTTAGTCAACCAATTACTTTGCCGTGGAACCATATATGGTGGATATTATAAGGAGACCAGGATTAGGTATTGGATATTTTTTGCTGTAACAAGGGAATAGAAAAATAAGAATAACTTAACACTCAGTAACACTTACAACAAGTAATCTTTATCCATGCATACAAAAAGCTTAAATTAGGCACAGCTTAGACTTTTAAGTCACGTCACTGTCCATCACTGTAGCATCGATAGAGATGACGACATTTTAAAAGAAGCTCAGTTCAGTGATCGGTCAGACTAGGTACCTTAAGTCAGTATTTTGTACGATACAGTTTCAGCCATACATTCAACGACTTACATAAAAATACAAATACGAATTCCATAATATTTCGAAGATAAACGTAATTAATACCGAATTTGAAACTACCTAATTATAATTACATAGGTGCATTGTAATTTATAGTGAAACGATATTGTAGGTTGGTATGAAATAAATGAATTAATGAAATATTAAATTAATGGTCTTCATCAGATAGAGATTCAGTAACAGGTTCTGGTGTAGTTTTTGTGGCCAGGTAAGCAAGAGCTCGAGCGATCGCTGGCGGGATAGGAGGTGGAGTCGGCAAGTGTGCTCCTACTGGCCTGTATCCCTTCTCATCGGCTGTATACGATAGACTGTATTCTTTGCCATCTTTATCCTGCAATATATAAAAAAAAAAACCTTACTAAACCATCACTAGACCACTGCAGCGCTGGATTGTCGTCGAAATCAAATGGTTGAGCTGGGACTGCATGATGAAGGCACTAAACCGAAATATGTGGTGATGGTGGTCAATGATGGTTTTGATGATGATGATTTTTATTGAAGGAAGAAAATAGACTCAATTTGCATACTTTCGAAGAATTTCATTTGGTTTAATTTACCATGTAAGAGAATCCTCCGCTGACAGCTTCACCCGCGTTGTCGTCATCGTATGTCTTCAACCGTCCATTTTCAAATGCTTTTGTGCCATCGCCTCCTTCGTAGCTAAAAAAAAAATGCATCACAATTTTATACACATCGAGAATAATCGAGATCCTGCTACTTCGCCACTAAGTTTTGAATTCATCCATATCTGTAACCCATACTAATATTATAAATGCGAAAGTAACTCTGTCTGTCTGTTTGTTGCCTCTTCACGCTTCAACCGCTGGATGAAATTTAGCATGGAGATAGTTGGGGTCCCGGGAAAGGGCAGGCTACTTTTTATCCCGGAAAAAAGCATAGTTCCCGTGGAAACGCGATAACCGAATTCCACGAGGGTGAAGTCGCGGGCAGAAGCTAGTGGTGTACAAATTATACGCGTATAGCACATGCGTCTTACCTGTACATAAAATTCCCGGAGTGCGAAAATACAACATTCTCAGACTGAATAATTGGTACAAATTCATGCTGTCCAGTTGAATTATCACGTTTTGGAAATGTTTGACTGTTCCCTGATCGATGGGTACCATGGTTTTCTTTGAACACTACTTGTTTTTCTCTTCCTTCTTGGGAATTCTCTGATACTTTGACAGATTGCTGTTGCATATCAACTTTAGCAACTTTTTTATCGTCTTTATGATCAGTCATTCTAGTTTCAAAAGGTTCCTTATCTACAATTGTCTTTTCTGCCATGGGTGGACGCTGAACTTTTCTTCTATTTGCTTGCATTCTGTTTGGTGTTGGCACGCTTGTTGTGCTGGTATCTACAGTGAATGAAGACTCTAGGTCGTAAATGACAGCAACCGGGATTTGTTGCTCTTGATTCATGTAAGTTGATGGAGTAGATTCAGATTTTTTTGTTTTATTCTCCGTATTAGAAACTATTGAAACCTCTTTTGGTGCACTTACTTTGACTGGTTCTAAATTCGATGTATTTTTATCACCAATTTCATTTTTGACGATAGTTTCACTTTTGATCTCCTCTTTCTTTTCCACTGGCTTTAAGTTATTGGTAGTTTCAATACCACTTTTTATTGATTTATCTCCACGGCTACTTCTATCTTCATACACTACTGATACTGGAATAGCCTCGTAAATTTCTGGAGCTGGTGGACGATTTACTGATAATGAATGAATAGAATACCCTTGATCTGCATATCTTGTTCTTCCTCTAACACTTTCGGCTAGCACGGCATGTACCACGACGAAAGCTAACACAAACACTTTTAATATAATCATAATAATGGTAATACAAGTTAAAGTTTCTTAAAATGTACCACAACACACCACTCCCGCGCTTGGTATATTAATGAAGATGAGTCAATATGCTAACTAGCTTAAGGTAAATTTATAATTTTGATGATCTTCGCCTACACACCAGTCTAACCAGCTTAGTCTTATTAAATGGTTGTATGAAATAAAGAAGTGTTTTTGTTTCTCCTTGAATGACCTCATTGTTTACAAAGGATTTTGATGTCTTAAAAAAATATTCAAAAGACGTATTAAAACAAAATAAGCAAATTGACAATTAATATCATCTGACATTTGATATCAAGACACATAATTATTTCGTTGTTATGCATGACTAATCATAAACATTCAAAAGCTGGATAGTAAATAGCAAAATGCAAAAAGGCAAGTTGATAAAATCCTATTAGTGTTTTCGTGTCACGGCAAAAAAAACAGCTTCATTTATGAGTAGATAGCACAAAATGTTAAAAAACAATAGGCAATTATTTAAATGGCGAAATGGGTTTATTTGACACGTCTATGAATTACAGACAGAATTAGCCTTTTTGTCTTGAATACTTTTGTAAAACCACTTTTTTCGTTAAAAAGTTTTTATAAGTATACAATTTTAAATCACCTTACTTAACGAATAATTTTTATGTTTGGTGCAAATTCATTTTAACGGTTTTTTTAGTTCCATTAATTTACCTAAACCAAACCATTTTTAAAGCTTTGAAAGTCCTTGAAAGTGTTAATAAACATTTTTATTAGGGTTTGAATGTCCGGCTTCTGGCCAAAAGCTGACCCTACAATCGCTCTATTTTCGGCTCTTCTTGGCTAGTTTCTATAAAACATATCCATCCGCCTGAGCCAACCTGTTTACAAAGATATGAATGACAAATTTAGTAACTTTGAGCTAGAACCTTGTCTTAAATACTTAGTACCTGAGAAAATGTAGGAATGGGCAGATACAACCAATTTATAAGGGTTCTTGCTTGGCCGCGGCGCCATAAAAAGTACTAATAGAAGTTTTGTTTATGGGTCATACACAGAACGCGAAAACAAGGGTCCTGGACAATGCAATAGTTAACGGCTTGGGTATACCTACATAACTTACGTTTTTATCATACAGGTTAAATGAGAGGATTTGTATGTACATGTATGTAAAGGCCCAGCAAGAAATTAGGCTTTAAAACCCCTTATCTTTGGGCTGTCCACAGGAAAGATTTGTAACCTTAACTCATAATAAAAAATGTGTATGACTCTTATGTCACCCGCCTTTGCTAATTATTATGAACCGTGCATGTAACCCACATACTGTTACAGAGTAGTTATGAGAACAAGTAGCGTTATACCAGAGGTTATGCTAGTTAGGGACACCTTGACACTATGCGGCATGAAGCGAAATTTATTTAACCAATTTATATTATCAGAAAAAAAATTCGTGCACTATTAACACAGTTTTGGATAAACTGCTCTGTGTTCTATTGGGTCATTAAGTCATTCAATCCTAGACCGTTGCAGATCAATTACTACAACAGTCCAGATGTTTAAAAATATCCAAACTGAAGAGTATGTGCTAGTCATCATTTTGTTGGAAGGACAATTTGGGGTGTAAATCCGTATAATTTGATTTTGTTAGATTTTTAAGTATATTAAACCTAAGGAGTCACGCTGGTTAATCACGTCGCTTCGTCACCGTTTTATTGTTGACACCTCGACGATTGTGCAATTTTCCGAAGAACACATCAGTCAAGCGCTAAGGTTGAAGTATTTAGCGTACGTTTAGGCTGGCTCCACCGGAAGGCGGGGGGAGGGTAGTGTAAATAGATGAGCCTTACATATAGGTGGCAAAGGGGTCTGGAGTATCATTCATCCGTGGATTTCGGGAGTGAAGTAACAATGTATTCAAAGTTGTTTGTCTTGTGCTTGGCCGCTGCTTGCGTCACGGCGGCGCCTGCGCCGACAGATGCGGTGCCTCTGGAAAAGCAACAACCCACAGTCATTCCTATCGTCTCGCAATCGGAGGAATTAGAATCTAATGGAACTTATAAATTCAGGTAAATACATGTTAAGTAATGTTGGCCTATCCCCTTATATTATCCCTTTCATCATTAAGATTTTTCATTTAACCATACCTAATGTTTTATGGATTCCTCTTAATTAATATCAAAATAACTTTAACAATGGATATTCTGCCATATTGTAAAAATAAAAATAATGTCCATTTTTTGCTATAGTCGTTTTCCGGTTTGATTCTTTGGTATCTATTTTCATAGTTATTTTGATTTTTGTTCCTCTGCTCCGTTACACTGCAAAATACAATGTATCATATGTGCTTATAAAGGTATTTTATTCTTCAAGGCTGTGATGGTTTACCTAGATGGGTTAGTAGGACTCTAATTATTATTCAACAATACCTCTGTCAGTACTTCTTCAAAATGAGTTTTGAAATTATCATTTTCAACATTTCTCTCTCTCTCTCATTAACATTTTTTTTCTTGACAAATTACGGTTGAACTTTAGCATACTTTGACAAAAAACAATTAATAATGTTTTAAACTAATTATACATCTTTGTAGCTACGAAACTGCAAATGGGATCAAGCGAGAAGAGACTTCCTACGACAAGGTGCTCCCGAAGGTCGAGGGTCGATCAGCTGCCGGCAGTAACGAGGGTGGCGAAAGTGACGAAAGTAACGAGATCCACGTCCAGCAAGGATCCTACTCCTACACAGCTCCTGACGGCACCGTCATTAGTGTGAGGTAAACTTTGGACACAGTCAAATACAAAACCAGAAAGCCGAAAGAACTGATGTGACATTTTGTAACAAAAAATTACAAGTATACACTCAATAGCAAAGAAAACGGGTCGTTTTGTATGGAAAATTCTATTTTCGTTTTCATTGCTGTTCAGTTTATAAATCCAAAAAATAATGTTAAAGGTCTTAAAACATTGACATAATACTTTTAACTAATACTCGTAATCAAATCACTGAACTTTACCGTCCTGCCCTTGACTTGTATATAACTCATCGGTAAGACCTTTAAGAAGTTTTTTTAAAATCACATACTAACATGCTGTTACATTGGTTACATGCAAAAATAAAATACCGAATAGGTACTACAGGAGCGCACGTGATGAAAAATTAAAAATACGCTATTATCTTTTCTTTAATTCACAAGACCCGTGTCTAATTAATGGAGTGTTTCTTTTCCCCTGAATAGTTATTAATAATATTAACTAGCTTCTGCCCGCGACTTCGCCCGCGTGGAATTCGGTTATCGCGTTCCCGCGGGAGCTATGCGGTTTTCCGGGATAAAAAGTGGCTTATGTCCTTTCCCGGGACCCCAACTATCTCCATGCCAAATTTCATCTCAATCGGTCCAGCGGTTGAAGCGTGAAAAGGTAACAGACAGACAGACAGCCAGACAGAGTTACTTTCGCATTTATAATATTAATATGGATATCGATATTTGTAATATTACATTTAATTCTACTATAATTCAATTCAGTTGCATCATTTTACGTTGATTAATCAAAATGAAAATAGCTAAAACCGAAGATATGAGACCTAGCTAGATCGATTTGTCGCCCCAGTAAACCCCTATATTCCAAATTTCGTCCAAATCGTTAGAGCCGTTTCTGAGATCACTTGGATAAATAAACAGAGACATATAGGAGTTTAGCGCGTTTAAAGTATTAGATAGATAGATAGATAAAGTAAAGACGCACTGGACCAGGACAAGTCTAAAATGTCTATAGTGCCTAATAATGTGATAAGTTCTCAACTGAATTTATTCATAATACTAGCTTCTGCCCGCGGCTTCGCCCGCGTGGAATTTGGTTATCGCGTTCCCGCGGGAACTATGCGTTTTCCGGGATAAAAAGTAGCCTATGTCCTTTCCCGGGACCCCAACTATCTTCATGCCAAATTTCATCTCAATTGATCCAGCGGTTGAAGCGTGAAGAGGTAACAGACAGACAGACAGACAGAGTTACTTTCGCATTTATAATATTAGTATGGATATCTACTAAATGCCATTATTTATCAAACATTATCATATTTTTTTATCAGGTATATTGCTGATGAGAATGGCTTCCGGCCAATCGGCGACCACATTCCTCCGTCCATCGTAGCTGCGGCTGCATCCGCTGGTTCTTCAGCTGAGAAGTCTGGTCGTTCATTAAATGTGGCTGACAGTGCTGACTCAGCGTCTGCCCCTGCTGCTAAGGTGGCCAAGGCTCCTGCCCCAGCCGCTGGCAAGTCAGATGAAAAAGAATCAAAAGCCAAACCAGAGTCTCCTATTGAACCTAAAATAGCATCCAGCGCAAAGGCAACTAAACCCACGGGAGCAAGCGTAGAAGCTACTGAAAGTGCAAGCGAAGCGTCGGCAAGCACAACTGAGGTTGCCTCTACTGCTAATTCCAGTAATGAGGCCTCAACTGATGCAAGTGAAGGAACAACCGCAGCAGCAGAAGCAACGACTAAAGCCTCAGAAGCAACGACTAAAGCCTCAGAAGCTACCACTGAGGCCGCTTCGGAAGCACCCGAAGAGCCTTCTTCTACTAGCGCGGATGGGTCAACGACAGAAGCTGCGTCGACCGCGTCAGCGTAAATTTTAACGTTTAATTTGTAATTCAGACAACCATGGTGATTATTAAGGACATTGCTATACAAATAGAAGTGGATGCTTTAAAAAATACCATTTTTAAACGGTATTGTTAAATAATATTTAAAAAAAAATTGCAATACTACGCAATTATAAAAAAAACAAAAGTGATTCCTGTTAAGTACCTACCCTATGTTTTATTGTATAGTACATAGATGTTTTTTATTTACTTACTTATTAAAAGGAAATCAATACTTTAACCCTTTTTATCTTATCTATCTATCTATTATAATAAAAGGGTAAGTTTTCTGTCTCTTTCTAACCATCTGTCTATCCGTTTGTTCGTTAGAGTTAATCTCAGGAACAGCTGGACTAATTTCAGTGCGGTTTTCAATGTTAGATAGAGCATCATTCGGAGCTGATATGGGAATGAAAAGTTATCTATATATTATAGTTTCAAATGAAGACTCACTCACAGAATATTTAATAGTACTACATGGTACTACATACAGAATGGCCACGGAATCACCCGCCTGAATCTAGCCGGCGCGCAACTCGCGACCGACTCGCCCTTGCCGTCATTTGTTTCATCCGGAGATGGAGAGTGAATCATTGGACCGCATACTGGTACACATTTACAAGTGTACAGACGTCCTAGCACGCACACAGATGTTCTCGCATGCAAAGATTGACACTTCGTTCGCATTGTGTTCGAAATCGTGCTTTTATACCCCGTGCCCGCCGTGTGAGTCACTGTCAAACATCGCAAAAGTTAATCCATGAGAATTAATTCTGCAGCTATCAGTGGCTTGGCTACAGTATTTATAAAAGGTCTACAAAAAGAGAGCATTCCGATAGCTCCCGTGCTCTAATAGTTCACATCAAATGTCAAGATCAATTCAGTGCGATGTATTTGATGCATTCCTATGAGCGCTTCCCTCTCACTTTCATCACAGAATATTTAATAGTAATACGTACAGAATGGCCACGGGAATCACCTGCCTGAATCTAGCACGCGCGGGACTCGCGCCCAACTCGCCTTACCGTCATTTGTTTCATCCGGCGATGGCGAGTGAATCGTTGGCCCGCGTACTGGTACACACACATTTACAAGTATACAGACGTCCTCGCATGCACACATTGACAATTCATTCGAATTGTGTTCAAAATCGTGCTTTTATAGGCCGTGTCCGCTGTCTGCTTTCATCGTTAACTCAGTAGGTATGCCTAGGTACTCATCTCAACCAAATCTCAACCGTGTTAGGATTTTATTTAAATATGGTTCTATCTAAAGTGAACTTATTTTTACGTTCAACAACTATCGAAGGATATAATTGCATCCTGGTTGACATTATCAGACGATGCTTTTGGTACTTAAAACAAGGATCTTTTTTTTAACAAGCTAGTAATAAAAATGTTAACTTACATATTAACTGTATTATCATCCAGTTGCACCAAAAGCGGTTCAATTATCTTTAGACATCAAAGGTCAACGATTTGCATTTGTTGCTGATGTAGTTTTCTTAGTCAAGCATTTCGAATTTATTCACAGGCTAGCTTGTGCTCACGACTTCGCCCGCGTGAAATTCGGTTATCGCGTTCCCTCGGGAACTATGCGTTTTTCCGGGATAAAAATAAGCCTACTTATGTCCTTCCCCGGGACTCCAACTAACTCAATGACAAATATCATCTATCTATAAATCTATAAATCGGTCCAGCGGTTTGAACGTGAAACGTAACAGACAGACAGAGTTACCTTCGCATTTATCATACAAGCACCCGCGTGGAATTTGGTTATCGCGTTGCCGCGGGAACTATGCTTTTGGCCGAGACAAAAAGTAGCCTATGTACTTTCCTGGGACCCATTTTCATGCCAAATTTCACATCAATCGGTCCAGCCGTTTAAGCGTGAAGAGATAACAGACAGACAGACAGACAAAGTTACTTTCGCATTTATAATATTAGTATGGATACGATACTGAAATGAATGGTATGAATACTAATACGTAACTCTCATGATTAATTATTTATTGATGACTATCAATGAATAGTAATTGCATATTAAATAATCCTTAAATACTTAATGATCCACGGTTCCATTATTAATAAGTTTAGTATATGAAATGGAAACGCCATTGAGAACTGGACATTCATTGTCCGAAGCCCTCCTGGTTAGGGTTGCCATCACCTAAATAGAAAAAACCTTACTACGCTGTACTAGGCCGGAAGTGCCCTAAAAGTCGGAAAATGTATAATTTATATCCAAACACTTTGTATTGATTTTTTTGACTGAAATGGCATAAGCACTGTTTTATTTTACATTAAGTTGTGTTATTTTATGAAACTTCCAGGTTCTATAAAGTTTCGCCGTAGCCGTTGATTTGACAGTTAGGTTAGACACGAGCAAGTATTTGGCATTGCTTTCCCCGTTCTGCTAAGTCTGTACTTAACGTGTTACATTTACGAATAATCTAGGAAAAGCCGGACAGGCTGGACACGTAAATTTACTCCGAACTCGACCCAAAAAAGCTAACACGTCCGGCTGAAGATGTACAGATGGCAACCCTACTCCCAGCGGCCGGCACGTGGGTCACTGACCTCTTACGTAACCGAATCATCTCGACTCAAGCGCAGCCTTACCGGCCAGTCCCGATGCGAAACCGATAAAGCATCGTCCCGAATACAATGAGGCTACGCTCCAAAGGAGGTCACATTTATATACGATATAAAGTCAAGTATTGCTGGCATGATACGGAGAAACGACGTACCAAGATATGTTAAAATGTTGGTTGATTCGTATTTACAGAATCAGGAGGTTTAAAAAAAACTATTACATCACCCTTGGCTGTAAAGCGGGATTTTCTGCCCGCTACGCGGAGAGAAAATCTCACTTTTTGGCCAAGGCAAGACGTAAAACTTTTGACAAACCACGGGCGGTAATTCGTAAAGCCCCAGATCGCAGAAACCTGCGATCTGGGACATTTACGAATTCACCACCCTAGGTCTGTAATGTACTATTAAAATAAACAACAAGAAATAGACCATTGCGCGATGTCGTAGAAATGATTATATCTTTAAACCTAGGTATGTAAGTGGGCGAGGTACCAAAAATAACTTGTAGCTAGGTCTGGGAAAAAATGACAGTTCTGTCTTTTGCGGGCCTCGCTACCAGTGTGGTGGCAGTATGTTGAAGCATTTTGATAACGATACTTGTTTAGGAAATCGTCTCTTAAAAACCTTGCATTAGTAATCGCGCAATCCGTTGCAAAATAACCAAAATGTGTGCTTCATTTTAATCAATGAGCTGTGACTAATAACAATAAGCTACTGAGTTCTTTGTGTACGTACACAAGTTAATGTAGGCGAGTGTTTATAAATAACTAGTCGATGCCCGCGACATGTTCCAATCCACCCTTTAACATGATTTCCGGTGTAGAAAGTAGGTACGTCACTCTCCAGCCAACAAACTCCAAATATATCATAACATAACACATAACATCACGATAACCCGCTGTTCTGGTTGACGTTATGGAAGGACACATGAGGCATGAAAAACTGGACTGGTTTCTTAAACGTTACAATAATTATTGGCGATGATAAAAAGTCTTCTGCAGCAACTAAAAAAAACTAATCAATGTAACAATCGCCAATTAGTGGAAGTGGATCATGCATAACACCGAGGTGTGACTAATATTGAACGCGCACCCTTTTGAACTTGTTACACAATTCTTAAAAACTGATACTTTTGTTGCTACACCGGCCCATGCGCCTACACTTTATGTAACGAGTGTGCGCACGCGCCTATGATTGACCGATACATTGACAGATAAAAAATGGATAAAGTGTGAGAGATCGAGAAAAGTTATTTTTTATCGTGAATTAGGAAATTTTATTAAGTTACCACGACGATGGCATCGCGAAACCTAGACAGCGTCGCTTTGAAAAGTGACACATTGATTAGAATCAGATTTGTTAACAATTTAGTAAATAACTATCAATGGAGAGACTATAAATATTGATAAACGATTAAAACGAATCTCTGATTTTTATGAGAAATACTTAACGTAAAATAAATATTATAATGGAACTATCGATCGATGTAAATAGAAATAGTCCTAATAGATGATACAGATACTTACTGGACTTACATATTTTCTGTTGACATATATTTAAAGACTACCAATGAGGCAATGAACAATGTATGTGCAGGTAAGTATATAATTATTGTTTTCCGTTGCGGTCACTCGCGGTAATTTTTAAGAACAGATTTCATTTATAAAATAATAGCAAACGAACTGATGAGCTAACTTGGTCGCAGGTAGTCGGCATCGCGCATGTTTATGAGAAAGTTCTAAATTAAATTATAAGATGTTTTAAATTCTAGTCTTATTTATTTGTTATTTTTTAAAACTAGCACCCTGTAAGAGCATCTTAGAAAAAGGACGAAGAATTCGACATTGACACGGAAATTAGAGGCATCTACGGTAGCAGCGCGGTGGCGGATCGGGCATGAAAGTGTGATGGCTCAGCGTCTGCGCGAGTGGCAGGGGTGTAGTATAAAAGTGAGCGCACTACCACTCTGACATAGTTCACAAGGCTGCACGTGTCCGCGGGTCGCATCTCACACAAACACTATGAAGCTCCTGGTAAGTTTAGAAAGATATGACAAAACGCATCCTTGACTGGTCCTAGATGTTTGATATCCTTTAATCTAGATCATCCCTTCTTCTAATTACCTACTGCGTATCACATAATTGTTTTGGGGTGAAAATTGCGAATTTCAATTCATGAAAAATAAACATAATTCAATACTTTTTTATGAATAACTAATCGTACCTATCCTATATTATATTAGGCAATAGGAGTTGGTCTGAACAAAATGTTCAAAGATGCTTGTCCTTTCAAAGATAGTAAATTAGCACCTTACTATAATAAGCTAAAATAAATCAAAGTTATATTTACAACAAATGACAGTCGATATTATAAAGATTTATTGCGAAAGCAGAAGCTTAAGGATTTTCCTTGATCAGCTTTGTAAGAGGCAACCGAATAGGGTCGATGGGCGTGGCCCGGTTGAACTTTGACATTCACTTTCTTGGAGGCGTTTAATTGCAATATACTTGTAAAATCGTTTTATCACTTATTGGATTTTAAAGTGTTCGTGCAGTCAATTAATGAGACTGAAGACTTAATTAGGTATCTACATTGTATAACGTTGATTTCTTGAATAATAAACGTGATTCTGAAAATCAATATTTTTTTCCAATTATGCTATTGAATAATAACTCGCAATATAACGCAACAGTCTGCCGCCTACTGCATAACTCAGCATGCGTAAAGCCCACGTGGTGGGCGCCAATGTCAAGCAGATGCACACAGTTATGTGGAAACATGCAGTAGGTGTATTGCAGTTTCGATTTCGATTCTAAGTATCTATAGGTTTTTAATTCTTTTTTTAGTTAAATATTTTGTATGGGATTGGTGGTGTGAGCGACGCCTGAATCCCATAAAAACCATTTTTTTTAACAACACAAAAAAAAAAACCTATAAAATATGCTGAGAATCGATAGCCGATTCTGTGGGTAAAATATCGTCACAACATTTTGCTGGACCCTATATAAGGTATTCACAAACTCAGTGCTTAGGTTTTACATCGTACTCCTATTCTTATGATCCTTCCACGGGCCATAGTGACCACTTACCATCAGGTGGCCTGTCTGTTTGCATACCCAATGCCATAAATAAAACCTACTAAGTCTATAGGAGCTGAGGCTGGGTACCGGCCGCTTCTCATGAAATAGGTAATGAATGCTCCATTTCAAATACGGGCTAAGTACGGATGATGTACTAAAAAAAGGATGCAAACTTATTTTAACAAAAAGTGGACATTCTAGTCTTCATTCTTTAGATACGTACGTACCTATTTAATTGCGATATTCAAATTACTTATTTGATGTCTTCATTAAAACTATACTTGCGATCAATGAAAATGAGAGTCACTGTATTCTAAAAAAAGACTTCTCTAAACAAAACAAAGGCCAATGTCTATCCATTTTCTCCCACAAGTAGCCTCATTTTAAATATGCTTTTCGTTATACAAGCGATCTGGCTCTTACAATACTTGCATAACAGACTGCTTTGTAGGTCATAATTTGGACGCAAAGGTGTAAGGTTGCGTTATGTTTATACGGCTATTACCAATTTATTCAAATATCACGCCGTGTTTGATATGAGAAGTTGATGGCTGTCTTCACATGATTTTATATTAGCAAACATTTCAACTGGCCGTCGTCCAAGATGGTTGACGTTTGTTGAGCTTCCCCATTTCTCCTTGATTTATCTTTTATACCGTACTTTTATCATTATTACCGTACATTGTTCGGCCTGTAGGCCAATTACTTGACATTGGCGAAATTGTCTTGCACATAGACGGAATCCATTATTTAAAGAGAAGAAGGAAGATTTCAACTGTTTTTACAGCGACTTACTTTGACAACTGAAACTTGTAGGGCGGGTCGGTACAAGTTCGGACAATGCGAAAATGTCGATAAACTTATCAAGCTAATACCTAAATGAGTTCAAACTGAAAGCAATGATGCATGTGATATACGCTGTTACAATGCATAAGAAATACGTTGTTTCATTAACAGGCAAATACGATAATAGTGTAAGGTTTTCTTTACTTACTCGAAAAAGTAGCGCAATACGTAACGTAACCGAGTGAAGATTGGCAGGGGTTGCACATAATTGTTTGATTCGATGCTAATGCTCTTAGCTCACCTGTTTTAGTGCATTGCCAGGAGCACGATATGTTACATAACGTGGGTAAATTACTTTGCAAATATTGCTCCGTTTTCTAGTGCTATTCCTAGTTGAGAGAAATGAAACAGCTTGCAATTTGTTTACATTTTACCTTGATCTGTCTCTTTAGAAAATGTTTACGTTATTGTACATACAAACTTATATCCACAATTATTATTGTACAAAAGAACAGTGTTCTATATCAATATTGACAAAATATTTGGTACTTATTGTGTCTTCTGTAATTAGTAATTTTGTTGATAAGTATTAAAATACGTAATTAGATTACATGTTTACATAAATAAATAATAATTTCCGGTGTGCAAAATAGAGAGAGTCGTCATATTCTGGAACTTAAAATACAATCAGTTTCAACGATTCTAAAGAATCATTGTGTTAGAACCTGTAGGCCAAAGATAGTCAATTTATACTTAGGATGACACGATTTTGTAATATAAGAGCCTACACAGGCAGTTGGAGAAACAAACAACGAAAATAGGTAAGTTATAAACTACTCGTGTGACGTAACGTCAGAGATTGACCAAGAAGTCATACTTAATGGTGCTAACTAGCCATAACCAGAGTATATCAATGAAAACAATGGAGTTGAGAGCCTGAAAGTGCCAATACTTGTTGCGTGGAGTCCGCTTTCGCCCAACCTGCGTGTCGAATTGTCGAGTTTCACAATTCAGACTATTGTATCCGTTCCATCTTGCCTTACGACATTACGAATATGATTAAGCTCTTTGTCTGACATCATCGTGTCATTACATGCGATGCATCGAGTTGACGGGTCGCTCGATGTCGTGAAATTCCAAAAGAGACGAAGGTCAAATTGATTTGACATTTTCGTCTAAAAATATTTGGTAACAAGCTGATAAGGTTATTTTGAGAAATGATTCGTAACTACGTAGTTTCAGTACCTTTTCAAAAGATGACAGAACACCGCATTTTTTTTCAGAATTCAGTTTCAAAGTAAAGTTTTACTTTACATAAATACGTAATGTAAAGCATATCGCGTTTATTAACCATATGTATTAAACTCACTAAGGCCCGGTTCCTATATCCACAAAATGCCTCGTTTTGGTTACGGATGATTAAAATTTGACTTTTGCTTCATGGAGAATGTGACAAGTTTTAGCCGTCCGTTGCCAAAACGAGGCGTTTCGTGGCGGGCCTAACTAAAGTATACCTAATCTCGTCGCAGTTCGTTCTATACTGTCATTATATCCATAAATCTAATTGACACATTAATTATTTTAATGTCTTAATTAATATATTTTAGTAACTAAACATTTTCTTTCCTTTAACAGCTTATTAGTTCATATTTGACAGCTTGGTTCCGTTGATCCCTGCATTTGAATAGTTCAGCCCTACCTGATACGGAATCATCTTTGTTTAGTATATGTCAGTTTTGTGACCATTTTGATGTTTCTATAATTCGCTCACCATAATCATTACCCTTGTTTAATTTAACATACTTCAATAACTATTTTATCAATTTCCAGATCACTTTTTGTGCACTGGCAACTTTGGCAGTAGCTCTTCCACAAAGAAGAGCACCGTCCAAGCCAGAACAGGAGCAACCAATAAACGACCAGGCGACGGCTGAGCAGAACTACAACAACTACCAGCAGCAAGACTACAGACAGCACCAGCCGCAGGAGTTCCGACAGGCCAAGCAGATCGAGGACTTCAGACCCAAGGTCCAACTAGAAACCACCACCTTCATTCCCATCATCCGGTTCGACAAGGACCAGGGAACAGATGGAAGCTACAAGACATCGTAAGTTTTTTTCCCTCACAATGTTTGCCTTTAAGACTTTTTAATTTCTATTAAAACAAAACGCACATTTCGCTGTCAGCTCTTTTGTATGCAGAATAGCAGATAGGCGACACCTATCCGAAAATAAAATAAATAAACACTGTTTCTCTAATAGTTCAGTGAGTACTTAGGCAAAGCGGTTTGGTTTATAAATCCGTCTTGTTCAACGATAATTTTCATGTTTTTCCTCTACGTGAGCTTTTATGATCAATGTCGGAAATCTATTGGATGCGTTTATTTAAAGGTCAAAAGATCGAAATTATTCGAAATATTCCAAGATATTATCTCGTATTTTAATCTTTGCCTACATTATATTTCACCGCCTTCATTGTTAACGTTGTTTAAATTGAGCGTAACTTAATGTTAACTGTGCAATAACCGTTTCTCATTTTTGTTGAGTATTAGGTATCATAATGCTTTTTATAAAATAGTAGATAGGTACCTAAAATAGTATTAATTATTTACTCGCATTTTATTCGTTACTTTATCAATATTTTGATTAATTGAACCCATCCAAAGCTGATGACAATCTTATAGTGAAATTGACACGGACTTTGCAGGCCTTCGTATTCTGAAGTTGGTTTCTATTTAAGAAAAAAACCTAGCAGTCTTTATAAAGATAATTTATTTTAATTACAGGTATGAAACCGGCAACCACATCACAGCCGAAGAAAGCGGTTACCTGAAACCGTATGGTGAGGGTGACCAGAGTGCTCTAGTGCAGCAGGGTTCGTACAGCTACACCGCTCCTAATGGGGAAATCATCACTGTGGAGTACACCGCTGACGAGTTCGGATTCAGGGTCAAGGGTGACCACATCCCCACCCCTCCCCCCGTCTCCCCTGAGATCCAAAAGGGTCTGGACCTCATCTACGCTGGAATCAAGGCGAATGCGGTAAGTAAATTCTTTCGTGATGAAAATTAGGTAGTACTCGCAAATTATTGAAATCTTTTAAAACATTAAAGTTTTAAGAATATAAAATTATTTTATATTACTATAACAGTAAAGTAAATTTTCTTAACTTAGTTGGGCGTTCAAACTCTGCGTTTGATAACAAAAGGAAAGATATTTGTCAATTTATTCCGTTCGCAAGAAGAATATGTTAGAACGTTTTATCAGTTCTTAGGATCTAATGGCAGTAAATTGGTGTAAAGTAAAGATGTAGTACAAATATGTTTCCCAGGAAAAGCTAAAGCCTTTTACGGTACCTACTTATTTCATCGCAAATTTCAGACTTAAACTATGAATGAAATTGACATGAAAGCTAGGATTATCCAGGATTTTTCGATTAATCTGTCATTCAACGAAACTAAAGTTTTTTAGAATCACAGTCCCTAAAGTTTTTTTTAAATTTTGATTTCACCTATCCCGTTGTCTGTAATGGAATCTTGCAAGTTAAATTTGACCCACTTTCCGGTTTTATATTGAGCTGAAATTTTGCACGAATATGTAAATCGCGTGACAATGCAATATTATGATGACGTGGGGCTGATCTCATGATGGAGCTGGAAGGTGGCCATAGGAACTCCGTAATAGAACCACATAATCCCATGAGTTTGGGCTCGTTTGATTTGTCTTGAAGGGTAGATGAAGGATTTATAAAGAAAAGTACCGTCAGCAATAAAAACTTTTTTACTAATTGAAATCGGTTCCAGTTATTTAGCAATGTTCTTCATGATTATTTTTCCTTTTCCAGGAGCGTCAAGCGTTAGAACTCAAGAACAACCCTGAGGCCGCGAAACACCAGGAAGACAGAGCAGCTCTGGACTACAAGGGCCACTACTACCAGCAATAAAAGACTGCAGTGGTGTAACCACCAATCGCGTTCCAAATCCACATACGAGGACTCTTACGACGACGTCCATATTGACAGGTCGATCTCTAGTTCAAGTTCGGCTAGTTTCTTACAAAACGTGAACTTTAGATAGCTTCTACTTAGATCTGCCTATGAATATGGATTTCACTCTCATCTTGGATATACCCCTGCCATAATCCTCAAGTGTGCTTAGCTGTTTCAAAAGTACACATGTTCATTAATTATAAGTATCGTATAAGTTTTACTTTTGTGGGAGCAACCTTACGCTGTATTCAAGATGGTTTTTACGAGTGGACTGTTATTTCTAACACTGAATTATAAGTATTCTTCAAAGAAATTTCTGACAGAAAAATACTTACGTCTGGCTGAGGAGCTGCAGTCTGTTTTTCGAACAGTGTGCGGGATCTAATACAAAATGTATGCACTGAGTGCCTTCCGGCGAGCGTCAGAGTTTTTCTGTCAGAAATTCCTCATATTATGCGGCCAGTAAAAGAAGTAAATTTTAAATTGATATCAGATTGATTTCAATGTGAACACCTGTTGTAGATATTCGACTGCAAGCGAGTGTAACATTGACTAAGTGCGTTACGTCATTCGAGTTTGATAACTAAATTCATTATAAAAGTACTGTTATTTTATCGTGCTGAATAGAGGAAGATACAACACATGACTGTAAAAGATGTGAAAATTTATTTTTTAATGAATAATGTTAAAAATAATACGTCCCATGGCTCCAGTCAGCTAAGGATGAGTTTCAAAAATTTAAAACCTACTTATAATTAATAATTTCCGTAAATGATGTCATATTGATTTATCTTCGGAAATTATACTTAAAAGCGGTTCTGTAAAATCTACCCATAATGTGCGTTATTGTGATAGTATAGAAAGTTTTCTACTTTTGTAAATACTCTTTATTATTTATGTATTTTTAATAAAAATATGTTAAAATTTTTGTTATTATTTCCCTTTGACTTAGTGTAAGTAAGTATGCCATGTAAGTAATTGAAATGGATTTAATGCATGATTGAAATATGTTATAACTAGTAATACGTAACTGCAAGGCCTCAATTTGGCTTCATATCAGTCCAAATTATGAATAATTCGTAATAATATCATAGAGGTAATAATTAGATACATGGTATCTGGAGCGAGTAGTGTCGTCACAATAAAAACTCAGCATGTGAGCCCGAAGGTTGTTTTCGTTCACAATTCGCAAATACGTGCCTAAAATTTCATCCGTCTTCTTTTTGTCTTTTTTCTCTCGTCAAAAAGCCTTTTACGACCCTCACCCCCGTAACTCGCACATAATTTAAGTCACAGTGGCAGTTCTATTTATTAGTTACTAATCCCACCAAAAACATTTTCATGTAAAATGATGCCAAGACGAGAGACCATAATATAGCCCGCAATGTAAAAAAGTTATCAGCCAAGCTTCTAATTCTACACGGCCTAACTGTGCAAATCCTAACTTCACAAACTCTTCACCTTAGCCAATTATATGTCGCTTGGCCATTTTGCTACCGTCACATGAGCTGAGTGTGAGGTGTATAGGTCATTCATCACTTTTCTTTTATACAACTTTCTTGCAGTAAACGTATAAAGTTTGCGAAGCAGTAAAAAGCGCGTAGCGATACCTACTTATTCTATTTTTCTCTTTTCCTCATCAAGGAGTAGGTAAATAGATATTACTGATATGAATCGCGTATAAAGTGTGCCTTAAAATCTGGGTACTTTTAGAACAAGATGGCTTTTTTGTGAAAAGTACAAACTAGGTACTTAAATAACTTTTCATCTTAACTCCAATTAAACAGTTCAAGGCGAGGTAGATAAATGCAGAAAAGATGAAATTCCTATACATATTTTAAAGCTGTTTGAGGTAAAGAGGTACAATTCTTACATGAGGCAGCCACTTATTTCAATTAAGGGCTTCAAAAGCGATGTTTCTGGTGGTTTATTGAGTTCAGGAGGGCAACATTCTGTCCATTTGAACTATACAATACACACCATGTTGGCCCAGTTCAGATAGCAAGCAAGGGGAACAACCATATTGGAACTTCTCCTGTCCTCACGATAGTTTAGTTTTTAAAATCAGGGTATTCCTTCGTCACTAACTTATCATACCTTGGGCTATATGCGAGGTCTTAAATAGGGATCTCTCTATTCCCTATAGGATCACAAACGCATCAAGTTGCTTTAAATCTGGCTGCTTAAAGTTCACACCACGTGTGAGTGATCCTATAGGGAACAGGGAGATCCCTATTTTAAGACTTCGAATATATCCCCTTATTTTAACAATGTACGAGTAAGTCTATGGAATATACTTTAGCAGTACCTATAGAGGAGAGAATTAATACATTGACGTAGTTTTTATTTTCCAAAATGCTTAATTGCCAAGTAAGTTTTGCAGTGTTCTGGTAATTTGTACAATTTAATAACGTTTGTGATAATTGTACTTTTGAACAGATTGTTATTTCTTTATATTTAATTATTTATTTTGCTTGAGGACATCTTCGTGGGCATTGTTTTCTTAATTAAAGAATATTAGAATAAGCGATGTATCGGCTGGTTAAGGTGTTGTATGTATTAGAATTTTACAAATTCGCAGATGCGTATAAGGTAAATAAACGAACTCTTTTTTTGTCGGATCGGATCAAACTTAAATTAGGGTTAATTTGTAACTGCGTATAGGTAAGTTGTTACTTGAATATCACAGTCACTTGTTTTATCTCTACGTACGCTTAAAAATCTCAAATTTATAACGGCAGAGACAAATCAACAGGTTTCTTGTGAGATTATAGGTAGTTAATGATGAAATTTAATTTAATAAAAGGCGATATGCGAAGGCGATATATTTATTATTATGTATGTTTATATTTATGATTTCTGGTAGGTATGTATATATTTATAATAGATGACATATGGTCATTACGAGCACCGCCTACCAACTTATCTCTTTTACTTGATATCCACTACCCAAAGGTTGCCTGGGAGAGACCGCTCTATTAGCGATAAGACGGCCTGCTGTATACCTAACAACATGTTTTCCTGATCTTTTTGTTCTGTCCTTTTTTTCTCTATTGTGTGGTGTCCAATAAAGAGTATTTGTATTGTATTGTATGCGTGAACACACGACTTATTTAGAAAAGTCTAATCTAAATTTTGTTATTAGTTTATGGGCAAGCGACATTCATTAATAATCCACAAATGCCATGCGCCGAACAGGATCGGCGGGGGTCAGCGGTGACCGTGCTGTTTCACAATCTACCCCCACTCTTGCGCATCTTCAGAGGATTTGTGCAACGGACCGGCTAATGCAACACCACATTAAAGGAGATGATTATTCGAATTTAAATAAATTACCAACGTTGAATTTGCTCAGCTCATTACCACCCTTCTAACATATGCGTAACTAATTAATACATTAAAACGCTTAAGTTTGAGTCAAAAATTGTTCTCATTCAATTTAGTTTTGCATTTATTGTGCTTATTTTTATAATAAAGTGAGGAAATATAGACGGCAAGACATAGAAGGCTCCAAAAGATAAATCAGCAATTTGGTGAATGTCGCTGGAATCCGCCGGATGCGCGCGGCGCAGAATCGACCTGAAAAACAACCTTGTGCCGCTGTGGACGTCTATTGGTTGAAATTTTCGAGAATACCATTGATGGACAAAATGCTTCTCTGGAACAATGTAGGTAATCTTCACAACGGCTTATTCCACAACAGCCGTCTGATGAATTTTGGTGTTGATAGGTAGTTTCAGATCCTGGAAACAACATACATAGAAAGTATTTATCCCGATATCATCATCATCATTTCAGCCGAAAGACCTCCACTGCTGGACATAGGCCTCCCCCAAGTCGCGCCACTCGGACCGGTCCTGTGCCCCCGCATCCACCGCGTTCCCGCAACCTTTGCAAGATCGTCACTCCATCTTACCCACCGACAGTTCGTCTCCCGGTTCGCGGACTCGAGAACTTTCTGGCTGCTTTCTGGAACTTTTTATACCGATAATTTCACAGTAAAACCATTTTTTATCAAGCCTAAAACTTAAAACATCTACTTATCTTATACATAAATTTATGTATAAATTTGAACAACGTCGCGGGTAATGGCTTAGTGTAGTAATAAGTATACTACTTGCAGAAGACGTGCAATGTAGGTACAGCGACAAGGATTAAAAGTTATGATCCTCACGCGTTGAAAGCTTAACAACAGTCGTGTCTGTTGGAGACAAGTACAAAAATAACTTTCTCAATACGCAAAGGAAATGACATTCGTAAGGTACTTAGAACGGGGCTTGTTGAACAATTTTGAAATTATCGTTTGTGGTTTGATGGTTTGCGTTATAAACATGACATCTGCTTCGACCGATAGGACATCTTTATCTACTGAACACAAATATATCCACAGAGGTTTTTCTATATTCTATATTGTTTAGCAGAAAACTGGTCTATCCTGGCCAAAGTTGCTTAATTTACCCCGATATAGTGATATAGACAAATTGGGCACGAGTGTGAGGTAGGTTGAGCATGAGCAAGGTTAGAATTGAACTTCTGAAAACGCAAATCATTTATTTGGTAATGTTTCCTTCTTGGGCAAGCCCTCTTATTCTTATAAGATGTTCAAGAAAGTAAAATGTTATTCACACTCTGTTAGAACCAAAATTCACCAGAATGGTTAGTTGGGTTTGGTAAAAAACGATTTGTCTATCTTTTTGTTGTTATCAAATATATTTGGACTAATATAACGGTGACTTTCCGATTGAACATTTTTCAACCTTCACGAAAGATGAATTTTGGTCGTCGAGTCTCGTCGATTTAACAGCGTTCCAGAGTCACACGCCACACGATTATTGTTTGTAAGTGTGCATGTTTTCTAAAGAAAACAGAAGTTATCTGACAACTTTTCAGATAGGGGTGAAGTTCGAAGCGATATCGAATCATATCTGAATCGGTTAGCGTTTAGTTTACTACCTATATAATAAGTCGTCATTAATTGCGAATGGAAATTATGTTATTCAATGGGGTTGAAGCTACGGTAAACATTGATGATATTATTAGATACCTAAGTAACTACATTTAAATCTTGATATGGTTTGACTACAAGGAAGACCCGAAAAACGGCATTTTATAAGATTTCCTTTCTTTAGTGTATAAAAATAACATGTTTTTACTTCACCTAAATTAACAATCAACCATGAAACTTAACTAATAATGATAGTTAAGAGTCCCCAGTACGCACGGCGTTTCTCAACTTTTCATACAAACGTATTTTCGCTTTTATTCCCAAATTACTAAACAGATTGACTCGAAACTTGGTACACATAATAAAATCATTATTGTGAGTGTCCGAAATTAGTTAATGTTGTGAAAATAAATCACAATAAAATTACAGCCAAAAAACTTAATTTTGAAGTTTGTATGGAGAAAGGAGCGTACTGGGGACCCTTAATGAAATAGTTTGACTTATTTGAGCTTACGATTCGGCTAAAATTTTACGATTATTACACATGTACATGGTCAATACGGGCTTAATTCGAGACAATAATTATGTTTGATTTACCTTTATAATTTCTAAATGGTGTCTGTAGAATGATTCACTGGGCTGCGCTTGTGCGGTGCGCGAAGTTCATAGGTAAGGATGGCGGTATATAAACCCTATGCAGTGTCACCTGGCACACATTGGTGCTGCCCGTTGTTCCATCCAGACCCTTCATAACCGCTTCGTATTATGGTAAGTGACGCATTACATACGAGTACAGGGGTAGAAAGGTTTTTATTTCACCCTTTACATTTATACTGCGCGAACGCGTAATTTTATGATTTCGTAAAAATAAAAACCTAAAAAAGTGAAAGACGATATTATTAATACCTACAGGGTATTTTTTTTCCAGTCGACCAATTAATCACTTTTATGATTTTAGGGATTATCCTATATCCTACCCCGGGACTTAAATTGAATTATCTACATTTCATCTATCATCAAATCCACTAAAAATTTATTTAAATCAGTTCAAAAGTTTAAAGCGTTAAAAGGTAACAGAGACTGACAATATCAATAAAGAAGTAGGGATATTAGTAGTAGATATTAGGTCCTTACATATGAAATTGGCGTTTGGCGAACTGGCAACTTTGATTCAAAATATGTGGCGTTCGGCTAGGAATTCCAAATTCAAATTTATTTCAAATTTAAGACCATGTATTTCTGTGTTCGAATTACGAAATTTATTTGTTATCGCGTCATTTGTTTTTCTTTCACATCGTTCTGTTCACAATATGGAGAACTTAAAATATCGCTATATTTACGAATATGAGTTTCACCTCGGCACTAGTGCTGCAGAAACGGCTCGTAGGATTAACAATGCGTATGGGGAAGCTACTGCAAAAGAAAATACGGTACGTTATTGGTTCCAACGTTTCCGTTCTGGAAATTTTGACCTACAGAACAAGCCTCGTGGACGGCCGGAGACACAAGTTGATAACGAAGAATTAAAAGCAATTGTGGAAGCAGAGGTGGCGGAGCTGTCGGTAGGCCTCCAACAAGATGGAGCGACGACCTCGTGAAGGTCGCGGGAAACCGGTGGAAGCAAGTAGCACAGGACCGGTCTGAGTGGCGAGCCTTGGGGGAGGCCTATGTCCAGCAGTGGACGTCTTTCGGCTGAAATGATGATGATGATGATGATGATGTGGAAGCAGATCCATCGCAAACCACGTCAGAGTTAGCGGCAGGCTTCGGTGTGAGTGATAAAACCATTTTGATTCACTTGAAACAAATTGGAAAAGTGAAAAAACTTGAAAAATGGGTACCGCATGAATGAACGCAAACAAAGAAACACGCGTCGAGTGTTGCGTTTCACTTCTCAACCGGCACAATAATGAAGGCATTTTGAATCGTATCGTTACTTGTGATGAAAAATGGATCTTGTACGACAACCGGAAACGTTCTTCACAATGGTTGAACCCAGGTGAACCAGCCAAATTCTGCCCGAAACGAAAGTTGACTCAGAAAAAGGTACTGGTAAGTGTCTGGTGGACTAGTGCCGGTGTCATCCATTACAGTTTCTTAAGATCTGGGCAAACAATCACGGCTGATGTGTATTGTCAACAATTGCAAACGATGATGGAAAAGCTAGCCATTAAACAACCCAGACTGGTCAATCGATCTAGCCCACTGCTGCTTCAGGACAACGCTCGACCACATACGGCACGTTTGACGGCCGCAAAACTACGGGAGCTGCGACTGGAATGTCTTCGACACCCACCATACTCCCCGGACCTTGCTCCAACTGATTACCATTTTTTTCGGAATTTGGACAACTTCATGCAAGGAAAAAAATTCAATTCTCACGAGGCTGTCCAAACGGCCTTCAAAGATTTTATTGATTCTCGCTCACACACTTTTTTTAGTAAAGGAATCAATGAACTACCTTCGAGATGGCAAAAGTGCATAGATAGCCATGGTACATACTTTGACTAAATAAAAAAATAGTTTCATAAAAAAAAATCGTTTTCATTTCTGCCATATGAAACGCCAATTTCATATGTAAGGACCTAATATTAGTAGGTATAATAAATTACGAAGCTATAGTGAAATAAATAAAATAATAGCTTAGGTAAGTCATTTATATCTAAATGCATGCAACAAATATTTATTTATTCTATTTGTATGTGTAATTAAGCTACTACTAATTTTAAGTATGGTTTTTTGACCGGCTAATAATATTATCTAAGTAATAAACATAAATGTATATACTACCCTATATCTACATCTAATGTTTCCCATACCTACCGTATGTTAATTATTCGTAAATTTGGAAACTGAACCTTGCAAATTGAGCATATAAGTAGGTACTTCTTTGACTCAGATTGAATGAAAGTCACATCAGATTCGCCGCTTCAAATTTTGAATGTGATGAACTTTAAATCTTAGCCAAGAAGTACTTACCTACTTAAATTCTGACTAGTTGCAAAATGTCTGGTTTTTCGTAAATCTATCGGCAGAATATTACCTAATTTGAACTTTGGGTGCTAATTGCTATGAGTTAGGTATTTTGTCCTTTCGTGCTAACGAAAATGTTTACACTGTTTGAGTTCTCGTAATTATAGGAATGTATACTTAATTACCAATAATTACCTTTTGCGTACAAGGCGACGATTACAGATTCAATGGGTACAATGATGGAATCAGCACGACATTTATTACGACATTACTTAATTCATGTGTTTTATTAAAAAGTAAAGTCACGTAGAGAAAACGTCGGAATATTGAACTACGTTTTGAAAATGTGATTATTCAGCAATATTTAAACAATAATTATACATTACAAAAATCTCATATCTCATAGGTACTTCCCTGGCGTATAAAAATGACTCAGCTAACAAATAAATATCATTATACTTAATATCCAAATGAAAATTATATACCCATATTCTGTTATTTGGAAGGTATTCAGCACGTCTCATAGTCCATGGATCGTCGATTTCTGGGACCGCTAGTGTACGTAGATGACATTATGGTCAACTTGAGAGGGTGCCATCTATTTGGCATAATTCTTTTTGTCCGAAACTGTTTACGCATAACAGGCTTCGCATAATTTATTTACGCCGAATCTTGACTTTGCCGAATTTTTATTAAGCATAATTCTTAATTGGCCGAATGTGTGTTTACCCGAATATTGTGTTGGCATAATGCTGACTAGGCCGAATTTTTTTTATGCATAATATTGTTTGGCATACTAATAATAAAGCAGAATTTTGATAGGCCGAAGTATTGTCCGAATTTATGTCCGAAACAACAATTAATGTAGGGAGCGCCAAAGTTCATATAAAATTGCTAGTCCGAAAACTGGAATTCCGAAAATGTATGTCATAAACGATTTTAGCTAAGTATAAAATTTTGTATGATATAATTTGTTCAACATACTTATCTTTATTAGATAGAGTTTGGCAGTTCACGGTGTGCGGTAACACCAAAGTTTGGAGCAAAATCGACTCGCATAGGTTAGGTTAGGTTATTTTTTATATAAGTTAACGAAATTAGAATTTAGTAAAAATAGGGGGGAGCTCCCTATTTAGATAATCATCGATGTTATACAAGATACTCATTTAATTAAATCGGCGAAAATAAAGGTATGCGATAGTAGTTTTCGGCGTAACAAATTTCGGCGAAAGTAATTTTCTGCCTAAATAATATTCGGAATTCGAAAATTATGCGTGAATACTATTCGGCGTAAATAGATTATGCATAATAGAATTCGAATCGTTATGCGAGATTAGTTTCGGCGTAAACACTATTATACCTATACTGATTATGCAAAATCGAATTCTGCCAAAAAAAATTATGCGTAAATAAGGGGAACCTTGAGAATGAACAACGTGAGATTGAGTTCTGCTTTAAGATATACGACGCTATGTAGGCAGGTAGTACTTACGTGTGAGATGAAAACAGTCACGTGCAACTGAATAAGAATTTCTGCAGCTTAAATATGAGCAAGATGGTTATCGGGTCACGGTGTCTCCCGTCTGCTCACGTCCGCGCAGCCACAGGATGCACTTACATCATCCTTTTCATCTCAGATGTCATAAAGCACTGTCATTGTTTCGTTGTATTTAATGAATTAAGACTTTACAATCATGCGCGTAAAACACCGGAATGTTGCCAAATAGCAAGCATTTCCATTGGGGTAGGTATAGTCCTTTCATTCATTAAGCACATACGTCAAGGGACGTAAACAATGATCCTCGTGCCGCACAACTGAGCAGCTGCTGTAGACGGCGATTTAAATTACACTAAAAGTAGAAATTTGTTAATTCTCGAAGCTTTTATAGAAAGACGTCTTCCGCGTTATAACCCAGCACGTAGATTCAATTTATTCCTTTCGGTACCTCCTCTCTGTGTTTCACATGCCAAATTTCAGTTCTGTCAGTTACTCAGTCACTTAATTGCTCATTCAGTCAGTCACTCAGTCCGTAACGAAAAAGTTTCATAATATTGTATATAGATTGAGCTTGTGGCGTTTTATGCGTCAGCAGACATGATGCCAAATTGTATGTAGTTATTATTGATATTGGTCCTAATCTCCGTGGTGTGGGTGTTGTATTTAGTTATAGTAAAATAGGGTATGAGTAAAATTAATCCATGCCCACTTTAGTGACAATAAAAACATCCTCTGGGATGTTTTTTTTTTCTGATTACTCCCGTAAAATTGGGTAAATAAAGGGCCCACTAAGTATGTAGACGGCATCCATATGGATTATTCAAAATGGTTGATTGTGTGTGACCCTTTAAAAGGTATCTAATTTAATCCAAAGTTATGTTTCGATCATTTTTCAAGTCGATAACAGCACACAAAGTTATATTTTGATATGAAGAGAATAAACGAGCACTTGCGGCTTAGACACACTCCCATAAATTCAAATTCATTGTTCGCGAAGAAAGTAAAGTGGCTGAGAGCTCTTCCTAGATGTGCATTTCCTTATGCATGGCTTGCAAAACGTGAATAAGATTTCGTCATCGCCTTGTATGAACGTTGATGCTTGACTAAACTTTGATTAAGTCATTCAATTTTGCACAATGAGTTCTGCATGCAATTGGAGATTTATTGCAAGCAGTTATTTATTATAGGTGCCAAATGATTCGATTCAAATGATTACGCTTCAATTTAATATAATATGATAAAGAGATGTGTACTATTATCATCGTCATGTCAGCCGACAGACGTCCATTGTTGGACAAATGTACCTCCTCCAAAGCTCACCTCTTAGACCAGACCAGTCCTCTCACATTCACCTGACTCCCGCGACTTTCACCAGGTCGTCGTCTTGTTGGAGGCCTAGGAGGATACTAATTATCCCGGTATAAAAAACGTTTTATTTGACACTAGCTTCTGTCCGCGACTTCGCCCGCGTGGAATTCGGTTATCGCGTTCCTGCGGGAACTACGCGTTTTTCCGGGATAAAAGTATGTCCTTTCCCGGGAACCCAATTATCGCCATGCCAAATTTTATCTCAATCGGTCCAGCGGTTGAAGCGTGAAGAGGTAACAGAAGATTTCCCGAAATTCCCATGGGAACGGAAAAAACGGGATTTTACATAAAAGCTAGTATTTTATAATATTTTACCCATATGGGGGTTTAAAGTTTGGTACCTATGAAATTCGGTGCGGATGAAGTATGGGCAATAGCTAGTTTTCCTACCTATAAAAATGAAAAAGCTATTAGGTAGGTACACTTTCTAACGGTGTTCGATACCATTGATGTGATGACATTCATCTTCCTCCACCGTTGTATTTCTTAGTCTATTGCTTTCAGATCTCCCTAGTCTTCCTCACGCTGGTTGCGCTGGCGCAGGCGGCGCAGCCAGTCCCACCGGCTCAGGCCGGCGAACAGATCCCCATCGTCCGCTTCGAGACAGACGGACCAAATGTCGACGGCACCTATAAATGGCTGTATGTATCTTATATCATAGAAAAATCAGGGTACCTAAACCTAGAAGGACAATCTTCATACACATCAGCGTACGCCCAAAATAACTGTAAAATGCAATAAAACATGACGCTGCCTATCCATACAATATTATAAATGTGAAAGTGTGTTTGTTTGTTTGTTTGTCCTTCCTTCACGTCACAACGACGGAACCGATTTGGCTGAAATTTGGTATAGAGATAGTTTGAGACCCGGGACTACTTTTTATCCCGATATTTCCATGGGAACGGGTTTTCCTCGGGTCAAACCAGTTTTTCAATACTACTATAACTATAATCATCTATATGTATAGTATCATCGGGTACGCAAATTCTAAGACTACGCGGGACGAAGTCGCGGGCAAACAGCTAGCGTAACATAATTATGAAAATTTGCTTAAATATTACCTACCTACATCGGTAAGTACTTCGATAAAGAGAATATTTAGATAGATCCCTTTGTCTATTTTTTATTTTTTCATGACTACCATTAGACATTTACTATACTCTACATGGGCACATATAGAAATGTTGCCCTTGCAGGACTTAGCCTACAACCTTTTGAAACAATAGGCAGGGACACAACAAACTGAGCCGGTTACTTTTAATACCAAAATCACGATTTTTAAATAAATATATTTTTCCTTACCCATATAGCTACGAGACTGGCAACGAGATAAACGCCGAAGAGTCAGGATACGTGAAGAACTTCGGCAAAGGCGAAGGCGAGGAGGTTCAAGTCGCAGAAGGGAAGTTCAGCTATAAGGCGCCTGATGGTACCCTCATAGCACTTACGTACATCGCCGACGAAAACGGCTTCCAGCCACAGGTGCGTTACCAATCAGTGCCATTTTAACCGCTGTGTAAGTTGGAGGTAAAGAAACCAAGTTAACTTTCAGTAGGTAAATTGTGTACTTATCTTTATAAAGAGGGCTAAAAAAATAAGCAATAATCACACTGCGTGATTTACATTACCCAGGGTATATCCTTTTAAAAAAATACCTAGGTAATAATTACGAGTATGCGTACATTTATTGCCGAAGCCGTGGTGGCCTAGTGGTTCGACCTACCGCCTCTCATGCAGAGGGTCGGGGCTTCGATTCCGGCTCGCACCTCTAAGTTTACTTAATGTGCGAAATTCAATTTGAATTTACCACTGAGCTTTTCGGTGACGGAAAACATCGTGAGGAAACCTGCACGCATCTGCGAAATAATTCAAAGATGTGTGTGAAGTCCCCAATCCGCACTGGGCCCGCGTGGGGACTATAGCCCAAACCCTCTCGTGATGAGAGGAGGCCTGTGCCCACCAGTGGGACGCAAATAGGCTGTCGTAGTGGCACCACGGCTTCCACTATCTATTGTCTAGTCTATTATCTAGTATTGATATATTTATATTTATATCTATTTATGCTCTATGCCAGCATCTTCGGTAACATGCCGCGGGGGCCGTTTTTAGATTTTGTTTAATTTTTATGTATTTTTAGTAATTTTAAGTATTTTAGTTATTTTTAAGTAGTTTTAATTCTTGTTTAGTATATTGCCAATGCAAATGGTCAAGAAGTAGAAAAATATAAGTATTTATATCGTTGTCTAGCACCTATAGTACCTACAAGCTTTGCTTAGTTTGCGGCTAGGTCAATTTGTGTGAAATGTCCCAAGATATTTATTTATTTTATTTAAGTGAATTGGAGGATGCGTCATACATAAAGCACCGCTATAATTTCATAAGCAATTGTGTAAGCACATAAAATGAAATCACCTGGTCTTTAACACCTGGTTGAAGTCTGTGGTTTATACAACAGAGACCTTGACATGTTTCACGGGACCCGGCGGTGAAGCGGCAAACGTCCGCAAATTGAAGACTTAACATACAAACCACTATACAATTATTATACCATTCATTTCAACCAGTCTTCACCTGCAGTGACTTTCATATTAATAATCCCCTGTAAGCACGGCGTTTCTCAACTTTTCATACAAACGTAGTTTCGCTTTTATTCCCAAACTAGCTTCTGCCCGCGTGGAATTCGATTATAGCGTTCCCGTGGGAATTGAGTGTTTAAATTATATACTAAAACCTTCCTCTTGAATCACTTTATCTATTAAAAAAAACCGCATCAATATCCGTTGCGTAGTTTTAAAGATTTAAGCATACACAGGGATATAGGGACAGTGTTCGAGCCCATCGTAATTCGGAACGCACCCGATCTGTCATGAACTGTCACTTGAAAAAAACGGACTTGCTTTTTATTGTTGGAATCGTGGCGTGTGTTAAAAATTTTGAATTGGATAGTTATATACCGCGGCAACGCGAAGTGCGTATGTTTTGGTCTGCGAGATTTGTCGCCAGTTGAGTTGTGTTTTGTATGTAATATCATAACATTGTCGGGAGTGCGACTTGGTGCGCTTGTTTGGTGCGGCGAAGCTGTTCTCAACACCTTGGAGTGAGGATAGTGTCCTAGGCGAGCTTCTAGATGGGTACCCAGATAGGTGGCTAGCTTAGGGGTTTGGCAGCAGCGCGAAAATCGGTGGATTCGAGGTAACTTAGTCTGTAAGTTTCGTATTTAGGTTAGGTAGGAAAATTAAGATCCACGAACCGTGGACGTTCAGAGCAGCTAGGCTGTGATAAGAACATTGATGGTAGCAGAGCTGTGGTTGTTTCCATGTGATTTGATAAAAACCCGTGTTTTTTTGGACAATTTTAAGTTGAAACGTGTTTTTGAGGTTATGTTAACATGCGTTTTTCCATATGAAAAATTTATTGAATTTACCAAATTACTGCGTAATACAAGCTATTTGGGGTGTTAATTGGATAAATTAATAAACTTGTGAAACTATATTTTCGTGTTTGGGTGTCGCCGGCAGGCTTTATTGTACACAAATCATTGAATTTTGAATTCCTATTTTAATAATAAATTTATTTTATAATTTGCACAAACCATTATAGAAATATAATAGTTGTTGTTGTATATTGGTGTGCGATGCACAATTAATGTGATCCTATTTGTTTGAGCTGAATCGACTTGCATTTTTGTATTTTACCTCCGGAAAGTACTCGGTAAGATTTAGCTTAATTTAAAATTAATATCTTATTGTTGCAAGTGCTAATAGGCTGGTTGTTATTGCCTTATGTTTGTGCTGGTTAAGTTGGAAGGCAATCTTATAATTGGAAATTCACTAGGGTGACCATAATTCATAGGTTTTTTTTAAATTTAATTTAAGAGTTTTGTTTAAGTAAACCCGTGGTCACATTGATTGAATCGGGGTACTATGGCCAGCACGTCTAGGTCCGTTTTGAGGTCGGAGCTCAGATGGTTTGCATCTGGAGCGGCATTGGTTGACAGACCGGACCGGGTTGAGGCACTGTTGGCCAGACATGCAGACGTGCCGACGCGCTTGGCAAGGGTGTACCGTGCCATGGAGGGCTACCTGAATGCGGTTCAACAAGTTGGCTCAACGGATACATCCACGGGTCAAGAAGAGTTGAGAGGGGTTGAAGCGGACTTTGACCAATGCCTGGATCTGGGGGATCAAATTGTACAACGGGCTGCGGAGATTCTACAGGCTCGGGCCAGCGGGGTCCAGAGTGACGGAAAGCCTGTAGTCACAAATATGAATCCCGGATTGGCAGCTCGGTTGCCCGCCATACAGCTTCCCACGTTCAATGGAAATCTGGACCAGTGGACTAGTTTCATTGATTTGTTTGACAGTCTGGTCCATGCTCGGACTGATTTGACAGCTTCCTTGAAATTGGCTCAGTTGTGGTCGTCTTTGGAGGGGGAACCGCGTGAATTGGTCGCGCATTTGTCGGTCACCGACGACAACTATGAAACCGCGCGCACATTGCTGAGGGACAGATATCACAATGTGCGACGGCTCGCGGATGCCCTAATGGGCAAACTTTGGAACATTCCCAGGATCGCTCAGGTTTCAGACATCCGGGTAAAAATGCTGAATCCTGTTTTGACAGCGACCAAGGGTTTAGAAAAACTGGGTTTTCCCGTGGACCAATGGTCCTACATATTATTGAGTTTTTTGTTGAACCGGTTGCCTGCTGACGTTCGGGCACGTTTTGAACACCGCTACGGTGGAGATAGTGCTCAGCACCTACCGGCCTTCACCGACTTGGTGGAGTTGTTGGAGATTGAGTGTCGAAGGGCCGACACCTCCAATGCGTCACCCCCTCCGAGACCATCTGGTTCCTACCCGGGTCAGATGAGATTTGGATCTCAAGGGGGAAACAGGGGAAAATCGGGACCACGACCGGCGGGCCCCCGACAATATAATTTGGGTACTATGGACCCTGACCTCTGCTTGTACTGTCGGAACCCAGGTCATCGGATACCTGCGTGTCAGAAGTTCCTGGCCCAGAGGGTTGAGGGTCGACGCAATATCGCCAAGGATAGGCAGTGGTGCTTTGCTTGTTTGGGCCCTCACTTTGCAAGGGACTGCACCCACCCCCAGGCGTGCAAGTCATGTGGAGGGAAGCACCACGCCATTCTGTGCATGAACCGCAGCGGAGTCAAACCCCCCCCTGCGCAGGGTTCGTCCTCCCCCCCTGTCCGGAGTCCGCCCCAGGCAGACCAGGGGTACTGGGTGCCCAGGGAAGGCGGGGAAGGACGCCGGAGTCCTCCGAGGGGTCCCTCCTTAGGGAGGGGCACCCCTCCCCCCCCGCCTTCACAGAATTATGCGGCTGTCGCGCGCGCACCCGCGCCCCCACGAGGGGG
Organism: Aethes cnicana; assembly: GCA_963971205.1. NCBI lineage: Eukaryota > Metazoa > Arthropoda > Insecta > Lepidoptera > Tortricidae > Aethes > Aethes cnicana. The sequence goes on from OZ020276.1 coordinate 10,991,169, forward strand.
GCCCACGGGCGGGTGCCGGCGATCAACGCCGCCCAGGTCGGCGCCACGGATGTCGCCGCCGCTTGTTGAGCGGCCCCGCCTGGAATCGCGGCCTCCGAGGTACCAAGGCCGGATATGGACGTACCAGACGCCGCAGACCGCTCGGCCAGCCCGACGGGCCTACCAGCCGGAGTGGGATCCGCTCGACCGGTTCGAGCGGTACCCCCCTGCCGAGCAGGAGGCTTCGTTGTATCCCTGTTAGGGATACGCTGCCCAGGCATCAACCACCGCCACCCCCCTCGAGACCGTGTTATTGCCCACGGCCTCTGTTTATGTCTGGGGTCCTGGCGGAGGATCAGTCTGTGTGCGTGCCCTATTGGACACGGGCGCACAGGGCTGCATTGTATCCAGGAGGTTGGTGCAACGGCTGGGCTTGAACTTGGAACACCACCCGGAAGGTGTGCGTGGGGTAGGCAATACCATAGTGTCAAACCTGGTTGGGCAGGTCACTTTCACTTTTGGTCAGAGCCCTACTTCCCGTGCGAGGATTACAGCTCCAGCACTGGTGTTGGAGGAAGTAGTGGGGAAGCTCCCCCAAGTGAAACTGCCACCAGAGATTCGGCGTTTGACAGCTCACTTGAATTTGGCTGATGCTGGCTTTGATACCCCTAGCCCGGTTGACGTGCTGCTGGGTGCTGACGTCCTAGGGGGCATACTGTTAACCAGCAAACGGACATTACAGCCTGGTGGCCTTACGGCTTTGGACACCAAGTTTGGGTATACTGTAATGGGTCCAGTGTCCACAGTTTCCACGCCTCCTGCTGAGGAGAGCTGTTTGGTTGGAACTGCGCTCTCGGAAGCCGTGCAACGGTTCTGGGAGATTGAAGAGCCGCCCACTGTGTCGCGATTAAGTCCTGAGCAAGAGGAATGTGAACTGTTTTATCAGAATAATACTGGTCGCCTCCGCTCAGGTCGGTTCATAACTCGACTCCCTCTACTTACTCATCGACCACCCCTTGGTGCTTCTCGCGCGTTGGCTGAGAAGCGGCTGGTTTCGATGGAACGCCGCATAAGAAGAGACCCGGTCTTTCGGCAGAAGTACGTTGATTTCATGAGGGAGTACGAGGATTTGGGACATATGTCGGTGTCTCGCAGGGATTGGAGTACGGTGGAGCACTATTTTCTCCCCCACCATGCGGTATTGAAGTCACCGGACTCCAAGATTCGAGTGGTTTTTGATGGCTCTGCCCCCACCTCGACTGGAGTGTCCCTAAACCAGTGTTTGCATGCAGGTCCTAAACTGCACAAGGACATAACTGACATCCTCACGAACTTCAGGAAACATCAGGTCGTGTTTGTAGCCGACATCCGGATGATGTTTCGGCAGACAGTGATACACCCTGATGACCGTCGGTATCAGCTGATTTTGTGGCGTGAGAGCCCTGATGAACCGATGTTGGTGTACGAACTGAATACGAATACCTACGGCCTCAAGAGTAGTCCGTTCATTTCTATTCGTTCTTTGATGGAATTGGCGACTCGAGAGCGATTGAGGTTCCCTCGAGCGGCGGCCATTTTGGAAAGGGATTTGTTTGTGGATGACGTGTGCACCGGGGCCAATAGCATTGAAGACGCCTTGGTGTTACGGGATGAATTGATTGCACTCTTGCAGACTGGTGGCTATGAGTTGCGAAAGTGGTTATCCAACTCACCGGCACTTTTGGCCGGCCTCCCAGAGGAGCACCAGCAGGATCCGCACCTTTTTGAAAATGCTGAGAATCCGCACATGTTATCCATCCTTGGCGTGCAGTACCGACCAGTCCAAGATGTGTTTACCTACCGGGTCGAATTGGATTCCCCGAAGGTCTGGACGATGCGGCTTGTACTGTCCACGGTGGCCAGAACGTATGATCCAAACGGATGGATCGCGCCGGTAGTATTCACGGCCAAGGCCTTCATGCAGCGCCTGTGGACAGCCCAACTGGGTTGGGATGACCCGCTCTCCGGAGACTTGTTGAGCGATTGGGAAGCTTTCTTCGCTACGCTCCCGGAAATAAATCAGGTCGAACTGCCGCGTAAGCTGTTACCTGCAGGGAAATGTAGAGCAACTCTGCACGGGTTTTGCGACGCCTCCGAACGAGGGTTTGCAGCTGCCGTCCATTTGCGAACGGTCAGCTCCGACGGAGCGGTCGATGTAAATTTGGTAATGGCGAAGAGCAAGGTAGCGCCCCTTCGGACACGTTTGACGATCCCGAAGTTGGAATTGTCGGGCGCAGCGCTTCTCGTGCGCTTGTTGAACCACGTAGCTTCTACATTGAAGGACACGGTGGACCTTGAGGAGAGCGCCTTCGCCTGGAGTGACAGCCAAATTGTGCTGTGTTGGCTGAAGTCGTCAGTCCATACCTTGGAGGTCTTTGTGGCTAATCGTGTTTCGCAGATCCAGAACTCTGAGACTGCTTTGATTTGGAGACACGTACCAGGTGAACTGAACCCAGCGGACGTGGCGTCCAGGGGTTGCAAGGCACCTGAGCTCGTGGCCCACCCCCTGTGGTGGAGGCCAAGCTGGCTGTTGGAATCGGATACACACTGGCCTACCAGTTGTGTCATTGCGACCCCATCGTCGGGATTGAAGGTCCACGTTGTCGAGACAGCTCCAGTGCCGGACACTGCGTGGCTTCTAGAACGCTATAGCTCTCTCGACAAACTAGTTGGAGTAACCGCTTGGGTCAAACGATTTATCCACAACTGTCGCCATCCTGAAGACCGGTCACACGGTAGTGTTCTCGCTGTTGAAGAGCGTACAGCAGCCCTCCATCACTGGACTCGAGTGGTGCAGGCAGAACACTTTGGGGACGTATTGGATACCTTACGGAAAGGTCGCCCCAAACTTAGGAAAGCGACAGCACACCTCAACCCGTTCATTGATGAGTCGGGAATACTCCGGGTTGGAGGGCGTCTGCGCAATGCTAACTTGCCCTATTCGGCGCGCCACCCCATATTGCTGCCTAAGAAGGGCCAATTGGTGGAGTTGTTGGTGACGGATCGCCACTTGAAGAACTCTCATGCTAGCTGCAATGCACTCTTGGGCATTTTGCAGCGAGAGTTCTGGATATTGAACAGTCGACGAGTTGTACGGAGCATCGTGTTTCGGTGCTTGCCTTGCTATCGACTCAAGGCAGCCACGATGCAGCCTCAGATGGGTGACCTGCCCCCTGACAGGGTCACTGAGGCTAGAGCTTTTTTGAGGGTAGGGACAGACTTTGCGGGACCATTTTGGGTCAAAACGTCGCGACTTCGGAATGCGAAGGCTGTGAAAGCGTACTTGTGCGTTTTCGTCTGTCTGTCAACCAAGGCTGCTCATCTTGAAGTAGTTGCTGATCTTTCGACGGAGGCCTTTATTGCGGCTTTGGATAGATTTGTATCCCGAAGGGGATGTCCGTCTCTGATCCGGTCGGATTGTGGAACCAATTATAAGGGTGCCGACCGTTACTTGCAAGATGTAGTTAAGTTTTTGCGGGAGAATGATACTTGTATTGGCACGGCCCTCTCCCGTCGGGGTATCACGTGGAAATTTGACCCTCCCGGATGCCCCCACTGGGGTGGAATTTTCGAGGCTCTTGTTAAGCAAGCCAAGGCTCATATGTATAGAGTAATTGGTCAAACTATTTTGACATATGAGGAGCTCGCGACGTTGTTTTGTAGAATTGAGGCGATCCTCAATTCCCGTCCGTTGTGTCCGCTCAGCTCCGACCCAAATGACCTGGAAGCGTTGACTCCAGGCCATTTCTTGATTGGTCAACCACTTGTAGCATTGCCAGAACACCCCCTCAGGGAAGTAGCCTACAATCGTTTGTCGCGCTATCAGATGCTGCAACAGATGGGTCAGAACTTTTGGGCCAGATGGTCATTAGAATATCTGCATGTTTTGCAGCAGCGCCTCAAGTGGACTGACAAAACCAATCCCCCCACTGTTGGAGACCTCGTGTTAGTTAAGGATGCTAACCTACCGCCACTGCGTTGGCGCCGGGGGCGCATTGTTAACTTGTTTCCCGGTAAGGACGGGACCCCTCGCTTTGCTGAGGTCATGGTTGGGGATTCGGTTCTCAAGCGAGCGGTAGCAACCCTTTCGCGACTTCCTCTAGTTTAGCGGACCGGCTTAGAGGCCTGTCCGAGGCGGGTGATTGTTCGAGCCCATCGTAATTCGGAACGCACCCGATCTGTCATGAACTGCCACTTGAAAAAAACGGACTTGCTTTTTATTGTTGGAATCGTGGCGTGTGTTAAAAATTTTGAATTGGATAGTTATATACCGCGGCAACGCGAAGTGCGTATGTTTTGGTCTGCGAGATTTGTCGCCAGTTGAGTTGTGTTTTGTATGTAATATCATAACATTGTCGGGAGTGCGACTTGGTGCGCTTGTTTGGTGCGGCGAAGCTGTTCTCAACACCTTGGAGTGAGGATAGTGTCCTAGGCGAGCTTCTAGATGGGTACCCAGATAGGTGGCTAGCTTAGGGGTTTGGCAGCAGCGCGAAAATCGGTGGATTCGAGGTAACTTAGTCTGTAAGTTTCGTATTTAGGTTAGGTAGGAAAATTAAGATCCACGAACCGTGGACGTTCAGAGCAGCTAGGCTGTGATAAGAACAGACAGAGAAAGCGACTTTGTTTTATACTATGTAGTGATAGTGATTAGTGAACAGGATAGACTCGAAACTAGGTACAGATAACAAAATCATTATTGTGAGTGTCCGAAATTAGTAAAAGTCGTGGTAAAATAAAACACAATTAAATTACAGCCAAAAACCGAATTTTGAAGTTTGTATTGAGGAAACTAAAATGGTCCTAGTTTCTTTGTTATTCAATTTATTACAATCAAAGTGTATTTTGGACACTAATATCTCTGCTCCACTATTACTTGTAAAATTTGGTGCCAATCTGATAAGCAGTTTGCGAATTAAAACGTAACTACGTTTGTATGGAGAAAGGAGCTTACAGAGGACTCTTAACCTACCACTATACAATACTAGCCATTTCCCCCGTCTTCGCATGCAGTGAATTTCATATTGAACTTCCAAGCCCCTGTGACACCTACCTTCTTTAGAAGTATGTCCAGGATATTTGTTTTCCTTTCCTTCACATATTCTTGAACTATTTCCATTGATACAGTCGCCATCAGATGCTGAGCCAACAATGTGATCATAAATATCTGAACACGAATTTATTGTCAAAGCGTTAGAGTGCATGTTCAGATATTTATGATAATCTTTGTTTGCTCAGGTAATTATATCTGATGTCGACTGTACCAAAACTCCATCGACCTCCACCACTCTGATCTTCGTTTTGACGTAAAAGAAGGACTAACACACATTCACATTTCCTATATAAGTATAATAATTATGTGTATAGCTTCTTGGTATCACATACTCTTAATCAATATTTATAGGTGCATCGAAACGAATTCTCAATCAAATAGCTTTTTCATGCTAAACAAGAATATAAAATTTCTTTACCTAACAGTAATTAACCTCGAGTCTGTAAAATGTCAAGTAGGCTGGCAGATACAAATATCAAATCGCAAAGCATGATGTAGTGGAGTGTGAACTCAAATTTTTGCAACTTCGAAAAAGTATTGAGCTGTGAACCACGCGACAAACCTTGTAATTAAGGGACCTTTTTCACTCCGAGAATTAGATCATTTTGAGTGAAAAAGGAGTTGGGCTTAAATTGTTTCTTTAATGGACTTTTCTCAAACATGCTCGGAAATGTTTGTGTTACTTTCAAAAAAAGAAGACGCGAGGCTGTCCATTGCCGGCCTTGGCCAGCAAAAACATTATTGTCGTGTGTGTGTGTTTTTTTTAATTCGCTTGCTACTTGAGACTCCTCTAGAAACTGACAAATCCATGGAGGTAATATGTACAACTTCCATGGCCAAATCATCCACGATCATGGAAGTAGTAAATACTGATGTGGGGTAAGTGCGCCTAAATTTATTTCGCCCCTATGCCTTGTAAACAGCCAACTACTAGTTGAGTAATATTTATAGGTCTCGATACATTTATGTTAGGCGCACTTACCCCATCCTGGCGCACTTGCCCCGCCCCGACTGACCTTATGTATTTCCTCGCTGTTTGAGAAAAGCATTATATATACTTACCTCGGCCGCAATTGCGATTGCCGGACTCGTACTAATAGAAGTTCTAACTGACTCGTCCGGCAATGCGCTACTTGGCGGCCTCTGCAATAATGTACTATTACACTGAAGCCTAAATAGTGTTGTCGAAAACGCATCATCATCGTCATGATATCAGTCGATAGAAGTCCACTGCTGAACATAGGCCTCCCCCAAGGCTCGCCACTCCGACCGGTCCTGTGCCGCTCGCTTCCACCGACTTCCCGCGACCTTCATCAGGTCATCGCTCTACCTTGTTGGAGGCCTACCGACAGCTCCTCTTTCGGTACGCGGACGCCATTCGAGAACTTTCTTGCCCCAAACGCATATCTCACGATAATTATGCCATCTCATGTCTTATTGTGTTCTCATAACTTATGAGAATAAGAGAAACAAGTGAGAGAGTACAGTTTTTTAAGTTGTAACTGTGGGTTCACGCTACCTTAAGTGGTTAATAGAGCACATTAAAAAAATCAGAACTCTACATCATGTTTTGCGATTTTATGGTAATTGAGTGTACCTCCGGCCTAAAGAGTCTAGAGTCTAGACTCCTAGACAATAGGTCTTCCGCCAACAACGTTGAGCAAGCAAAGTGAATCTTTACGTTCCTAACATTTTGTTAGAATACTGTTCATTGAAAGGTAAAAGCGAATTGCGAAAACTAAGAGTATAATGCATAATGCAAGCTAACATTTTCTTGTCCCATTTCATTATGATTGAGTGACGGGTAGTAAATATTTATGTTTATTGGTAGAGAGGTATATACTTACTCAAATCAGAAACTCCAGAGAAATTCTTAAATTTTTCTTAGTAAGTTTGGCCTAACACGAATGTAGTGCTTCAATATGGCTTCAATGTTTTGACATTTTGTTTTGATGAATTTTTATAAACTAGGTTCCTTTGTAAGTATATGCTACTGCTACTACAGACTATTTGCGTCCCATTGCTGGGCACAGGCCTCCTCTCATCACGACTATACTACTATCGTGACTATAGTCCCCACGCGGGCCTAGTGCGGATTGCTTCACACACATCTTTGAATTAAGTACTTCGCAGATGCGTGCAGGTTTCCTCACGATGTTTTCCTTCACCGAAAAGCTCAGTGGTAAATTCCAATTGAATTTCGCACATAAGTAAAGTTAATGCGAGCCGGAATCGAACCCCCGACCCTCGGCATGAGAGGCGGTAGGTCGAACCACTAGGACACCACTTAAACTTCAAAAGATATAAAAAAAAAATACACAAAATATAATCGGCGTTCAGTACAAAATTAATGTATCATCCGTCACAATAAAGTATTATGGTTGGACTTGAATGACTGTTTCGTGCATATAATTTAATAATTCACCTCAGCGTGTCTTTATAAGGAGAAGAATGATCATATATTTTATTTTAAGAACTTTTAAAAATGCCGCACACGTTTTCCGAGAGCGTTACAAATAAATCAAGTGACACATTAGCATATCAAATTGCATATAAAATTGAATGAAATCTCGGCGAGGTAAAGGCATTATCTTCGCAAGGAAAGAAGGAGTGGTACAAAAATATCACTACATACTAGGAAACCAAGAGTTACTCGTACCCTACGCCATTTGATTTGCGTAAGAGATGAGGGAGATGTTTTAAGCGCGAATGTGAATACATCGGCTAACCGCATATGTGTAAATGTCACTACAAAATATCAAACACCGACCCGTGACCCCCTCGTATGTACAAACGCGCAACCATTTTCATTTCACCACGGCGGCAATACGGTTTATACTGAACAAGTTTTGTAGACTCAAATGCGCGTGGCTGGTTTGAACGCACACAATAAAAGTTCGACTTCGACTCTTTAGTTTATGGCTACTGTCACAACAACAACCTTCAGGACAATTCTGCCAGTATCAAGTGCTGAGCTTTGCACGTGCTTATATTACTGGAACGAATCTGGTTTTGTAATATTAATGTTAACACCTGAAACCAAAAATTAGACAAATACAAAAAGCACAGATTAACTATAGGTTACATTAGGGTTAGTATGCAAACGAGACGACTGTGTTAAGAAGTTAGAGAGAAATGTTATTTTTTTGAACAAATTTGCCAATAGCAGAAAATAATTTTCTATTGTCCGACATGCATAACAGACATGACATATTAGAAGGTAAGGGGATCTTTAATTTGGGAAGTAAAGAATACAAGCTAGGAGGCTTATCATTCAATGGGCAGTTGAAGAATATATGGTCTACGGAACCAATCTCTTTATTGCAGTCGCAAATGGGGGAATCTCTAAGCTTGTATTTAAAGAGGAGCTCTGGCGTGCAGACACGCCCGAGACGCAGTCTTATTTTAACACTCGTGTGTCTTTTAGAAATGGAGCGATTTTTGAAAAACCATGGACACAATAAAAGTTCATCTGTCTTCGTGAGTTAAATAATGTATACCGTCAAATTCAAACGATATCGCTACCTACTAAGTCTACTAATTTGACAGTCGGCGTTTCAATTATCAACCTGATGCAAGATATTGGCAAACTGGTCATCTGGTTACGTAAACCTGAATATGCTTAATTTAAATTGTATCTTAAACGATAAATTAGCTCATCGAAGGTGACAATAATGGTAACATTTACAAAATTAGTTTGTGAAACCAGCATAAGCGGGCAGGGCGTCGCCGATTGTAGTTGATACAATCTCTGCCAATCATGTGAGGAAACCTGTGACATTTATTTTTATAACGGATAAAAGACGTGAACAAACATAAGTCATATTATATGTTTTTTTTACTGTATAAAAATATACAACGTGTATCGTTCGTGTTAGGTAGTTATATTCAAAATATTTTGCTTAAAATCCTTTTATATTAAGTACTTCAGGAGACTTTATGATCCTGCTTCTTTAAAAACAAAACACTACAAATCGTCCAATTTTATTACACTTTTCCAATTGTCTTTGTTTTCTACGAGAGCACAATTATATGTATTAACTGCAATGATCTTTGTTTCCTTCAGGGTGACCATCTGCCGACTCCCCCGCCGATCCCCCCAGCGATCCAGAAGGCCCTCGAATACCTCAAGAGCCTGCCCCCCACGGGATCACCCAGCAACGTTCAGCCGCAATATCAACCAGCACCCTTCAAGCGAGCGAGATTTTAAAGAACTGAAACATTATAACCATTTACGTCGATGAATGGTTAATGAAATGTCTTGTAAATTTCTTAGGTTATAAATTATATTTGAATAGGTATGTGTATTGTAAATAAATAAATGATATCCAGCTCAATAAGCTGGTAAAAAATACTCGTTAAATTTTCTATTGTCTTGACTGTTTTAACTACAAACCTGCCTATAACTATGTACTACTTACCTACATAAAAAGGAAACTTTTCTCTGTTTGTGTTTTACCTATTAATAGATATCTGGTAATTAGATAGGTAATTAGATAAATGTGATAAACATGTATGAAATAAGTATACAGATTTAGGATTTGAAAAATAACTTAATCGTTCGTTGGTTGATAGTAGGAATGGAGTGTTTTAGAAATCGTAAGTATATTAAATATGACTTTATTAAAACAAAATGTACAAGAGCTTCCTGCAGCATTAAATTTAGCGTTTATCTCCAAGACTGCTCTGGCATGTTTTTCTTATTAGATTAGAATGCTATATAAAGATATTTTAAATACCATCATTAATAAAAGTTGGTAATGACAGCTCTACCCAAGTTGGTATTTTAACTGTAAACGAAACAATGGAACCACAAAGAAAAACAAATGCAATTAAAAGGTCATGGGTTTAAACAAACCAAAATAAGGACGTATTAAACTATTGTGTGATATTATAAAATCCGCAGTTGAAGGACAGATCGCATAGATCATAACGTTCAGTGTGCGTTCCGCATCAATATGCTGTAATGATACAATTATGATAATCAGAAATAAGCATATGACATGACCTTCTCTCCTCTTTCCCACGGATAACTGTCAATAGTTGTCATTGACTTTTTTAGTAAATGAATTATGCACAGATGTCTTTGCATCCATAACTACTTAATATTACTACTACTACTACAGCATATTTGCGTCCCACTGCTGGGTACAGGCCTCTTCTCATCACGAGAGGGTTTGGGTTATAGTCCCCACGCGGGCCCAGCGGATTGGGGACTTCACACACATCTCTTGAATTACTTCGCCGATGCGTGCAGGTTTCCTCACGATGTTTTCCTTCACCGAAAAGCTCAGTGGTAAATTCAAATAAAATTTCGCACATAAGTAAACTTAGAGGTGCGAGCCGGAATCGAACGCCCGACCCTCTGCATGAGAGGCGGTAGGTCTAACCACAAGGCCACCATGGCTTATATATAACACTTAATATTATAAATGCGAATGTAACTCTCCCAGTTCCTCTTCAGGCTTAAAACGTCAAATTTGGTATTGAGATGGGCGGAGTACCCCGGAAAAACGCATAGTAAGTAAGTTAGTAAGTAACACTTTATTGTACAGAAAAAAAACACAAATACAATTATCAATACAGGGAAGAGACACATGTACAAAGGCGAGCTTATCCCTACAAGGAATTTCTTCCAGCTAACATTTGAGTATTGGAGAGGACACATGTTCACGAGTAGACAAATAAGTATGTACAGAAAAATAAAGGAGACTCTAAATATGCTTATTTAGATAGTTTCCGCGGTAACTCGATAAAAGAATTCCTTGCGGTCCCTGGGAAGAAGGCAGTTTCGTTATAAAAAGATATGTTGAATGGAAAAATATAAAAGGTACCTACACTAGCCTACTCTGACGATTTAAATGTTATTTTGAATCCATCACTACAGCCTATTTAGGTAGGTACGTCCTACTCTCGGTCACACTAACAGGCTTCATCATCACGAGAGGGTATGGGCCAGTCCGCACACAGGCCCAGTGCGGATTCGTGAAGAGTTAGGAGACAGGAGACAGACTGGGGCTATGTTCGAAGTCTTAAAATAGGGACCTCCCTGTTCCCTGTAAGATCGCTCACGCGTCGCGTGAACTTTAAGCAGCGATACTATAGGGAACAGGGAGATGCCTATTTAGGATTTTGAATATATAGGCCCTGATAGAGTTACTTTAGCATTTATAATATCTGAATGGCTGTGTGCCGCGGTATGCGCTGCTTACAAGCAGCTCTAACTGGTGGATATCACGCCCATCCCTCTTCAGAATCAGAATCAGAATCTTTATTTATTATCACAACCTTACTAAACATATTAAAAGTATACATAATAAAAAACATAATATAATTAAGGTGCAATAATATATCTTCCCTATCAATGTAGCTTTGTAGCTTACTATTACTACTGCAGCCTATTTGCGTCCCACTGCTGGGCACAGGCCTCCTCTCATCACGAGAGGGTTTGGGCTATAGTCCCCACGCGGGCCCAATCCGGATTGGGGACTTTACACACATCTTTTGAATTACTTCACAGATGCGTGCAGGTTTCCTCACGATGTTTTCCTTCACCGAAAAGCTCAGTGGTAAATTCAAATTGAATTTCGCACATAAGTAAACTTAGAGGTGCGAGCCGGAATCGAACCCCCGACCCTCTGCATGAGAGGCGGTAGGGTTGAACCACTAGGCCACCACGGCTTCCCGGCTTTTTAGGGTTCCGAAGTCCACAAGGAACCCTTATAGTTTCGCCATCTCCGTCCGTCCGTTCGTCCGTCTGTCCGCACTATTGCTCGGAGATGCTTAGTTGTAGAATGCTGTAATTTGGTATGAATATACATATTAGTTAGGTATGAATATACGTTTGTGAAATATTAAGATTTAAAGTGCTATTTTTTGTTAGAGTCGAGTGCCCCCCCCCCCCCCCCCCCGCCAAGCTAAATGGTTGTGGCATATATGACCAACTTATGAATTGATTAAAAAAAACAATGATTTTTCTCGAGCGGCATGGGTGTCGGGCGTGCACGTCATGCGACATGCCACAGGCTAGCTAAGATGCTAAATAAGTCTTAGAAAGGTACAGTGGCCATCGTCAACTTCGGAACCCTATAAGTACTTTGCGCGTGGCCCGACACGCACTTGGCCTGTTTTTTGTAGCTTAGCTCAAGTGGAAAAACAACCCAAGGAAGACTCATCGTTCATAATTGGCGACTCCCGAGCATCTGCCAGCCAATTTGCATATTCAAGATTTAGGTACAACATTTTGAAATTGTATTGTTAGTGGAATTATCTACTAGAACTATTAATAATGTCTATACTCGTTCATTCAGTAAATTATTCATAGCTGGAGGGCATGCCAACATTTGTAGATGATTGGTAATATGAGAATCACGGTTTGTATATTCTATAACGTTTATTTATGCACGTTTCAAAGTTTACTTATGGAATTCATTGTTTTGAACTCATCATATACCTTCATCATTTCAGCCGAAAGACGTCCACTGCTGGACATAGGCTGTGCTACTTGCTTCCACCGGTTTCCCGCGACCTTCACGAGGTCGTCGCTCCATCTTGTTGGAGGCCTACCGACAGCTCGTCTCCCGGTTCGCGGGCGCCACTCGACCACTTTCCGGCCCCATCAGCCATCAGTCCTGCGAGCAATGTGCCCCGCCCACTGCCACTTAAGGCTCGCAATTCTTCGGGCTATGTCGGTGACCCTAGTTCTACTGCGGATATCATCATTTCTGATTTTATCGCGCAGAGAAACCTCTCCATTGCCCTCTGAGTGACTTTGAGCCTTTTTATGAGGCCCATCGTAAGCGCCCACGTCTCGGAACCATAAGTCATCACTGGCAACACACACTGGTCGAAGACTTTCGACTTGAGACACTGCGGTAATTTGGACGAAAAGACACTGCGAAGCTTCCCGAACGATGCCCAGCCGAGTCGGATTCGACGATTGACCTCTTTCTCGAAGTTGGACCTAACTGGATATCATATATTTATTTATTTATTTATTTAAACTTTATTGCACATTAGTAAAACTAATACAAAAGGTGAACTTAATGCCATAAGGCATTCTCTACCAGTTAAACCTTTGGACATAATGGAAAATGTTGTGGCGGTGCAATAGAGGCTACTTACAAGTAGCCACACTGTAAAAATATAACATATAGAAGCAAATTTATTAAAAATAAATAAACTACACACATAATATATAGTATAAATATACATAAATATAAGTAAATACATAAACACACATACATATAACATATAATAAGAATGATGACAAACGAAAAAAGCGACAAGTAATAAAAGAGTAGGTGTTCAGTTCTGATTCGATAGAAATAAACGAACATGCTTTTTGAATACAAACAGGCTCGGAGCTTGCCTAATCTTGAGAGGAAGATCGTTCCAAAGACGAGCCGCCCGAAGAGAGAAAGAATTAGAAACAAAACCAGTACGGTGTAAAGGAATAGACAGGGTAAGGTTTTCGGCAGAACGCAACTGACGAATGTGGGTAGACCCCAGAAACATGAAAAATGATTTGAGATAATTAGGAGAACGAGGGTCATACAGAATATTATACAAACAACAAAGCACTCTAGTACTACGACGTATCCGAATGGGGAGCCACCCAAGCTGAGATCGGAAGGAAGATACGTGATCAAACTTACGAAGGCAGAAAACAAAACGGATGCAACAGTTAAGAAGGCGATCAAGTTTATTCAGAAGCTCCTCATTAACATCAGAGTAACACACATCACCATAATCGATAATAGGAAATATTAAGGACTGCACAAGAGAGATCTTAATCTTGACAGGTAGAAAGTGCTTGAGTTTGTTAAGAGCGTGAAGAGATCCTATGACCTTACGACTAACTTCAGCAACATGTGTTCTCCAACTCAGAGAGTTATCAATGAAAAGTCCTAGATCCTTAACACTAGAGCAAAAGGGAATACCGACGCCATTAAAAGTCGGCGGAGGCACATTATCGACATTGAACTTAGATAACTGCCCAGAACTACCAACGATAATAGCCTGGCACTTCGAAGCGTTAACAAACAGGCCAAATCTTATAGACCAGTCATATATTCGCTGAAGGTCAGCGTTGATCTTATCGATAGTGCACTTCAGATCAGCTACACCACAATGGACATATAACTGAAGGTCGTCAGCATACAGATGATACGCGCAGCAGAGATCGGACGTAATGAAATTAACGAAGATGGAGAATAGTAAGGGAGAGAGGATTCCGCCTTGAGGTACACCAGCAGTCAAATCACACCAATCAGAGAAAGACTTATCAACGCGAACCGCCTGCTGCCGACCCTGGAGGTAAGAAGAAAACCACAACAGAGCTACAGGTGAAACATTGAGGTGTTTAAGAAAGGCCAGAAGAATGTCATGGTCAACAGTATTAAAAGCATTAGAAAAGTCAATAAGAACGAGTACAGTGACCATGCCATTCTCCATGCCACGCCTCACATCCTCAGTGACCTTCAAAAGAGCTGTGCAGGTACTGTGACTAGGACGAAACCCGGACTGAAAAGGACTGAGGAGGCTATGAGAGTAAATAAAATCTGAGAGTTGCTTATGAACCGTAGCCTCCATCAGCTTAGAAAGGAAAGGAAGTATTGAAATAGGCCTAAAATTGCTGAGAGAAGAGGGATTAGCGATTTTGGGCAAAGGGATAACATGGGCTTTGCGCCAAAGAGTTGGAAATTCCCCAGAGGAGAGAGAAAAGTTGATGATGTGAGTAATAATCGGAAGTAAACAATCTTGAATAAGAGTTATCATTATGCGACTAACATCATCACATCCCACAGCTTTAGATTTAATAGCGCCAATGACTCTTTTCACGTCACCCTGAGAAGTAAAAGAGAAATGGAAAGGATCATGCAAACGAGAAGGGAAGGATGAAATATGAGATAAAGTAGTGGCTTTTAAACCTGGATCAATACAAGGTACAGAGGAGAAATGAGAGTTAAGATCATTAAGAGAAAAGGACGAACAATTGACACTATTAGCAGGTTTCCCTAGACCAAGCGACCTAAGAAATTTCCAGACATCAGCCATGGAAGCCGAAGAGACATTGTCATGTATATAGCGTCGCTTGGCTGTGCGCACCATCTGATTACAACGGTTACGAGCAACCTTGAAAATTGCCCAGTTCTCATCAGAGCGGTCGCGTTTATAGATCCTAAACGCTCGGTCTCTTTTCCTCATGGCCATCCGAACTCCATTGGTAATCCAAGGAGCCGGAGGACGCTTGACCCTTACCGCCCGCACTGGTGCATGCTTGTCGTAAATCCCCAGAACAATTGTGTTAAAATTATCGGTCTTGCTGTCAACAGTTACCGCTTCAAGAACAGGGGACCAGTCCACACCAGCAGCCTCAACCAGCAAAGCTTCCTGATTGATTTTTGAAAAGTTACGCATGTAAATAAATACCGGTTTAGGCTTAGGGGGCTTAATACGATAAGAAGCGAAAATGAGGTCATGATGGGAAAAACCAGGAGCAGCAAACTGACCGTGCTTAATAATAAGAGAAGGAGAAGAGGTAAGAATAAGGTCAAGCCAGGAATCAGATGTCGCAGAATGATGCGTAGCGTCAAGAGTAAGAATAGAAAAGTTAACAGATTGAACCAAATTTAACAGTTTTTGACAGCGAAGTGAGTTATTAGACAAATCAGTGTTGAAGTCACCCAGAACCAAATGATGTGAGTAACCCGCACTGACTGATTCCAATACTTGCTCAAGGTCAGCAAAGTAATCAATTGCAGGGGGACAGTAGACAACACCAAGAACAGCCTTGACACCCATGACATTCACCTCAAGAAATAAATATTCCGCACTACCCGAGTAAGAAGAAGGAGATGCAGATATGATAGAATAAGGAATATTACTTCTCAGATAAATGGCGACCCCACCTCCACCTTTGCCAATGCGATCATTTCTGACCAAAACAAAACCTGGGAGTGGATAAGAGGTGGAAGGCAGCGAGGGCTTAAACCAACTTTCTGAAACAAGAACAGCGCTTACGTACTCCGACTGAAAAGTATCAAGAAGATCACTGTAATGCGAAGGTACACTTTGGGCGTTTATATGACAAACATTGAAAGCTTTTAAATCCTTAAATTCATTCGAGACTAACGAACTAAGGTTTAAAGAAGAGTCGAGAGAATTTGCAGAGAGAAAATCAGAACTAACATCACTACCTGAATAAAAAAATTCATCATCAGACATAAAAATATACAAAACAAAAAATAACTAAATATATAATATAATATACACTAACGTATAATATACACTTATAATAATAAAAATGTAACTAAAAGGATACAATTTCCAGTATCCTGCCGGCCAACGAATAGAAAAAACCTCAGGTTCCAAACAAAAAGCACAAAAAGCACAAAAGCAAACATATACCTTACGCAAAACAATTATCCGACATAGCCCGAAGAATTGCGAGCCTTAAGTGGCAGTGGGCGGGGCACATTGCTCGCAGGACTGATGGCCGATGGGGCCGGAAAGTTCTCGAGTGGCGCCCGCGAACCGGGAGACGAGCTGTCGGTAGGCCTCCAACAAGATGGAGCGACGACCTCGTGAAGGTCGCGGGAAACCGGTGGAAGCAAGTAGCACAGGACCGGTCTGAGTGGCGAGCCTTGGGGGAGGCCTATGTCCAGCAGTGGACGTCTTTCGGCTGAAATGATGATGATGATGATGAAAACAATTATCTAGCGTTGATATAATACACAGAGCACATCTAGTTGTAGATGTGCTCTGGAATCTTTACTAATAATAAGTCTGTTGAAGTCAGGTGACCGTATGTATGTATGTCCGGATTTAACTCGACAAATACTAATCGGATTGAAACAAAGTTTGGCATGAGAGTAGATTATAATACTGGTCAACAAATAGGCTACTTTTTATACTGGAAAAACGTATAGTTCCCGCGGGATCGCTATAACCGAATTCCACAAGGACGAAGTCGCGGGCAGAAGCTAGTATACATAATATTCGTTGAGAGGTGGCGTCTTACCGCCGACATGGAAAAGGTCTCTAGTAGTTCCCATTCTGAAGAACGGTGACAAACACAATGTAAAAAACTACCGTGGTATATCTAAATTATCCTTAATCCCTAAAATGTTTGAAAAGATTATTTACGATCAGCTTTTTCCGGCAATAAGACCTCTACTCACCCCTCATCAACATGGTTTTGTCAGTGGACGCTCAACTGAAACCAATCTATGCGAATTTCTTGACATCGTTTTGGAGGCGATGGATAATGGTTATCAGGTGGACGCAGTGTATACGGATTATTCGAAGGCCTTCGACAAAATTTGTCATGAGTTGTTAATTAAAAAGCTCGAAGCAATCGGTATACACGGCGACCTACTTCGGTGGCTCGAGTCCTACCTTCAGAACCGAACACAAGCTGTAACAGTAAAAGGTTATTTGTCTACTTTTGTACCAATTAAATCAGGGGTCCCTCAGGGGTCCCATCTGGGACCGCTCTTATTTAATATATTTATTAACGATTTGACTGATCAAATATCTGGTTCCAGTGTATTGCTTTATGCTGACGATGCAAAAATTTTCAATATCATAGAAAAAAATCAAGACTGTTTAGTCTTACAGAATAGTTTGAATAGGCTAGGTCAATATTGTGTTTCCAATAATCTAGTATTAAATGTAGAAAAGTGTTGTACTATTTCTTATTCAAGAAAACGAAATCCTATTTCTTTTAATTATAGCATTTTTGGCACCACGTTGAAAAAAGTACACGTAGTAAAAGATCTGGGAATTTTACTTGATCATGAATTACTGTTTTCTTCGCATATAGATAAAATAACAGCAAAAGCGTATAAAATGTTAGGCTTTATTTTTCGACAAGGCAAAGATTTTAAGAATGTTAATACTTTTATAGTTTTATATAACACTCTCGTTCGTTCTCAGTTGGAATATGCATCAACAGCGTGGAATCCGCAATATTTACAATATATCAATGCCATAGAAAATATCCAGAAAAAAATCATAAAACGCCTTATGTACAAATTTAGAATTCCTTCCCCTACTGATATTGTCACTTTAAAAAAGCGCCGCGAGCAGAGAGACCAAATATTGCTTTATAAAATCATTAACAGTTTTGTAGATTCTCCTTATCTTCTTAGCAATATATCTTTTAAATGTTGTTGTTTAAGTAGTCGCTCCAAAAACACATTCGCTCTAAAATTTTGTAGAACTAACTACTCTATGAATCGCTTCCTTGTAAGAGCTTGTCTTATACATGATGGCCATTATAAACACACCGATATTTTTAACGATAGTTACCGTAGCTTCATAGCAGCCTTATAAGCAATACATAGTATTCATACCACATTTTGTTCTGTTTAATATAGTTTTAGTATTTTTCCGAAATTATACTGTCTTTAGTCGAAAATAAGACAGGAAATCGTTTAGTATATTTTTTTGTTGATATTTTAGTACTTGCATAGTGGCTAGCTTTAAGTTCGTAATTTTTGCATGATCTAACCATCAGTGGAAACTTTGTTGGCTTCTGCACCACTTAAATGTTTAAGTCATCTCATGTAATATTTTAAGCTGTTTGTTTCCCTTAATAAAGAAAAATTAAATAAATAAAAAAATAATATAATAGTAGTAAATGTAGTTCAAAAAGTATGTCCATATACCCATATTAAGTATATTAAAGATGTAAAAGTAAATTTGTCTGTCGGTCTGTTTACGCTTTCAAGGAACCGATTTTGATAAAATTTGGTACGAAGTAGTTGAGACTAGAAATCCATACCTATATTACCGCTGAAAGTTTTGAGATGAAATTTGTTACGAAGATAGTTGTAGTCTCAGGGAAGGATACAGACTACTTTTCATATCGGAAAAACATAATTTCCTCGGGAACGAGATAACTGAATTATACGCGGGCGAAGTCGCGTACAAAAAGATAGTAGGGCATAAAGAAGAAGGAGAAAACCTATGCTACTTGTTATTAAAGTATAACGCATTTTAGTTTCCACGGATACGCTCTAACTTCACGAGGATGAAGTCGCGGAGAGAAGTTCGTCTATTTTCACACCTTTGGATTTTATTACAAGGATTATAGGGTCAAGCAAAACGTTATGACAATAACGTTATTTTAATGTAAGTATTTTAGTTTTTTTTCTCGAGTTATTGTTTTAAGCTTGCTGCAAGATCTAAGTACCTACTCGTATTAGTAGTTTATTATGTAACTGCTACATAATAAAGGTCCTTAAAACACGAGTGGGTTTTTATGAAACGGGCCGCCAGGCAATTTTCATAATAATATCGCACGAGTGTTTTAAATCCTAATTATATACAGGTTGCATACACAACTTTATCTACACTCATTTTATAAATTACCTAAGATGCATCAAAAAGCATAGACTAAATAGAGCCGACATTTGAATTTGGAACTAATTTTCGTTCTGTCTGACTGGAGAATATAGGAGGGCATTGCTGTTCAAAGATGTTCGAAATTTGAACGTCATTACAGCATCGATTTCGATTTTGTAAAATGAATTTATCCACAGATAGGAAATTGGCTTTGACAGACCTCGCTGTCATAACAGATGTCATTACTACCGATTTTCGAACTCATCATAGAGGATTTATGATATGAGTGGTAGATAAAATACTATTAAAAAATATCGAGATCATCCTGAGACTTGTTACCTACTCGGTACAATTCGACAACTCTCATACCTATTACCAACCGGCTAGTGACTGATTAATTAATACCGAATAAGAAGTGTGAAAATTCACGCTGTCTAAATTTACTGATTAAACTTAGTAAGTGTCTATAATTTTAAGACAAGTGAAAAAGTTTAAACACGTTAAACTTATAACACCCCTCTCTTTTTGCGTCGGGGGTTAAAAACTAAACCCGTCTATTAAAAATCAACAAACTTTTTTAGGGTTCCGAACCTCAAGAGGTAAAAACGAAACCCTTATAGGAGCACTCGTGTGTCTGTCCGTCCATGTGTCACAATCGATTTTCTACAAAACTACTGGACCGATTAAGTTGAAAGGTACGTATATGTAAGTTTGTGACCCAAAGACGGTCGTGTAACGAAAATAAATGAATTTTAAACATAGAGCCTATTTTTGGGGGCTAAGTTTAAAAACATACTATATCGTGTGACATATCAAAAGAAAGTACTTCTTATGAGGATCTCAAATATATTTTTTTATTTCTTTTTTGGTCAAAACTTTTCGAGTTATTTAAGAAAATAGGCGAAAAATTACCATTCTCCCCCGTATCTCCGAAACCACTGCACCTAAAATTTTGGAAAAAATACGGAGGATAGTTATTGACCTATAGATTACAGGAAAATTATAAAGAAGTCCATGGTATTTGAAATCTATCATATAAAAGAGCTTATCCTGTGAAACGGTTTGAAAATGACGTCATTGAAAATAATCAAGGGTCGGAACCCTCTCCATGCGAGTTTAACTCGCTTCTTGGTTGGTTCTTTTTTTCATATGGTTATTATTCTTCCTCCATTTTCAGTATTTCCTCCTCTTTCCTTCAACACTTTTCCTTATTAAATGTGTACTCAATGTCATTTGGACAATTAAAATGAATGGAATGGTAGAGATTTAATAGGTACCTACAGAGTTATTAAGTAAGTAAGTACAAACACAAAAAAAACAAGTAGTCTAAATATAATAAACTCGAAAAACTTGTGGAACACTTCGAATGAAGTGTCAATGATTGCGTGCGAGGACGTCTGCTACACTTGTAAATGTGTGTGTACCAACGATTCACTCACCATCTCCGGATGAAACAAATGACGGTAAGGCGAGATGGGCGCGATTGCGCGCGGACTAGATTCTGGGGGTGATTCCGTGGCCATTCTGTACATAGTACTTTCAATATTCTGTGATAGAAGTACAGTGCCTGATATTATCTAAGTGTCAAGACAATTAAACACCGTTTAATGAACATGTGGGTAAAAGCATCGTTAATAATTCCAATTATAAAAGGCTATAAATTTAATATCCAAGAAAATTTGGAAACCTTGTTGTGAGAAGAAATATTGCAAAATATCCTTTACAAAATAATATATCAAAGGTACGGGCCATTCCCTGTAAAACATGTTTAGTCTTTCTTCATTTCAGCTGAAAGATGTCCACTGCTGGACATAATAGGCCTCTCCCAGCGAGAACAAAAAAAAGGCCTCTCCCGAGGCTCACCACTCAGACCGATCCTGTGCAACTCGCTAATGTGAAAGTATGTTAGTTTGTTTGTTTGTCCTTCCTTCACGTCATAACGAGTGGACCGATTTGGATGAAATTTGGTATGGTATGGATGATGGTCGAGAAATAACATAGATACTTTTTATCCCGATATTTCCACGGGAACAGGTTTTCCACGGGTCCAACCAATTTTTCAATATTTCTATAACTATAAATGTCTATATGTATAGTATCATTGGGTACAAAAATTCAAAGTCTACGCGGGACGAAGTCGCGAACAAGGCTATAGAGATTATAATTTCATAATGTAGATGTTGAATGCTTTATTTTGAGACCAAAATTCTATTATCAAATGTTCATTAATCCCCTGTAGTGTTTCTTCAGTTTCACTGCTTTGGGCCGTGGTTCTCTATCCCTGCGTGGGGCTCTATTCAAAACGTTAGTTACATCGGGAAAGGGAGATTCTCTATCCCTGCGCTCACGCGTCACGAAGCTCAAATTAAACTTTAAATCTAGCAGGTTAAAGTTCGGTTTCAATGCCGCGACGCGTAGCGCAAGGATAGGGAAGATCCCTTTCCCTACGTAATGTTTTGAATAGAGCCTCTGGTGGTTTGACCAACAGTCTCTCATGCAGAGGCTCGAGGGTTATATGCGAAAATCAATTTGCACTTACCACTGAGCTTGTCGGTGAAGGAAAACGACGCGAGGAAACCTGCACGCATCTGCGAAGCAATTCAAAGACGTGCATGAACTTGTGAAGTTCCCAATTCGCGCTGTTCCTGGGGAACATAGCCCAAACATTGTCGTGATGAGAGAAAGGCAAAATTCCCAGCAAAATTTTATATGACAATTGAGAGTTCCTGAGCCATAGCCACCCCCCCAACCCCTTCATCACCCAGCATCACTCAATCCTGCCAGATCCCGATTTATCCTATTCCCTTTTAAAAGATCCGCAACGCACTGATGTTAGCCTACCAATCATATTAAAAACCAGTACTTATTTAATATCTGCCAAAAACACATAATAAATTACAAAAATGCATTTTTAGCAATTGAAAACTGGTGAAAGTTGGATGAATGATTTCCCAGCACCTATGTATGTTTTATTTACCCAAAGAATTTACCAAATTTTTGGAACTAAGTGACTTATTTCAAAGAGTAGGTACCTAAATAACATATCCTTAAAGTGCACGTACTTACTTATAAAATCGTAAATGTTATTAACAATTATTAATAAACTATAAAATAAATATTTAAATAAAAATATCGTTAAGTTATAATGAAATACCTGCTTCGGGCGGCGCGGTTTTGGTCTGCGCACGCGCACCTTAGATACTCCAATTTCACGCGCCGCTCATATATAAGCGGAGGCTTCGATCTGAAAAATCATTCCCGCCACACACATCCTCCGAGAACCACCGAAACTCAATCACAAAAACACAAACATGAAATCGGTAAGTCTAAATGAAATAATAGGTATTGTTTTATTCTCATACCAAAAAAAAATAAGTACTTGTGTACTTCATTTAGATTTTGAAGTTGCTTAAGGACTGCACTAACAAAGTTCGTTTTAGGATTTGAAATAATAATAAAGGTACCTACAAAAAAATCCTCTTTAAATAATTCGATAAATATTGTTATATTTATCGAATTATTTAAATATTTATCGCTTATTTCAATTTAACTTCACTATGTATTTTTTATTATATTCACTAATTTCAGAATAATATTCGGTATATATAAAACCTACATTTATTATTTATTTTGTATATAAGTAGAGAACAATATACAAAAGCTATTACTCTCAACAATGGTAAATATTTATACTAATCATATTGTATCAGTTCAGTGTTTAATATTATGAGTAGTAAGAACATATATAATATGTTTAATTTACTCTAAATGAGCATTTACGAAGAATACATCCGGATCCAACATTGACTTGAAAAAAGTTCATACACATATAAAACAATGTTAGCGGCGCTTAAAAAGACATTCGTTAGTAACCTTTACACTATACTTGTAAATAATGTAACTATTACCTTAATTGTTCTTAGAAATAGACTTCTTATCATACATAGACACATACATACTTATTTCACCTCGTTTCCGTTGTTTTGAGTGTTTCCCGTGGCCCGCCTTCCCAAACAATGTGCGATGGAACGATATGGTCGTCCTTTGTAACATTGTCCCGACTACAATACTATCTTTCTGTATTCTCACCGTATCGATTTTTACAAAACAAACAAAAAAATACAATGAAGCCGGACAAAAATGTCATTAGCTTAAAATGCTACTTGTTTCTGAATTAAGTTAATGAAATTAATTGCTGCGGGTGAGAGACATAGCATAACTTCTTACTTCAAATAGCGTACCTAAATGTTTTTTTTACACGTATAAGTACTTAATTCGATACAAAATTAATCGGCCAATGAAGAAGCTGTTAATTGCTTTAACGTCAGATTAAAGATAAGAAATAACATTTTGTTTCGGTCGGTTTCATATTAATATCTTGACCACCAGAACAGCCTCTTTACGTCCCACTGCTGGGCACAGGCCTCCTCTCATGGCTTGGAGAGCGCATATTCATATCTAATCAGTGATCACATCGGATGAAAAAAAATGATGTTACTTTTTTAGTTTTTTTTTAAGGTTCAATTTAGTAGATACAATTAAAGATCAACGGCAATACCTATTCTCTTAAATTCCCTAAAAAATGTTGATCCGCTTATTTGGGTTCGAATAGACTAGAAAATCGTATGCTAAAAATACTACTTTTTTGTCAGTGGTTCAAGTGCTACGAGTTCTAGGTTTACTAACTTTCTGACCATGACTGTTGCTACTGTTGCATAAGTACTTTGATGCTCTACACTGACTCGAATAGCTAAACTTGGTATCCAACTCACTCAAATCAGGTTATCTTTGCGCCGAATTAATAAGTGACGCTATCCTCGGGTGGTTGAGCCTTGAGCTCATCTATTTTTGTCGTGCTCTTTAAGACAGATCAGCCTATTTACATCCCGCTGCTGCTTATACCAATACGAAAGAGTTTTGGTTTTGGCTACACAGTCCTCAGGGCTTTGGATTGTGGATACTTTATTTAATAGAATTTTATGACTTTTTCAGTTCCTCGCCGTATCTGCCCTCCTCGCGGTCGCATGCGCCGCCCCCCAGTTCCAACAGCAGTACCAGCCGCAGTACCAACAAGGACAGCAGATACCCATCTTGAGTCAAACGCAAGAGGTCAACTTTGACGGTTCATACCAGTTCAGGTAAGTTGAAAAAATATCGGCCAGTAAAATAGATTACAAGTATGAAACATCACGTCTGTTTCATTCCGATAATCGTCCGATACTTGTATATGCTAAGTAGTTTAGTAATATGACCTAATAGG
Source organism: Aethes cnicana (assembly GCA_963971205.1). Lineage (NCBI taxonomy): Eukaryota > Metazoa > Arthropoda > Insecta > Lepidoptera > Tortricidae > Aethes > Aethes cnicana. Next base: position 11,015,852 of record OZ020276.1, read on the forward strand.
ATAACAATCCTCCATTTTTTAAAACGAATAAAAATGACGATGGTCGCTCCACCTACAATACATCAGAAATAGTGGAACTTTCGCATGATTTGGTAACTTCTGATAATGTTTTACTGAGCATACCCAGTCGATTATCACCGATCGTTTTCATTTTAATGTACCTACCTGAGTTATGTAATTTCCTGACATTGGGAAGGACAGGAAAGTGGATAAAAGAAGAAATGTCTTTTACATATTAAAGCGATTTCAATAGGAATTCAAATTATAGAAAACGTTAAGTTACCCTTCATCCTATGAGGGAGGTCTTGTGAAAGACAGAAACATCATAAGTGAGAATTCCTTAGGTGTCAAGAACATTAAATGTGAAATTTGTAGGAGTCTCGATCGTAGCCCTGCCCACTTTGCGCAACTAAACTCAGGTGTAACTTGTGATTCACCCAGGTTACCAAACCATATTAAACTGAAGGAAAATAACGACATGTCAACCAGATCCATAAACATAATGAGATTGCAGAACAAGCTTGCATTCTATTAATAAAGACGGTGGGAAAATATTGTAATCTTTGAAATGTTGCATTAATTTATGAGAGCCTATAAGATAATGGAGATAAGCAACGGAAAGCTTGAGTGTATCTTTATTTATGTTTTTTTTTTCTGGTTGTGATATCTGCAAGCAGTCGCAAGACTATAATAATCAGATTTTTTGGTAGATAAATTGACGTTTACAAGTGGTTGGTTCAGCAACCAACCATCTTGCTTGTTTAGTCAAAGACGTTACTCCTTTGTAGTCTTTTTATAGTTTAGTATTTAAGTTGAAAATTTTAATAAATTTAAAATTTGACCAGAAAAATCAATGATTATATTTATGACCTTCTGTTTTGTATTTTGCTATATTTTTTTTGTTAAATAATATTCAAATTGATACAGTAGTGTACGATCCTAACACCCACGACGTTATTAGGTTTGAGATTTGTGTGCTAGAAGCAGCCCCCAGCTCGAGGCTTACCGTAGATAATGGCCGCCTAGATAGCCGCAAATTACCATTTATATGAGCCCAAGTTATACGTTCGAAGTTAACAAGACTTCTTTGACCTTTGAGTAACTTAAGTATATGCTTAATGATGAAGTGGATTTGATCAACGTAAGGGAGGAGACGAATAAGCCGATCGTATGCGTCTGCGTAGAAATAATCATGTACATTAAAATTGTATATGGAAATTACTATCCTCTTTATGCAACTGCTCGTTTTTTCATGTCAATGGTATGAAGTTGGTCAGTGGCGGATCCAGGATTTTTGTTTAAGGGGGGGGGGGGCTAGGATTCCTGAGTAATGCTTTGCATTGTAACTTTTTGTTTCTAGATATGAGACCGGCAACGGGATCGCAGCGCAGGAGCAGGGCTACCTGAAGAATCCTGGAGTGAAGGACGCCGAGGCCGAGACCGTCCAGGGATCCTTTAGCTACACCTCCCCCGAAGGCATCCCCATCACCGTCACCTACGTGGCTGATGAGAACGGTACATAACCACCACAGAATACCACACCCCTAAGCGATTCACTGCTAGGGACATACCTGGACACACGTCAAGTTGAACTTTAAATCTAGCTGCTTAAAGTTCACGCGACGCGTGAGCGATCCTATAGGGAACAGGGACATCCCTATTTTAAGACTTCGAATATAGCCCCTGTTCTCATTATCATAAATGATCATCTCAATGCGGATTGCGGACTTCGCATGTGCACTGCACAGAACATTAACGAACATTTCAAATTACACATTGTGTAGATTTCCTGTGAGAACGGAATGGATCGTTATCAACTCATCTAATTTGTTTCTTTGATTGTGAAAGCATTTCATAAAGATGGACGTTTTCATTCTCTAAATAACAAAAAGAAAAACTCGCGAATATAAATTTCACACGGGAATCCCACTACTACGTATCCTGCAGATCTTACGAAGCCTCAGACGTAAAATGTTGGGAACAAATGCTTATCGAGATATTTTTATAAATAACTATTATAACTCTATCAACTATTTTCTAGTTCTTACAACAGACTTCATTTTAAAGGTTCCTCTACTTGGCATTTAAGTAACACCCACACTTATGTGTTGGAATAAATAATCTTTTAATCTTGCTTAGAAGGTATAATATAATTAATAGGTATCTTCTTTCAACATTAATTCATCAAGGAGACGCACGTTAATACTAAATAGATTTTGTTTGAATATTTATATTTAATCAATCATAATGTTGTCTGAGAGAAGTCTACTGTTGGATATAAGCATCATAACGGTTCGCCACTTAGATCGGTCCTGCACCACATTTTAGATGTTATTACAGGATACATATACGTACATACAGGATAGACACAATTCGTTGAGTATTCTGGTGTTCAAGCGTAGTAGGTATAGATATGGCCCTCCCGCCACGTATACTAGTTTTCCACCTTCAATTGTTTAAAATAAGTAAACTTTTGCAGGTTTCCGCGCCGAGGGTGCTCATCTGCCTACCCCTCCCCCCATCCCGGAGGCCATCGCCCGCTCCCTCCAGCTGATCGCCTCGCAGCCCCAGCAGCAGTTCCAGCAGCAACCATTCCAGCAGCAACCCTTCCGAGGCTAACTCTCCAACCACGTGGATTTTAAACAGCGCATAGAACATAATGTACCTAGACCATACTCATACTCTTAATTAAAGATAAGGTATCATAACTGTGATTTAATTTTTATACGAAATTATATTTCTATAATAAACTATTATGATGACATGAAGCGGACTTCTTTCATTGATATCACTTGCTATATAAAACTAAGGGATGATTTTTCAATCGTCAAAATTAACTTTATTCTTTGGATAATTCATACAAAGTTTGAATTTGTTTGGGCATAAATTCAAATTTGGTATGCACTATTCGAAGAATAAATTTTGTCTGACTGAAAATATCTATGAGTACGCAAAACAATTGTTTCAATAAATTAAGAACGAAAGAAATTAACATTAATTCATTGAATATTTACTACACTCAACAGCAATGAATTCGGGTCACTTTATACATCATTTTCCTTACAAAGTGACCCAAATTCATTGCTGTTGAATGTATGGCACTTTACAAATAATGTCTTCACGAAGTTAAGACTGATAATTAACAAAGCTGAGTGTAACCCAGCATGCAATATGCATTACTTAACAACTGCATAATAGTTATAGTGTCTAAGTTAATTAATAAATATCTCGTTCACCGATATCTCAGCGTCTACAATCGCAGAATAACCTCTACTTTAACATTACGAGCTATTTCCCACAATATTTCAACACAACAGCTCACGTCTGCCCGCAGGAAATTGTCTAGTTGATATTTTGGAACCTATTTGTTTTGTCTTCTCAAATTGCCGAGAATTTACTACTTTGACACAGAAATTATGTGATGAAATTGATGGAACACGAAAGGTACTTCATACTTATATTGCAGTAATGTGGGAAGTTCATAGTAGTTAGTGAAAATTTTATTGATAGTTATTAAAAGGTCACGTTGTCATGTTAACTATTGTAAATTGATCAAGATTTACTAAATTTACTATTACCATTCACGTAAATAATATTTTTTTAATTTTTAGGTGTATTTTTCAGGCTCTCCTTTTCTCCCCTCTCAGCAAACTTATTGGTTAGGTTTAATTCGTTCTTTTTTCGATAGTGCTGAAACCTTAATAATCATCTTACCATGTAAGCTTTACTGAAATGGTAAGTAAACAAATAATAGTACATTATTGCAGAGGCCGCCAAGTAGCGCATTGCCGGACGAGTCAGTTAGAAGGCTGAGCGAAGCGAAGCCTTCTATTACTACGAGTCCGGCAATCGCAATTGCGGCCGAGGTATATATAATGCTTTTCTCAAACAGCGAGGAAATACGTAAGGTCAGTCGGGGCAAGTGCGCCAGGATGGGGTAAGTGCGTCTAACATAAATATATCGAAACCTATAAATATTACTCAACTAGTAGTTGTCAGTTTACGTACAAGGCATAGGAGCGAAATAAATTTAGGCGCACTTACCCCACATCAGTATTTACTACTTCCATGATCGCGGATGATTTGGCCATGGAAGTTGTACTTATTACCTCCATGGATTTGTCAGTTTCTAGAGGTGTCTCAACTAGCAAGCGAATTAAAAAAAACACACACGACAATAATGTTTTTGCTGGCCAAGGCCGGCAATGGACCGCCTCGCGTCTTCTTTTTTTGAAAGTAACACGAACATTTCCGAGCATGTTTGAGAAAATATCTTTGATTCTTGTGATAATTTGTTGATAAATAGTAGCTAGTTGACCGAGGTGTGTTCAGGTTAAAAATAGATGAAAGGAGTTTTCCCAGATGAGTACTAGTAAATCAATATTTAGCTCCTTTTCCGTAAACCCCTTTATTCTATACTTTCATTGAAATTGTTAGTGCCGTTTTCGAGAACGTGAGTAACTGTACACATGTACAAAATAAATATTGGTTGCTTAATAGAGTATCTATAAAAAGTACCTGGGCGACCGAACTTCTGGTGAAAATCATTTTAATGATTTTTTTACAGATTTGAGAAAATGAAAATGAAAATATTTATTCAGCAAATAGGCCACATCTGGGCACTTTTACATGTCACTTTTAAATGAATTAACAGAAATGAATTTACCAGCGCTTCCTAGACCCATTGCTTGAGAAGAAGCGCCGCAACAAGCTCAGCAGAAGGCCTTTTTTCAAAATTTAAACATATAGATTGCCATTAAATTTACTTCCTAGCTAAATCGATTTTTCACCCTTGTTAATAATTCCTCCTCATTGTTAAATCTGCAATTTTAACCCCTAACGCAAAAACAGAGGGGTTGTTATAAGTTTAACGTGTCTGTCCGTGTATCTGTGTGTGGTATGGCAACTCCCAAACGGATGAACCGATTTTCGTTTAGTTTTTTTTGTGTCATAGATAATTTTATCCTGAGTGTTCTTAGGTATGTTTCAATCTGTTTAGCCGTTTGAAGATCATCAGATCTTCTCTAGTTGATGAGGGGATCTGACTAACTTCCTTAAGTCCGATCGATTCGAAATTTGGTACCGTGTTATTTCAATGATATTCTAAGTATATGGTAAGGTAACCATGAGACGGGGTTTTTTTTTAAAAAAAAATTTGACTTTTATTATGCACTAGCTTTTCCCCGCAACTTTGTATGCGCAGAAATATTAAATGTAAAATCCGTTTTTTTCCCGTTCCCGTGGGAATTTCGCAAAATCCTTTCTTAGCGTATGCCTACGTCATAACATCTACCTGCATGCCAAATTTCAGCCCGATCCGTCCAGTGGTTTGGGCTGTGCGTTGATAGATCACTATGTCAGTCAGTCAGTCAGTCACCTTTGAGTTTTATATATTTAAAGATATAAGACGCCTATTATTTTGAATGCAGTTGAAACTATACTAGCGGTGCAAATGTTTCCTGTATTAAGTACAAGTTATAAGAAATCGTTTCAATTTGAATTTACCACTGAGCTTTTTGGTGAAGGAAAACATCGTGAGAAAACCTGCACGCATCTACGACGTAATTCAAGGATGAATGAGAAAGTTCCCAATCCGCACTGGGCCCGCGTGGGAACTAAAGCCCAAACCCTCTCGTGATGAGAGGAGGCCTGTGCCCAGCAGTGGGCCGTGGTGGATATTATTAAATCATCAACTTTGTTGAGAATAATGTAATGACGGTGGTTGAAACGCTGAGGAGAATGATCTTAAACCCCACACTACCAATTTCGTCGAAATCTTTAAAGCCGTTTCTGAGGCAGTTCTACTTATATAAATAAATAAATATAGACGATTAGCTCTTTTAAAGTATAAGATACGTAGGCTTAAAAGCGCCACCTACCCATATAAACCCGAACTTCTAAATATCCGTAGAAGGTGATGTCATTGATAAAGCCAATTACAACATTGTATAACCAATATCGTTCCCAACTGTGCCGCTAGATGTCACTGTTTGCGAAATTCCTAAGCATACAAATTCCTAAGCATACAAATCCCAAAGTCAAATAAATCTTTTAAAGTAAAACTTCTACTTTTTTGGATCGCTTTTGATAAGTGTCTTGGTATGTGTTAGGTATTTTTTTTAGGAACTTATGATAATTAATTAAATCTTGATAGAATAAGCTCAAATTATCCTACGAAATTGTTACAACCACATTCTGGAAGAGCGGGCTTCTCCTGTCACAGCTGTTTTCTCACTTACTAGGATAGTCCAACCTTGTATTCTAATGTTACACATTCTGTTAACTAAATAGAACATTTTCATTTTTTTTGACGTATCGGGGAGCGCTTTTTTCCTAAAAAAACTTTATCTGATCCATATTTTAAGATCTCCTTAAACATTGTAACTTTGTATACACACATATGCAATTACGATATCCATTCCTTTTAAATAAAATAAAAAAAATAGTGTTTTATAAGGTCAGCAAACCATAAGTTAAGTAATCCGTCATGTTTCTCAACAACGGTGGTGTGTGGCAGCATTAATCAATTGTTGGAAAATTGTTGTCTTCTCTTTCATTATAAACAAGGCTCTTCAACTCTGTCCTATGCTATTACAATCACGATTGCAAAAGATGACTCGCGCGCGACATTCTGATTTTTTGGGTTGCAATACATGATTTATAGGCCTTCTAACTTTATTAACATAGACTATCCATACCCATACTTTGTAGTTTGTCGGAACAGATTTAGATGAATGGAGATTGGAACATCAAGTCGACGGCAACATCAAGGGTCTGCTAGGCTTTCTTCAGGAGCTGGGTTGTCAGGAGTAGCCCCGCCAGCCCAATACCACGCAAAATAGGCGCAATCTTGACGTCGAGTTGCAGAAAACCAGCACGCGCAAATCTATAACTATACCTATGGAAATGGGAATGGACTCTAAATTTAAAATTAAAGAAAAATCCGGACATACTTCTCACCCAGAGGCAAGCACATATTCATGTTCAGATCGAGGGGGCAACCGGCAAATCAATTTCTTAGGGGCATTTTGTATGGGAAGACCAAGATTCAGCTGATGGTTTTATGTTCCACCTTGTTATTATTCCAACAATTTGAGTCGTTGTAGTGATACAATATATACGAAAAGGACGATATTTCCTCTTCTTTTTTAATTATAATTGAACGTTTACGTAAGTACAGTACACATTTCAAACTTTTTTTTGCATTACGATCATATTTCGATGTGCCGTGACTTTTTCAGCCACCAAGCACGAGTGCTAGTTCAATCTGAAAAGTAAAACAGAATGTTTATGTTACACGTGTAATTTAATCCTTCTACATTACAAATTAATATAACTGTAACAGTAGATAAATAAACAAAAATATTTTTTAATATAAATAGGTAGCTATTGACATTGATTTATTTTTCATCTCATTCAAACAGAACATTGATAGTTACCTACTTATTGTTATGGATATGAAAGTGGTTTTGTTTGTCTTTCATTCACGTCGGAAGGACTGGACAGATTTGGATAAAATCCGGTATGAGTGATACCGTAAGACCTAATCAGTTCAAAATTATAAAATAGTACATTACAAACCCAGGGCGGTGAATTAGGTTAATATCCCAGATCGTAAGTATTTGTGACCCGAACCGAAGGTAAGGGCCATAAATATACGATTTGGGGCTTTACAAATTACCGCCCGTGGGTTGTCTAAAGTTTTACGTCTTGCTTTGGCCAGGAAATGAAATTTTCTCCCAGCGTAGCGGGCAGAAAATCCCAATTACGGCCAAGGGTGACGTAAAAAGTATTAATAGAATCAGTCACCAATAAATAACATTTTTAGTGTGAACTTGCCAAGAACTGTGCGGTCAGTTGGTGTTAGAAGGTTTGTTTTTAACAATTCATACATAATTATGATAATGTTTATGAAACTTACTGCGCTGTGTCGATCCAGTGACATGCCATCTTTTTCAATGCGTGGTCGGTAGCCATTTTCATCGGCAATGTATGTGACAGTGTATCTGGCACCGTCGCTCGCCGTCCACTCATAGGATCCTCTCACAGCGACGGATTGGTTTTCACGGCCCTCGCTTTTTATTTCACCTACAACGTTAACCTTCGTGCCATCACTCTGCTCAAATCTGGAAAACCAATAAAGAATGGGCTTTATTGGATCGTTGAAATGGACAAAATGGAATACCAGGGTCTAAACAATTTCACACGTGTATATTAAGCGATGTTTTAATAACAATTGCGAGAAAATAATAATAAAATTAATATCACTATAATCGTTAATATGGCGTCAAGAAGTGAAAATAACTTATTCGAAAAACAAAACAAAAAAATGCTTTTAAATAAATGTTATTTACTCCCTATTAAGAAAAGCTAAACATTTGTTTTTAATTTATTTTTGAGGTATTGGTGTTCAGTTTAACACCTACGATCACTTGCACAGTTTGAGTATCTACACTTAACAGCAAAGAAAACGAGTCACTTTGTATGGAAAATCTTATACAAAGTGACCCGTTTTCATTGCTGTTCAGTTTACTTATCAGACAAAGAGAAGTGTGTTTAGAGATCTTCTACTATCTAAAGTCCCGCGCCTTCGCATTTCAAAACGCTTCAATGTATTTATAAAGCACCACCAACACTCAACACATGTGCGCGAGCTGAGACAGCCATCAACTATGCGCTGAGAGTGTTGGTGGTGCTTCTTAAATAATAATAAAATAAATGAAGCGTTTTGAAATGTGAAGGCGCCGGACTTTAGATACTAGAAGGTCTCTACCCATATTGGTAATTTCCAGTGCCGATATTATCGTTGTCGTATTGAAGCACCTGGACGGGCCCGGGTCCGTTTGGCTTTGTTTGCTGGAGACCACTTTTTGCTGCCAGCAGCGGAGGTCCAGGCTGGGTTTTGGCGGATGTCGGCACCGAGGAAACCAGAGGGCGTGAAGGCTGCAACGGGGGTGCGCCTGTCGCGGCAGCCACCAACATATAAAGTATTACCTATATAAAAAAATATATATAAGTGTTTCTTAAATCAAAATAAATGAAACGGGTTTGTATTTAAATAATACCACACACATGACAATATTCCCGAAATTTCCCGAATTTATTCACTAAATCTGTAAAGCTTGATTCAATTAATTAGTTATTTGAAATCTAGGTACGTATTTGTATTATAGATAATACAATACAAATACATACACATATAAATAGTATAGGTACTTGTATTATCTAGCAGACACTACAAATACCTACTTATAAAATAACTCGTTAATTGGATCTGGCGTTACAGGTGAATAATTATTAGCCATCGGGACGGCAATCACGATCTACTACCGATGCCTGTCAACCTGTCTACAAATTATCACAAAATTGTTGTCGACAATTGAATACAACTAAATTAATATGAAATTCATTATATCAATGTTATATTGCGTTGACTCTCCATTTTAACATCTTGATACGGATTTCCGACATTTCCCAATATAAAATGTTTATTCACTACATCTGTACAAAAATCATAATATCAGCCATACTTTTCATGAACGCTTACTACCTAACTCGAACATAGAACAGCGTCAAAATAATAAGGAATTTAAATAGTAAATTATACACAAACCTGTTTCATAGCGAAGTCACAAAAATACTTGAGTTATGGTCTTGCTTTTAAAACGCTTCACACTGAATGGTTTGATAATATTTAATGTGCCTTCTTTTATACAATAAAATACGTATTTTAGTAATGTAGGAAGTCTTCTATCTAAATAAAAGAATTAAATGAATGCCACTTTATATTAAACTTCACATATTGCTTTTAAACTATGGCTTCTATCCGCTACTGCGTGCTCGTGGAATTTGGTTAGTTTTCGCGAGTACCTTTATGTGTTTTTTTTTCGGGATAAAAATAAAAGGTAGTGTGTGTCGTTTTCAGTAGTTTTAACTTAGTACTATAATCGTACCAAATTTCATCAAAATCGTTTCAGGGGTTTAGACGAGAAAGTTCGAGTAACGCTCACATAATGTGCCAGCCAACAGAGTCTTAGGGCCGCTGTGTTTCAGGAATTTCCGAAAAATGCCATCCTCACCGCAAGCTTATTCCGTCTCGATCGAGTGCGCTACCTACTTTAAGCTTTGGAGACTTCGGCTTCGTTTCCAATCAATGTAAGTAAGTATTATAACATACTTGCTTGTTCATGACAGCAAAAAAACAAGACTATTATCCTTTTGCGACTCGCACTTATTGAGATTAAAATTTATCTCATTTTGTTACCTACTTTATGAAACAGGCCCATGCACGAGTGCCTATAAAAGTAGATGCAATGAATAGGCTAATGAAATTCGTATAATCAGCGGACGACGTCGGTCACGTGATTCAATATTTTAAAATAAAGATATTCAAATAATAGTGGATGAAATCGATGTAAGTACCTATTTCTATTGGATAACACAATCGGTGTGGTTCAGGTACTGTGTGCTAAAAATATAATATTATGATCTTAAGTGCTTGCTGTTTGTGCTAAATATGATCACGCATTACATGGTACATGGTATGCAACCAAAGCATGTAGTGTGTACAGCGACATTAGTGATAGCAGTTGTTGTTTTTTTTTTCATTTTAAAGGTAAATAAGGCATTTATTCGGTGGATAAGTATTAAAATGACCTTTTGCTACTGCAAACTGCATTCATTACGAAAAAGGTACGATTAAACATATTTTTTGACTTGTAAATTCTATTTTTTGTTCTTTTAATAATATCTTTTGTAATATAATGATGTTATCAATCAATAAGGATATGTCCATCAATATAAAACATTTGTATATACATATAAATTATCTCACCCCGGGAAATTGGGAAGTTTGCTAAATTTGTACGTGTTAATTATACAAACTAATGGATATCTTAACGTATAAAAGACACTTTTGTTTCCAGGCATCCAGATGAAGCAACAAATATTATGTCTACTATTGATCTTTGTGATCTCCGTTGCTGCAGCCCCAATTACTAATAACAACGATGTTGCAACGATACTTAAATTTGAAAACACCCGTGATGACAATGGGGGCTACTATTTCAGGTTTCATATCCATAAGTATTTGTCACAAAAATAACTGCGAGGCTAGTGAAAAAAGTACCTAGGTAATCTACCTTGCAATTTTTTTCTACTGTGTTTTTTTATTGAAACTGGTTACTGTAAATGTTATTGAAAATCTTTTAGTTTCCGCTCGCGATTTCGTCGGTCTGGGATTTCATACATACGAAACCCTTTCATCCTGTTAAACATTTTCCTAATGTCTTCCAAGGATCTCAAACTATTTCAAAATGTTCAGCAGTACTCAAAATTGTGAAATCTCATTAAAATTGTGTAATTTTTACAGTTACGTGACATCAAATGGTATTATCAGAGAAGAAACCGGCACGCGAGTGAATCCAGGTCAGCCAGATGAATACATCAAAGTAAAAGGGATTGTATCCTATAAGGAACCTGAGGGGAAAATAGTATCTTTTGAATATATTGCCGATGATAATGGCTACCACGTCTTTACCCCATCTACAGGCGGCATACTACGACCACCTGGAGCTGTAAGCATTTTTGATTATCTATACCTTAAATATTTTATGCTATATATATGTACATGTCCGAGCAACGAAAACTGCTCGCAGAATTGATGGTCGATGGGGCCAGAAAGATCTCAAGTGGCGTCCGCGAACCGGGAGACGAGCTGTCGGTAGGCCTCCAACTACAAGATGAAGCGACGACATCGTGTAGGTCGCGGGAAACCGGTGGAAGCGAGTAGCACGAGGTGTGAGCGGCGAGCCTATTGGGGGAGGCCTATGTCCAGCAGTGGACGTCTTTCGGCTAAAATTATGATGATGCGACATGTATATTATGAGAATCAACGTGGTGGAATAAAAACAAAAAAAATATTTTATCTTATAATTTTCATGTACGATTTCAATTTCAGGCTGCACCACCTTCTGTTGTTGCATCGATACTGGGCAAATGATTTCGATATTTAGAAATAGAAGTTTTGACTTTTACTGAATAAATTATAACTTAAAATGTGTTTTTTTATGTCGATGGTATGCAAACGAGCGCACAGCCCTGCACTTGATGGTAAGTGGTCACTGAGCCCATGGACACCGAAATCATTTGATCCCCCATTAAAAACACATATGAGAATATTGAGGATAGTGTCCTGAATTCACTTATGATATATTGGAGGTTTTGAGATGACGGGTATAGTGAGTTGACTGTACCCATATCTAATAGAATGATCTAAAAATCGTGTTCTATGAATTTTAGTATATATAGCGACCATACACGATCCCTAATTATAATTCAATAATTGTTGGTATGCATCCGTCTTAGCATAGGCAATGTTCACCATTTTTAGCGGGCAGGTTCGCACTTGCTTGGATCTTACAAACTGTATTTATATGAGTATACTTGAATAAAGTTTGTAATAAGATGCGCCTTGCGAGACTAATAAATACTTTGGTTTGACGAATACAGGGTCATTCATTATAAAGACTAGCAATCATAACCTACCGGCAAATACCATGAAACATCAAGCCTTGTAACACAGTTACTTGTTCTTAGAATCGTGATTTAAGTTATAAGTTGTAAGCATTATTGTAGTGAGATTCTATTAAATGAATAAGAGAATTTTCATGTACATTATGATCACGAAATGAAAGCTGATTACATTATATACAACTTGGATTTTACAGTTTTTACCTATTCCTAATTGTTGTCTAGATAAAAGATCCGAAATACGGTTGATTTTCCAAAATTACTTTTTACCCTACGTTCAGCTCATCTGATAGAAGAAGACCTCCCCAAGAAACTCGTAGAGAGAACAATTCTTTAAAAATTAGTATACACTCACGTGTTTTTAAATGAAAAATTGTATCCCAAGGGAATATTTTGTTGGGATAATAATTCCCTAAATACTTTTGACTTAAAACAACATCAATCTATAACTTTTAGACGGCTTATCTGATGACAACCTCCCCAAGAAACTTTTAGATAGATATATTCTCATTAAGTACCTATACTGTATGCATTAGGAGAGTTTTTGAATAGAATTTGTATCCCATTTGAATAAGTCGAAAGTACGACTTAAGACACTGCGGTTTTTATCCCAACACAATATTATAGATTGATGTTGACGAAGAACGTACCTTAGGGTAAAAACAAAATTTTGAAAATCAACCATACCTACCTATTTCGGAGCTTATTGGCATCTAGGCAATGATTGGGAATTGGTAAAAAATCGGTTGTCTATAATGTCGGTTTATGGACGATAATTTTACGTGATAACGTCATAAGAAAACATTAATGAATATTTCCCATTACGTAGGACATACATCGCCATGGACATACATTGCGCCATGCTTTTTCGTGGGCGCAGCCGGCGTTCATCAATTTATAAGACGTTATAACGTGAAAAGTGTAAAATTAAAGTTGTGGAAAATTTAATCTGCTTTCATAATGTAGTACATCAAAATTTCCTATCATGTATCGTTTTCGAGATGTAAACAAAAAACCGAAAAACGGGGCCTTCTGTGGGCCCCATAGGGCTCACCTCGCAGGTTTGGGGACGGACAAATGGACAAATTTCAATGATTTGTGGCATGAATGTACCGAATTCTTTGTTATCCCTTTATTTTTCTAGATTGTGATGTCATCGAAAAGTGGATAACAGTGTTTATATGTTGCAGCCGGCTTCTTCTCCACTGATTGTGGCTTCGTGGCTCGGTGGCGGTTAAAGCGACCATCAAATTACAATAAAAATCCTCTGCGCATTAGCATACTTACCACGTTAATTTTAACCACATAGTGCTATAATATTATTTTATCAGATTATATTTAATAACAATATTGTACCTATGGAATGAAGGAAAAAAAACATCAACCTTACTTTGAAAAACGAATAGTACGCAAGTTGGAAATACCTACAACCCAGTTTTTTACAACTAGGGTTTTTTACAACTATTTTTAGATCACCGTTTAGACGAGAGAGATGAGAGGAAAACATGCTATGCCCACCTAATTTAACGAAAAGAAAAAGCAAGAACATGTTGATGATGCCTGTAATTTATAGTAAACTATGGTACCCTAAAACGAAGTAGGTAGCTATTTGAACAAAATTATGTCGGTGCAACTGCATAAATAGCTGCCTATATCCCCTCCTGCAAAAAGCAGAATTGTTTTTTATTTTATTTATTAAAGTGGTCTATATAATTATGATACCTCAAGTAAAACTACATTTTAGAATCATAACTGTATGTGTAAAGTTGTAAGTGTATTGAAACATTCGGTAAATGTGATAGAAAATGGTAAGTTTTAACGTGAATTATTCTGAAAAATTACAAGTTAGTATTCTGTTCAACCAGCTATTTAGATAAAATGCACATTTACAGATGGGTCTCTACATTTGGTTATTATTTTATGCCGTAATGGCATCCAAGGCTGCGCCACTGCAAGACGAGTCTGAATCAACAATTACTGAATCATATAACATTCGTGATGATAGCGGCAACTATAAATTCAGGTAAATCAACATTCAAATAAATTAATGTAGGAAATAAAGAAATTCACAGATTTCGTGCCTCACACGACTATAGAGCACATTGGAAAGGAATCTACGGAATTGAAAAATGTGGAAAAAGTCGTTCTGACTTTTTTCAAAAAGGTTAGGCTACAGGGAAAACCCTTGACCCGATGATCTTTGTTTTAGGCTCAAATAGAAGCTGACTAAATTGTCTAGAGAAATTTTTCTCAAATTTTTGATATCATTCTTCGTTTCTAAAATATCGAACGCCTAAATCTAAAATAAAATAAAAAAATAAAAAAAAACACTATTTCGGCCATACATTTTTCGTTTCTCTCGTCTTTGATCGTCTTTCTTGAATAATTCTTTTTGCACCTCTCATAAATACGCGTCTTTTGTATATCATATCCACATAGACAGAAGCCATTATTTAAAGAGAAGAAGAAGAATATCATATCTTCACAACTCTCCCAGATATAAGGGGATCGCACTTTTTCGTGAAATCGGAGCCTATACTGGAGCGAACGAAAAGACATTTCCAATGTTAAAAATATTACCGGCAGTGGGACCTGATTCAGACTCCGTCCTGATGTCCACCTCTTACACGCTAACCTGCCGCCAAACAGCAGTGCTCGCTCCATTGTTGTGTTCCAGTAGGGAGTGAGCGGGTGAAATTAACAGAATAGAGGTTTTCAATCTCAGTCCTCAGGGTTAGCAATGCATTCTTTATCTTCGCCATCATCAACATTTCAGCCAAAAGACGTCCACTGCTGGACAAATGTGCTAATCGCTTCCACCGGTTTCCCGCGATCTTATGATTTGTTAAGCCATGGGCCACATACCACTTACCATCAGGTGGCCAGTGTGATGAGTGGATTGTGGTTGGTGTGGCGGCCAGTCGAGATTTTGATTTCCCGACATTATGCATGCGAGGCAAGGACATGTAGATTAAACCAATACTCCACCGCGGTTTCTGTTTTGGACACACACTTGATACCTATTTGACCACTGAGCTTTTCGGAGATATTTATGCAATACAAAGTATATTTAGATTGCAATACTGAAAATTACCTGTATTCATACTCCTGTATCCATATTCAGTTTTAGAACTTCAAACGGTATTTACCGAATGGAGGTCGGCCAGTGGACCGGCCATGAAAAATCAAGCCAGAATTTTGTTGTGCGCGGCGTTTATTCTTACACCGACCCTGATGGCAACGAACAAGTGGTTCATTACACCGCTGGCGAGAATGGCTACGTGACTTATGAACCACAGCAACAACTAGTTCAAGTGAGTAAAATTTCTAAAAAATAAAACCGGTCAAGAAGCGAGTCAAACTCGCGTGGAGAGGGTTTTGACCCTTGATTATTTTCAATGACGTCATTTTCAAACCGTTTCACAGGATAAGCTCTTTATATGATAGATTTCAAATACCATGGACTCCTTAATAATTTTCTTGTAATTTATAGGTCAATAACTATCCTATGTATTTTTTCCAAAATTTTAGGTCCAGTAGTTTCGGAGATGAGGGGGGGGGGGATGGTCATTTTTCGCCTATTTTCTTAAATAACTCAAAAAGTATTGACCAATAAGAAATAAACAAAATATATTTGAGACTCTCATAAGAAGTACTTTCATTTGATATGTCACATGATATAGTTTGAAAAACTTCATTAATATTTTTTCAAATTTAGCCCCTAAAAATAGGGTCTATGTTTAAAATTCATTTATTTTCCTCATACATCTGTCTTTGGGTCACAAACTTACATATACGTACCAAATTTCAACTTAATTGGTCTAGTAGTTCCGGAGAAAATCGACTGTGACAGACGGACGGACAGACACACGAGTGATAGGATTCCGTTTTTACCTCTTGAGGTTCGGATCCCTAAAAATGTTGATTTTTAACGGAAGTTGCTATTTTGTAATTGAGTTTTAAATTCAAGAAGGAAACAGATACTACCTATATTGATATTAACGTATTGTAAAAACCCTAACGTTTCAGATCATAAAAAATTGCTGTACCTACGAGAAAATTATCTAATATATAAAATTCTCGTGTCACAGTGTTTGTAACCAAACTCCTCCGAAACGGCTCGACCGATTCTTATAAAATTTGGAGTGTATGTTCAGTAGGTCTGAGAATAGGACGTATAAAGTTATTTTCCATACCGAAAAAAAAACCAAGGCGGTAGGAAGTCCGCGGGGTCAGCCAGTAGTTATATAGATTTGTTTCAAGATCTTCTAAATATTACACCACCTACATACATTCAGTTCGTTAATTTATGTTTACGACGCATTCATAATGAATTGTATCTACACTCATATCATAAATCCTCTATGATGCGTTCAAAAATCGGTCGTAATGACATCCGTTATGACAGCGAGTTCTGTCAAAGCCAATTTCCTATCTTTGGTCATCATACAGTAAAATTCATTTTACAAAATCGATATCGATGCTGTAATGACGCTCAAATTTCTACCATCTTCCAACAATGGCCGCCTATATTCTTCAGTCAGACAGAATGAAAGTTTGTTCCAAATTCAAACGTTGGCTCCATTTAGTCTATGTTTTTTTAAAATCGAATGTGAGACATTGACGTATTCAAATTGTGGACATATTTTGAAGCTCCTTAGAGGATTTATAAAATGAGTGTAGATAAAGTTGTGTATGTAACTGTACATCATTAGGCCTTAAAACACTCATGCGATATTATTATGAATCTCGCCTTACGGCTCATTTCATTAAACCCCACTCATGTTTTAAGGACCTTTGTTATGTAGCAGTTACATAAACTACTATTATTTAGTTAATTATGTCAATTTCAGAGTATATCCCTGTCGCCCTCAGTACTGGCCAGTATTCTAGGCTAAGGTACCGCGGCGGTACCCGTTAAGGCAAACGAAGCACTTAAATGCCTTACAGTTTATTTTTCTACCTGAAGCAGATACTTATGGTAACTACCTGCTCAGTACTCATTTAAAAATAAACACAATAATTGTAGGTGAGTAATAAACATTATGCATTTTTTTTTTTTTTTTTTCAACGATATTTTCAGGGTTACGTGTACGAGAGTTTTATTTTAAATTAGTTGATGAGTTTTGATAGAGTATGTTTTAATTAATACAAGTTCAATGTCCTAAAAAACAGAAACTCTTTTATTTAATTTTAATATTAAGATCGAGAATTTATGCGTTTGTATCAAAAGTTTAAAATGGTTAGAAAATAATATATGTGCACTCTATCTGTTTCAAAAAATCGGTTGTCTATAAAGTCGGTTTATGGACGATAATTTTACGTGATAACGTCATAAGACAACATTAGGTAATTAATATTTCCCGTTACAAAGGACATACATCGTCTTACATGGACATACATTGCGTCATGTTTTTTCGTGGGTGCAGCCGTCGTTCATAAATTTATAAGACGATACCACGTCAAAAAAAAAACGCATTAAAAGCCGTTGCGTAGTTTTAAAGATCTAAGCATACCTACATAGGGACAGACAGCAGGAAACGAATTTTTTTGCGACATTTTATATGTAAGTAGTGATTGAACGTACGTTCGTATACTAGCTCTCAGCCTATCTTATAACATTTTATTATTAAATATTCCGTCATTTGCGAATATTTTATTTAATGATGGTGTCAATGACTCGGGTGCGTAGTATTGTGGGCTAAGGAATGAAGTCCAGACGTGGCATTCTCGAGGAACTGGATATAAAGTGTGGGCAGTGGTCCTGTGTCGCACTCCGTTTACCACACCACAATAAAAAGCTTCGCCAAAATGGTAAGTTGCTTATTACATTCTTATGAAACGTTGAAGAGGGATGTCTATTCTTGATTTTGAGTTTTTTTTTTGTTGCCAACACCCGCCATGAATTTGGGAGTACATTCAGTCTATTTATATGTTTAACTAACACGCTTATTTGATGAATTTTCTTATATGCAAAGTAAATATATATTTAATCATCTACTTACTCCTAAACAGGTGACAGAAACAAGGGAAAATGTGTAAACATAACGGTAAAGGTAAAACAAATAACTAAAGCCCCCTCTTCGATGTTGTAGTTGGGTTCAAAATTGATGTGAATATTTGAGGAAAATACAAAATTATGAAAAGTTGGCTTTTCCTCAAACACAGACAAACAGGTTACCGGACAATAGTTACAATAGGCGACTTTGACTAAGTTTTTTTTACTTTTTTATGTAAACTCTACTAAACTGTCAACCTGCACCCTATGGCTGCGAAATTAAGAACTTAGATAGGTAAACTGTGCACACATTGATTCGAAACCAACCGAAACCACAAACCACACTCAATATTAAGTGTGTAGAAATACCGTGTGAACTTAATGAACTGCGCTAAACATCTTGATGAGGAAAAATACTTAATTAGTATTTTATTTTGTTCATGAATGTTCATAGATATTGTCTTTGTCGCTGTCGCCATTATGGTCTAAATATTAAATCATCAAAATATTTCGTTAGACATTAATGTTATTAGGTTATTTGCTAAGTAGTTGACCTTGACATATGGTTTCTGACGCGCAGGTAAAAGGCAGAAGTATCTGCCTCATCGTCATAGCCTCCATCTCTATTATAAAGTTACCAAGAACCTGTTGCGGCCTCGATGGACAATTAAAAAGAATCGTTTTCAACAACAATGGCCTGGGCACGTACAGTTTTGAGTAAGTCTTTGCATTCTGGGCGAACTTGAAGTTCTTACCTTGATTCTGATGTAAGAGAAGCACGCCATGACATGCTTGGAATGAAGATAACGAACGAATGTTATTGTTCACTACTTACTTTACACATTAGATATTAAAAAATATATGATAAGTACATTACTTACCTATATCTAATCCAAAGATATAAAATTGTCTAAGAAAAGATTTCCTCTAACACGGTTTTTTTCAAACATCGTGTGTTATTATTGACTTTGTAGGTCAGTCTTAAACTACCTTAACTTCATTGTACGTACTTCTATTATAGTTAATTACTCATCAAACTCATCATCATTTTATACCGTTATACATGCTACAGGACGTAAACCTCCCTAAGGATTTTCCACACAGCAGGCTAATTGTGAATGCCACTTTGGTTTGCAGTCGCCAAAACAACCAGCACTTTTACTGTACAAAAATGACGTTACATACGCCACTTTTAATCAAACTGATTAAATTGGAACATGTTAGGACTATCGCTAAACACTTGGATGACAAGTGACACACAGAAGGTTCATTTTCGTACAGAAAAAGTACCGGTTGTCTAGATGAGGATTCTCGTGAATTTCACAAGGTTCTGAACATTTTCATTCCTAGATATGAGACAAAGGATGGTACATTCAGAAGGGAAGAGGGTGGAGTTGTGAACAGTCCTGAAGGAGAATCCCTAGTGGTCCGCGGTGAATACGGCTACTTGGACCCCCAGGGCCGAAGATTCAGTCTACGCTACATCGCTGACGCGAACGGGTTCCAACCACTCCATGAAGACGACACGAGATTCAACGACAGGAAAATCTTTTAGATCACTCGAAAGTAAATACATGTTATTGTTTGTGTGGTTTCATTCCGAAATGGTATATTACCTAATTTTGACATAATAAAGGTTGAAGGGCTTGAAGTGAAATCATATATCGATAAATATTTCATACGGGAACCTTCGTCATACACTTTCAACAACTATATTACGAGTAAAGTGTATAATTAAGATTAAATAAAGGCCTTATCTAGGTAAGGTTCTTACATTTGCAGCCAAACTTCTAATTTTAAATTATTGATGCTAAAACAACCAAAAATCATGCAAAACGGTACATAATTCTGATGACTAGTGACAAGTATAACAGGTTTTTCACCTATTCGCCACACCCTGATGACATTCCTTTCTTTGTTTAAGTTAGTTATGTAATACTTTTAATATAGGGGCCAAGTAACTAGAAAATAATACCTATATATCTCTTTTTTTTAGTTTGGAATTTTAATAGTCATTTTACGAGGTTCGATAACATTTCAGATTTGTTTTATTGCCATAAAGATATTTCGCAATAACATTTGATTGCCGTTGTTTTTATACTTGCACTAGTAAGAAATATATAGCGTATAATTTATTAAAACTTTTGCCGGGACAACATAACAATGATACGGGTTCCTTATTATCTTATTACATTGATGGTAAGTGTGGGTAATACTTAAGATGTTTCAAAACATCGCATGGGCGTAAATACCTCTTCTATTTACGATTTTATATTTACCTTTAGGCAAAACAGTAGGAGGATGATCTTGTCGTCCTACTGTTTGACTAACGAGTAAATTACAAAATTATACTGTCAATTCCGTTAGATTGTATATTCCTTTTTTTATGTAACCTAAAAAAAGAAAAAACCCATTTTATTAAAAAAAATATATCAATATTAATTCAATAATTCCTTGAAAAATGCGCCACCGATGATTTGCTTTGAGATCATTTTTTCCGGCAATACAAGCTCCGGATGTCTTAATTGGAATGCCATATACAGCCATGTTTCAAATGCATTGTTATCTTTACCAACGACATAATGATTTCATTACAAATAAATGGATTCACCTCGTTGCATAAGGCATCTGGTTCGCACCATACATGCTCAAGATAATCATACTGCTATTTTAGGTCCATCATAGCCTTATACAGCCGAGTGGAGCCGTCATTTACACTTAGTAAGTGGTGCCGATTTTATCATGCTGTTTATTTTTGTACAAGTTAAGGTCAACGCTCACTTTAATGTCTTTTAGCGAAGACGTCGAGCTGAGGAGAATCTTCCCGAGTGAATTTCCCCAGGACACGATCAGAAAAAGTGGCTCTTTAGATGCTGAAGTATGTAATAGATGTTTATAATACAAGTGTGGAAAGTAGGTAATTTCCAAAGAATGGCAGTGATAGTTTTACAATGTATCATGCAAGGAAATAAGCTGGATTTGATGTGTA
The DNA here is from genome assembly GCA_963971205.1 of Aethes cnicana. Taxonomy (NCBI): domain Eukaryota; kingdom Metazoa; phylum Arthropoda; class Insecta; order Lepidoptera; family Tortricidae; genus Aethes; species Aethes cnicana. The sequence continues at coordinate 11,037,370 of OZ020276.1, forward strand.
TATCTAATTATGAACTTAAAAACTTAAAATACCACTTTCTGCGTTTATGTTGACCAACATAAAGGGCATTTTCTGAGCATACCCATTGTAAAAAAGGTTTATTCAATAGTTCCCCTTGAAAGTTTTGAAATGAGATTACAATAATATAACTATTTGCTAAGCTAGAGCCAAGTAGAGACCATTCTGTTTTAAACATTTAAACGAGATCGAGAAAAACATGTATCCTATTTATATTTTATGTGTGGCTACAGAGCGCCAAAGAAATATAATATACAACCATACATACATACACACACTCGAAAAACATAACCCTTCTGCTAGTGCAGTCAGCTAAAAAATACAGGATAAGTATCGTTTTTCACGTAGTTCTTCATATTAATTTAACGTCCAATCTAAATATATAAAACTCAAAGGTGACTGACATATTGATCTATCAACGCACAGCCCAAACCACTGAACGGATCGGGCTGAAATTTGGCATGCAGGTAGATGTTATGACGTAGGCATCCGCTAAGAAAGGATTTCCCGAAATTTCCACGGGAACGGAAAAAAACGGGATTTTTCATTTTAATATTTCTGCGCATACGAAGTTGCGGGGAATAGCTAGTTTCAACATAAGAGTTATTCTAATTTGGTAGCATGGCCTAAGGCAGTTTTATTTCGATGTTTCCATCTTATGAGTTCACGAGGTCGTTGTGGTTTCAAAACGTTAACTTAGCTTTATTGGTTTTTATGAATGAGTTAAGTACGTAACTACTTACCTTGTTTACGATATTTAAGACGGTGTGAAAATGTCGTAATAAAACTTTTTCGCGGATCTACATGTAAAAATCGTTTTGCTATGATAATCCGTATACATAATTTAATGTAGTACTAGATAGCTACAATCAACAGCAATGAATTCGGGTCATTATCTATGGAAAATGCTATACAAAGAGGCCCGAATTCATAGCTGTTGAGTGTATGTTCGTAAATAATGTGAGCTAAAAGCGACAAATTTTAATTTATTCCACTTTTTTCTAGCATTTAGGTCGTTACGAGCAGTTACAGCATTACTTCAACTTTCCGAAGTCACCTCTTAATAGTCACTTCGAAGAATTGACTTGTTACAAAAGGCGTGACAAAAAGGTAAATAAATAAAATATAAATGTCTTGGGACATTTCACACAAATTGACCTAGCTCCAAACTAAGCAAAGCTTGTACTATGGGTGCTAGACAACGATATAAATACTTATATGGAGAAATACATACATATATAAATACTAAACATCCATGACTCGTTTGTACTCGATTCGAACCCGCGACCGTTGGAACAGAAGGTAGGGTCACCACAAACTGGACCAATCCGGCCGTCGTATTAAATAATTGTAAATGATTTAGTCACAAATTCCGTTCCGACGTTTCCTTGATAATTCAAGTACACATTGCATGTGACTTCAAAACTTAGCCATGACATTTTGACGTTGACTTAAAAAGTTTCATATTACATTACATGTTACATTGCAACTTAGGCCCGGTTCCTATATCCACGAAACGCCTCGTTTTGCCTACGGACGGTTGATTTTTGACATTTGTTCCATAGAGAATCTGTCAAATTTTAACCGTCCGTAGGCAAAACGAGGCGTTACGTGGATATAGGAACCGGCCCTTAGTCAATAAACTATACGGTAGTTTTTGACAGTTCGAGTCGTTGGATTTTCGAGTTTTCCGTTGGCACTAACTTATATCTCTATTTGTATACTGTGTATACTGTCAAGGGTTTAACCGAAAATTCGAAATGAAAAGGCACCTCCATGTCAATAATTCATCATCATTTCATCCGAAGATCACTCACTAGATAAAGCTTTAAAATTTTATTGAAAACTAACTGACCCCGCGGACTTCGTACCGTCTTAGATTTTTTTTGGTAGGTATGAAAAATAGCTTACGTCCTATTCTCAGATCTCCTGAACATACACACCAAATTTCATAAGAATCGGTCGAGCCGTTTCGGAGGACTTTGGTTACAAATACTGTGACACGAGAATTTTATATATTAGATAGTCCACTAAGATCGGTACTGTGCTAGCTATATTCACAGGCTTCTTTCGCATGGTCGTGACGACATCTTGTTGAAGGGCTACCGACATGTGATACCACGTGCCGTAAGATTATGTACATTATACATACATTATATTTTTATTTTGTCTCTTAGGTTTGCATTTTAGATGCGGAACGATATTCTAGGGAAGAGAACCAGTACTTCAATTCGCGGTCGCCAGTGAGCCACATCGACCGCCGAAGAGTGTACTGCATATTTCTGATCTGCTTCAATGAAGACGAATTAGATAGATTGGTTGCATCGTTCTAAAAAAAAATAAAGAAGTACCTATACAAAAATATTACGTTATAGCACGACTAGTTCAGGGTTCAGGGCAAGTAGGCAACTGGGCAGGTTTGGTAAGTAAATGAACGGCAGAAACACTTGACACAAGGATGTATATTGTCTTAAACACGTTAGATACTAGATTAATTGTCACAGGTTACAGGCTCATAAGTAGTCTATAGAACAAACAGTAAGTATACGCTTTTTACAACTCTTACCGAGACGGTCGGGCGGTTACACGGCGGGGACGCGTCGGCGCGCATGCGCCTTGACGTTGCGTCGCTTGAAAGACGCTCTGATTGGTCGACGCGGGCGCGGCGGCGCTCTGATTGGTAAGGCAGGAGCGATGAGGCCGGAGCGTGTCAAGGCGCGAAGTATTTGAATCACGCGCTATAACGTGTATTTATATTTTTTTACTCTAGTATAGCACTACTATTTTTGAAACAATAGCATTTCTTAAATAATAATATAGGTAATACATGGATCCTGTTAGAGTATGACAATTTTACAGGATTTACTGTAGGTACTATGTATAAGGTACGATATAAATTTAGCTAGCATGTTACATAACAGATGAGTTCAGATGACTGTAATTTAAAATGCAAGGTTTAATTTCAGCCCATGCAGATATACATACCTAGGTAATTGTCTTTTTTTATGCGCGTAGATATCACTATATGAAGGGAGATCTCCCAATATCACTGAAAAGGAAACTCATGGACGGGTGCGTTCTTCCAATTCTTACATACGGTGCACAAACTTGGTCTTTGCCAAATGCTCAGAAGTATTCGCTCAAGGTTTGCCAAAGGGCGATGGAGCGCAGCATACTGGGGATAAAGCTCACAGACCGCGTCAGAAATACCATCTTACGCTCCAAGACCCTAGTCGCCGATGTAGCCCTGAAAGCCGCTAACCTAAAGTGGGACTGAGCTGGTTATGTCTACCGCATGCCGGACGATTCATGGGCCACTATATCAACTAATTGGTCCCCCCAAAATAGAGTTCGGCGTCGCGGTAGACCCCGACAGAGATGGCGGGACGAACTAGACGCCTTCCGCAATGATTGTCTGGATGTCGCAAGAGACAGAAAAGTGTGGAAAAATGAGAGGGAGGCCTTTGCCCAACACTGGGACACTACAGGCTAATATAATAATAATAAGATATCACTAAAGATAATTTCCTTCAAAAACTCAGAATTCCACACGTAGAGTTACAGGATCGAATTAGAACTCACCATAACCCTCTGCATGAGAAGACGCAGACCTCTAACTCGGCTATTTCAACAGGCACATCATTACAAATATCTCTTTCTTTAATCTGATTAGTAAGTCTCATAGTGATGTTACCTTATTATGTAACATAGTGCATAAAGTCTCACAGACCGGCCAGTTTATTGTGTAATGTTAGTACTTGTTAAATAACAATTAAAATATACGCCCAAATACCACCCACATCGTTCAACAATGCAAATCATAGCATCGGTATCTTACACTTGTAAATAAAACAATGTCGATTACAATCTAGCTGTCGACAAGACAGGTCCTTATTAGGGATGTAGCGGAGGTGGTTTTATAGGAACCGAAGTCGGAGTAGAGTTTAAAAATATGCTTTGTCGGAACTTGAGTCGGAGGCAGGGTATTCAGAGACTTAATTGTAAATATTGATAAGGAAGAAAAAAGAAGTAATGCCCAAAAAAAAGGCAATAAAAATTTCAAAAATTAAAATGTAGTTGTAAGTTTTATCGAATGAAGAATAACTCAATCTGTCCCAACATTTATCGACCTCTGATTAAAGCCTCCGATAGAAAAGTACTAGACAATAAATCGGAGTTGGAGGTGTAATATCAATCGGAAGATTCAACTTTTGACTATATAACGTCTTATAAATTGATGAACGACTAATAGTAGATGAAAAATAGTAGCGTTACGTGACGTTATCACGTATAAAATTATCGTCCGTAAACCTAAGTCAGTTTACGGACGATAATTTTATACGTACACACAACCAATTTTTTGGAATCTGAGTCGAAGCTCCGTAGCATCACTAGTCCTTATTACGGCATTCATAGCTGTCAGTACCCTTATCATTGGTATGCCTTGATCGATACGTCAATAGATCCTCGGACAATGGATTATGTAAGCAAATCATAATGTTTTCTCCCGGACACGATCGATCGCCAGTTGTTCCGATGCGATCGCCATTCTCATTCCCATGGTCAATAAGGCATTAGTCCATGTTAAGTAACTGGCTCAGAAAAAGGCAAATGTAAGTACACAAATAAAAATATAATCTTATAAATAAATGACAGATTCACATTTAACTGAACATTAAAAGGAAGACGTATTTGTATCATGAGAACATGATAACCGATTCGAGTTAAAACCTATTTTGATAAAGATAACAAAACGAAGAACAAAAACAAAAGTTAGTAGTTATGTAATCAATAAAATAATGAAAGAAATAGTTATCTACCCAATGGAATATAAAAATAGATGTCCTATAATTAATCAAGGCTTAGTTAATTAATGAGACCGATGATGATTATCAATAAATTAGTCAGGAAAATAGCAAATTGCGTCTTGGCTTTCACAATACTCTTTTTATAGTACTTAATATATCGATAACGACCCACCCACATAGTAATAAAACATTTACAACATAAGGGAGATAAGACCATAATTTGAAACCTCTAGACTTGCAGACAATTCAAGATGTCTTCAATTTCATGTTCAAAAAATGACTTGTGATTTAGAATTTTTTTAATACCAAATTTAAGGCCGTTCATATATGACATCATCGATATGCGAGAGTTGGGCAAGGAAAGTAATCTGCGATATCTTCTACCTGGATAATAAAGTTTAATTTATTATTGACTCATCGTCAATATGGACATTTCAGTATAGCTAAAAGTTCATTAGTTTTGGCACATTACACCACAGCGTCCATCATCGTGAAACATTTTCTTAGAATAGAAAATTTGATCAACCTTTTTTTGCAGAACATCATTTCTCGGTTTAGTCATCATAGATCGGCATTTTTCTGGATTAAATAAATAAAATAAATAAATATCTTGGGACATTTCACACAAATTGACCTAGCCCCAAACTAAGCAAAGCTTAGCTGCCTGGGTGCTAGACAACGATATAAATACTTATATAGAGAAATACATATATATATATATATATAAATAGTAAACATCCATGACTCGATTGCAAACATTTTGTGCTCATCAGTCGGAACAGTGGGCAGGGTCTAGTGAGCCAAACCTGTCGTCATTAACATAATATGTATACTCCTCATCCTCAATCGTTCCCTCACTGCTGAGGATCGTGACTTTGGCACATAGTACTCTTTGTGACGGTCTTCCATGTGCAGCCATCATCGGCCTGGTGTATCGCCGCATTTACCCAGCTGGTTGGCGACCTGGTCCTATCTAATACTACTACTTCTTTGAAATACTTCGCGGATGCGAACAGGTTTCCTCACGATGGTTTCCTTCATAGAAAAGCTCAGTGGTAAATTCAAATTGAATTTCGCACATCTAGATACTATCTATATTTTAATATTGTCATTGGCATGGTATTAACGCGAATTCAAAGAGTGTATTTTGTTTTGTAAGCGATTTCGCTCATAACTTGCATTTTTAAATCAGAATATACTATGTACCAATTTGCAAAAACATAATACGAATTTACACAGCTAGGTTAGTATGTTACGGGGCTATAATATTAACTAGCAGGCGAATAGAATAGCAGAGTTCTTCGCCTCTGTTACATAAGGGCTCTATGTCATCGACATCTCCTGTCGCTTAACCTTGTGAACCTGTAATGTATAAGTTTAGTGTATTCTGTATAAGTGTCAAACATTGACACAGTGACTTTATTTGACCTTATCAGCGATAACTTATCGACTTTTCTGTTGGAAATGAGCTGAAATAAGCGTGGTAACGTGAGGAACGCTATGAGTTCCAAAGGTCACCAGGTGACTTCGGTTTAGCGAGTGACGTAACTACCGGTCGCCGGCGCAATATGGTGATGATAGAACCTTAAACGTGTAAGTAAGCATATGATACATTTTGTAATACGTCAGATGATACATCTTTAATTAAATAAATTGTTATCTGGCGTAATTGAATCTTGCTAATTTGGATTATGTAATGTTAAATGGCAATAAAAGCAAGATCATACCTTAGAAAGAGACGATAAAACTTTAACAAACAGAACAAAAACCAATTAGCAAAATCGGTCAAGCAATTTTAGAGTTTTAGACAGACCAAATAACGGCAGTTGATTTTGATATATCTTCCTTCGTAAGCGTAAAACAGCAAAAAGATTCCGATTGCACTGGCAAGTCAAGGTCGCAAAAGACTGTGTCATCGTATTAGTTATATAACAATACTCGAAGTTCGCCTTTAAATATATAAACAGGCGTGTTTTCCTAAACACAAAATGAATATTTAATTAATAGTTCCAGAATTTGCCATCAACTTAACTAAAAATAAAGTTCATTGCTTTCTATTCATTAACTTGACACTGACTTCGATCATTGCAGACGTTTGAAGGTCCCATATCATTAGGGATAAATAAATCCAAACATGGCATAAAAGAATATATACAAATAAATAATACTTATACATTTTTTTGATTCATGGGTTCATGGGGTCAGTTCAATAAAAGATCAGATCAAAATGAATAGGTTCCTCTCCATTTTCTAATTTACCCAGTGGTATCTTACATATCTTAATTATCTTTTTTATTTCAATCAAGGAGCAGAAATAACAATTCCATTTAACCTTTACGGCTTCTAGGAAATATACAAGGAAACGTGTTTAATATTTATTCTGGCATTTACATCTGGAAATATCACAGAGTAGCCAAACATGCGTTAGCGGCCGATTGCGAGAATATTCTAACGCAAGACTCTTCTGCTCAAGTGTCTATAAAACCACTCTAACCTAATGTGTAAGAGTATAGGAATGTATAATGAGTAAACCTCTTAAACCCATCACATCAAAAACCAATTGGACACAAATTATTCAGCGTAAAACGAAAAACCTTGACCTTTTCCACTTGATTGCCGAGTTTACGTCGCAGCCGGCTCGTATTAATTTCCGAAACCCACACATTACACTAATACAGACTTTAAAACCAAGCAACAAAGCAACATTTTAGCGCAACCTATGTAACAAAATGCATCATCTTCCGAATAACTTCAGTGGATAGAAAATGTTAAAGGCCGCATTACTTGCTTGAACTGATTGATGTTCCCATAACCTTACGATAATTATGACATACATTATTCTGGTACAGTAACGTCTTCTTGATTTAACTTGACTAACACAAACACGTTTAAATAGTACAGTAACATTTAGGAATCCAAACAGAGGTCAATCATTAAATGATCTTTGTGTTGTTTTTGGAATCAATGCTAAATATAGAAGAATCTATACTAAGAATAATTTTTCTGTAGGAGAAGTCGCGTCTGAAACCTGAAAAATAAAGGAACACAAAATAACGATTTTTAGGAAAATTGTCTTTATGCATGTATGTCCGGATTTTACTCAAAAACTACTGGATGGATGGCAACAAAATTTGGTATGGGGGTAGTTTATAACTCTGGTCAACATAGCTACTTTTATCCTGGAAAAATGCGTAGGTAGTTTAACTCCACGCCGACGATGTCGCGGCCAGAAGCTAGTTTAGAAATAGGTGAAGAAAAGAATGTGACAGATCGACCTTTAATTGAACAAAGTAACTTTAATTCTAAATGTAAATACTCAGGATCGTGACAAGTGAAACCTCCTTAACGTTGTATATTGATTTTGCTTGCACTTTTTGTTACATAGGTACTTCAACTTATTTGTTACCTACTCCACTACTAAGCGTCTGCCCGCGTGGAATTCGGTAACACAGTTCGCGCGGGAACCAAAATAGGTTGATAGATCGCAGAGCATTATAACTTTTCATTAATAAAAGAGTAAATGTTCATCGTGCAGAGTAAAAATTGGGCATAAAATAAACAGATTTTGAAAGGACAGTCTGGATTTATGACGAGATCAAAATCCCTCTTCGACAGGAAAATAAGAAACTCGCGAACTTGACAGATTTTTATACCTACAAAAAATAACGTCCGTTTGACAACATAATTACTTATATTTTTATTCATCTCTTTCTATACAATTTGAACTTTCTTTCTTCGTTATTTATTTATCTTCTTCCTGCTGCTGTAATAATAGGAGACGCCCCAACAACATGTTTAATTTACTTACGTTCCACGCTCGGGCCTTTGCGGATTAGGGACTTCACACAAATCCTTGCACAACTAATTTGCAGATGCATACAGGTTTCCTCACGGTGTTTGCCTGCACCAAAAAACTCAGTGGTAAATTCGAATTGATGTTCGTACATACAGTAAACTCAGATATGCTAGTCTGGATCGAAACCCTGACCATAGGGCTCAGGGTTCTCCCTGTCAAGCATAGGAATACTACATGAGATGCATTCCCTACAAGTGACATTACCTATGCCACGTGGGTAACTAGGTACGCAGATTAAAGATTTATTACAGAAATTGCCAAATCAATTTGCTAAAAATGATGAATGAGTAATGACCATCATTTGATTAATTTAATTACCTACCGATCCAACGTTGGCTACTTATTTCATAACGGATGAAATTATTTACATAAGCTTTTTCAGACAATTAACATAAATAATATCCGGATTCACATGATTAATATTATAATTGCATCAGATATGATTTTTCAATATTTTCCTGTATCATTAAGATAAATGACAAATATTATATTTTATTCAAAACAACATGTCATAAAGTTATATTATTTAAAATTTTGCAATAATTAAAACCATAAAAACTTTGCAGACTCAAATGGCCATCATGTAAATTGTGTAAATTAAACTGTTGTATCTGTCATTGCATATGAAATTATTATGTCCGATGAACGTTTAGTATGAAATATTTCTTTGCAGCAGAGTAAATTACAAGCTTTTGTAATTCCTATTAACATTGACATTTGTACTCTGATTAGACGTTACTTAACAAAACGTTCGGGTCACGCCGTATTCGTACACAGACAAACAAAGCTCGTGTATATGGCTATGGCCGTTCACCTAGCAGGCGACAGATGCTGCGTCTCTTGCTGTAGGGCATTAGAAGCGCCTCGCCGTGTTGCAACCCGATATCACAAGAAATATATAAGAGAACCGTTAGGAGGCGTAATCATTCCATACACAGTTCCTCACAGACGACAGTCGCAAAAAACCCAAAATCAAAATGAAACTGGTCAGTTCAGTGCAGTGCCTTAGTGACGTGTTAAGTTCAGTGTAAGGTCTCGGATGGATTTTGACTTGACGCTTGGTTTCAGTTGGTGATTGTCGCTTTGGTCGCCGCCGCCAGTGCTGCCCCTCAGAATCCTCAGGATGTGCAAATCGTTCGCTACGATTCTGACAACTCTGGATTGGGGAGTTACAGATTTGCGTAAGTTCCTGGAAACAAAAAGAAGTCTAGAAGCATGTTGGAACTGTTATTAATGTTTTCTTTTTCTACAGGTGGGCAACGTCAGACGGGAGCTCGCACGAAGAACAGGGACAGCTCCAAAACCAGGGTTCCGAGAACGAGAGCATCGCAGTCCAGGGTCAGTACTCCTGGGTGGGGCCTGATGGTGTCACCTACATCGTGAAGTACATCGCTGACGACAAGGGATTCCAACCGACGATCGAACAGGGCCCAGGCGGTGCCGTTCCCGGCGCAGTCGTCGCGTCCCTCCTAGGATGAATCCTAACATTTAACACCTCATCTAGTTAAAAGTTTTTGTACATAAATTTATGAAACTGTATATAATATTTATATACTGATTCAATAGAAGATTATTTTATAAAAAAATGAAATTTTAAATTGTGTATTATTTGGTATACAATCTGCCTGCCTGCTCTTTATCTACTTAAGTATTTATTTCAAGATTCTCCAACAATTGTTTACACTTCATTCTCACGTAGAAAAATATTTAAATACTTTAGACCTAAAGTGTAACACTTATTTACGGGTGAACACCACATTTAGTGTGGTAAGTATTGCTGTTGTTGTTGTTATACAACGGTCAGGAAAAAAAAACTGTACAATATCTGAAGTAATAGAAATGACAACATTCGATTGCTTTACTTAATATTTAGGTACCTATTTACCTCTAAACTATTTTTGTTTCTTTACACCTACTGGGCGTGCGTAAAACAATTTTGTGCACTAGTGCTTTTTAGTTTTTGACCGTAATCATCAAGATCTATTTTATTCGCCAAATGCTCGCAAATGTACTAAAATTAATAAAGTTTGATAAACGTGTGAAAACGTCATTTTCACTCGCTCTAGTTTGGGTCAAAATAGTAATCAGTCAAAGCCAGTTTACACGTTCAAATTCATTATTACTGTAAAATTCATTATTACATTGATATTTTATGCAATATAATATCGGCACGTCCGACATAGTTAGGGACTCGTGAAAAAATGACAATATTTTCGACCTTACGTCAAAATTCACTGTCATCGTGTGTTCAGAAGTGGTTCAGCCATTTAGGTGTGAAAAAAAATCTGAGAAAAAAAAAAAAATTCTTCATTAGTCACCCCTGAAACCTACTTTTGAATAAACTATAATTTAATTTAATTTACCACTGAGCGTTTCGGTGAAGGAAAACGTAGTAAACCAACCTGCACGCATCTGCGAAGACCTGTGTACTGTTGTACAGGTCTTCTCTCATCGCAAGGGTTTGAGCTTAGTCCCCACGCGCGCCCGATGCAGATTGGGGACTTCACACACATCCTTCCTTGAATTACTTAGAATGGAGTTTCAAGTAAATGTTTGTATAGTATGTTTCATGATTCTTTGTGCACTTGAAACTCCATTCTTCTATATATGTATTATACCTATATAAAAAAAAGAAACAGACTGATAGATCGATCAACGCACAGCAGAAACTACCTACATTCTTAGAAAGCTGAAATTTGGCATGTAATGTAGGGGATCACTTTAGGCCCGGTTCCTGTATCCACAAAACGCCTCGTTTTGGCTACAGACGGTTATAATTTGATATATGCTTTATAATGTCAAATTTTAACCGTCTGTAGTCAAAACGATGCGTTTTTAGATATAAAAACTGTGTGAAGAGAGGCTTTTTCAAAATTTATACGGGAAAAAATAGGACCTTCGTGGGTTTTGTTATTAGTTTCATATTAAAAAAAAACAACACAGTGTTCCAAAAAAACATGTTTCTCCGTGGTAAGTTTTCTTTCTTGGCAGAAATGCGCCACCCGCGCAATTGCCACACAGGGAAAAAAAAAGTTTTCTTTCACACTACCATTTTCCTCGACGGCGCCCAATGGAGTTTATGTAATATGGAGTGTATGTACTTATAGGCAATAGTTACGATAGTAGAAATACCAACAATGGTATACTATGATATCTATGTTGTTTAAAGCAGTATGATAATCCACATGTTTATTATATTTTATAAAGGCGCGATAGGCTGTAAAAATGCTTATCTTAAACTTGTTACTATATTATTGTTTGTAACATGTTCATATGTATATGTTGTATAAATAAATGAAAAAAAATGGAGTTTATGTAGTAGTAGTTTAATGTTTGTGTTTATGTATATTTCTTTGGTACGCTCGTTGGCCTGAACTTGATGGTTTTTATGAAGAAGTGTCGTTAGATGCGTCTAATTGGTGAATATTAAGTATTGTAACACCCTGAACCAAAGTTAACCGTGGTCTTCACTAGATGGCGCTGGCTGTCATCTACATCGCGCTATCATTTCGTCGCCACTAAATAGTGACCTCCGGTCAAAGGCAAATGTGAGTCATTCGGGTTAGGAACTGGTCCAAGCACGCTATACGCTTTTACCCTTGCTAAGACGTCATAGTGTATTGTTCCATATAATCGCGTTACTATTGCAGTGGACTTCCACCCTTGATGGGATTCACTTCATTAGTACGATTCGTATGGTAATTAGTCCCCAATCCGCACTGGGCCTCTCGTGATGAGAGGAGGCCTGTGCCCAGCAGTGGGACGCAGATAGGCTGTAGTAGTAGTATAGTAATTGTAAAGTACAGTCACGCAATAAAATTTGTCTCCTATCGGTCTGAATTTCCATCGTCCCCCGCCTCACCCCGTCACAGTATGACTTATGTATTATGAACATTTTGACCCAGTGGTTTTGTTCGTCTCATAAAAATTAAATAATTTTAACCGACTTCAAAACGAGAAGGTGTTCTAAATTTTTATGTATATCACGAGATCATTCCGTCAATTTGTAAACCCTGCAAAGTCGGTGTTGAGTGAAGTGACCCAAAGCTATGACAATCTTAAAGTGAACTTGGCATCTACTTTGCATGCTGCAGTCGGAGTTTGAAGGGTTTTTTTTAACACGGTATAATTAAGCACATACTCGCGTAACGATGTGGTTGACAAATTTAAGTATATAAAATAAAAAGTTATGTATTCATCACTTTCGACTTGAAAACATCCAGTTAGTCTTAGGAAAGAGACCAATTTTAATAATTGATAGTTGCTGAACCCTCTCACTGTTCCTTACGAGAAAAAATATACAATGTCAATGGCTATAAACTTATGACGGTATTTTCATGACTGTATGTGAGTTGTACTTTCTGTATAGTACTTAACATTGTCGCTCTCGTCCCTAGTAATCACTCGCCTTGACCGAAAACGGTTGGGATCATGATGATAACATCCGATGTAACTAACACCTTATTATTATCATTATTGATGTGGTAGGACCTAGTGCTAGGTCCTTCCGAGTCGGTACCACAGTCTTAACCACTCATCTGCCGCCAAATAGCAGTGCTCACACTGTTGTTTCGATAAGGGGTTAAGGCAGCCGGTGAAATTATTGGCATTCCATTTTAGGCCTCAGGGTAGGCGACGTATTCGAGATCTTATGGTTTATGTTTACTACAACAGCCTATTTGCGTCCCACTGCTGGGCACAGGCCTCCTCTCATCACGAGAGGATTAGGGCTATAGTCTCTACGCGGGCCCAGTGCGGATTGGGGACTTCACACACATCATTGAATTGCTTCGCAGATGCGTGCAGGTTTCCTTTCGATGTTTTCCTTCACCGAAAAGCTCAGTGGTTAATTCGAATTGAATTTCGCATATAAGTAAACTTAGAGGTGCGAGCCGGAATCGAACCCCCGACCCTCTGCATGAGAGGCGGTAGGTCGAACCATTAGGCCACCACGGCTTTGGTTTATGTTTATCTTATGGTTAATACGTATTCTTATTAAATAATTCACAGCATTTCGGTGTCCATGGGCCTGTGTGCTCGTTTGCCTATTTGTATCGTACATAAAAACCTTGATATATCCTTCCTTATGTTTTTTATTATTCGAGATAACCATTTCTAAATTGAAACTCTATTAAATACAACATTGATCACAGTAACATCTAACGGTCAAGTGTAGGTTCGTTATAATTGATAGTGTCGCAACAACTATTATGGATGTCCTTAGGCGAACCGGTGATGAGGTCGCGGGCGTGGAAGGCGTAAAACATACAAAACTTTTGAACAAAAATATTATACTTGTCATCAAATCAAAAAACACGTGTCGCAATCGCTACAACCTCAGCTTATATAAATCTGGTCTACACAAACAGGTTGGACACAATTCGGATTAACGTGGCCGATTAACATCCTTCCAAAAAAATGAAACTGGTTGGTAATTTAGTGTTGTGTTTAGTGATGTATATTACTTACTATACCGTGGTAACCTAGTGGTTTGACCTACCGCTTCGTATGCGGGTTCGGGGGTTCAAATACAGCTCATACCTTTGTTGTGCGAAATTCAATTAAACGTTAAGATGTTACGAGAAGGGATATTCCCTTCTCGTGTCGTTCGTGAGGAAACTTAAAAGTATCTGCAGTAATTAAAAATATGTGTGAAGTCCCTAATCCGCACTTAGGCCTGCGTGGAGACGCTAAAACTCGTGATGAGAGGATGTCTTTGACCATTGATAGAGCAGGGGCCTCATTCCGGACGCAAAGGGATTTTATAGGGAACTTCATAACGTCAAGGTGCTTCAATTGAACTTTAAATCGAGCTATTTAAAGTTCGGTTTCAAAGTGAGGTTTTTGTCGGTAGGGATATGGACGCTCCATATCACTTTGTACCGTTTCTAATAGAGCCATTTTAGTGTTAATTGGTTACCAGTGGAATTAGGAATCTGTTAGTTCCGTGACTATAATTAAATAAGCAGAAAAGTTAATGATTTATAATTTTTCTAATAAATTACAAATAAAATACAAAGATAATTTATAGTTTGCTTTCATATAAATTTCGCGCCAATCTTGTTAGTAAATTTATATCTTTCTTTATTTATTATTCAAACGATCTCTGTAACGGCTCTAACGCTTTGGACAAAAATTAAATACAGGGCTTTACCCGGTCCAAATAAGTCATTTTCAGCCGAGAAAAGGTCTTGATTTATTTATGACGTCTTACTCTAATACGGGTAATATAATAAGTAAGGATTCACAATCAGCCGGAGAAAATGGCCCCGTTTATTGGCCTTCGTTATAAAGGGGCGTTATCAGCATATTGGAACGTATTTTCTAATTTCAGTTTGCTCCATATATTTTTACGTATTCTGTTAGACACTGTGTCCATATGTTATTACTTATTATGGTGTTTAGTAAAAATTCCCGCTTGACGAATGCTCCTGATTACAGTTAGTTCTGGTTGCTCTGGTGGCGGCGGCGACCGCTGCCCCTCAGTTCAGGGCCCAGCAGCAGCCGTCGAGGCAAGGGCAGGACGTGCAGCTCCTCCGATACGAGTTTGACGACACCGAACCTGGCTACAAATACGCGTAAGTAGTGTTTCCAGAGTGTTTGAGTTTTGTGATCTTTTTTTATATAGTAGTAGTTGTGTCCCGCGACTTCGTCTGCGTGGAATATAAAACTGCCAATAACTTTTCTTTCCGATATCCGATTTTAATGAAACATAGCTTATATGTAGCTCCGAATAAGCTCTATCTACCTGTGAAAACCGCATTAAAATCAGCCCATTAGTCCCGGAGATTAACTCTAACAAACAGACAGACAGAAAGAAAGAGAAAGTAAAATTACCCTTTTATTATAGTACGAGTATAGATAGATCGACTAGCTTCTGCCCGCGACTGCGCCCGCGTGCAATTCAGTTATCGCGTTCCCGCGGAAACTATCCGTTTCTCCGGGATAAAATTAGCCTATATCCTTTCCCGGGGCTACAACTATCTCCATACGAAATTTTATCCAAATCGGTTCAGCGGTTGAAGCGTGAAGAGGTAACAGACAGACAGACAGCGGTTACTTTCGCATTTATAATATTAACATGGATATAGATAGCTATATCACGATTTTTTTTAAACAACCGACTGCATAGAAACTTTTGATATCTCTCTCTAGTCAAACTTTGATGTCTCTCTCACAATTAAGACGAATCCAACGACACCTCACAAGCTAAAATCCATAAAGCTCTTTAGGCTATGGGATAATTTTGGAATAACTTCATTAGCTACGGAACCCTTCATATAAGCGAGTCCGACCCGCTATTAGCCGGTTTTTTGTCAGGGAAGGCCTCAATTTAATCAAGTTTAAGACATGTATCATATCATAGGACCATACATATCCAAACCACACTGAGTTGAGTATTTTGAAATACAAGTACCTACCGCCCGAACGTGTAACAAAAAGAAAAACCTGTGCCGTCATAATAAAATAATACTTACCTAAACTTTTACTTTTTCAGGTACGAGCAGAGCGACGGTCAGAAAAAGGCGGAACAGGGTGAGCTGAGGAATCAGGGTTCTGAGAGCGAGTCGCTCGCCGTAAAGGGCTTCTACACGTGGTACAGCCCCGAAGGCATCCAATACACCGTGACCTACGTTGCCGACGAGAACGGCTACCAGCCCAACGTGGAACAAGGCCCCGGGACCTCACCCGCTGCCCTCGCCAGCATTCTTGGTTAAATAAAAAAAACATGCTAGTCCTATTTACGCTCGAATAAAGATAAGATGTTCCAAAGTTTTTTTCACCTCACTGGCTCGAAAGTGGTCGTTTTGCAGCTTGATATCCGAGCGCAAAAGTTGATTTTATCCGCTAGCGTGGAAAGTGTTTTTGAAATTCGAACGACGCATGACGCCACTGTCACAATAAAAAAACAACGATACGTTCTGAAACGCAATTCGTCGTGAGAGTTTTATTAAAATAAAGGTTCAATTTACTTAATATCATCATTAATAAAATTATATTAATAATACACGGTTTCAGATGTATTTCATTATTTGACTATGTTTTATCACAAAAATACTTAAATATGTGTATATTTTAACTGTATTCAATGAATAATTGAATCTTGAAGTACGAGTAGGAGTGATTTGGAACGCA
Organism: Aethes cnicana; assembly: GCA_963971205.1. Lineage (NCBI taxonomy): Eukaryota > Metazoa > Arthropoda > Insecta > Lepidoptera > Tortricidae > Aethes > Aethes cnicana. Next base: position 11,054,188 of record OZ020276.1, read on the forward strand.
ACCCCGGAGGTTGCGTTCCAAATCACAAAAAAAAACATTAAAAAAAATAAAAAAAAGTTTTAGATTGCTGGTTTTGTAATTTAGAATACCTATACGAAGTAATAAAGAAAATATGAGCGATTCTAGCGATGAAGATACGAATTTAACTCCTCCAGAGTTAGCACAAACTGTACGTGACGTCGAACTAAGTCTTCTTCCCGAACAATCGCGCGTGAGGTGAAAAATTTTGTGTTGCGCTCAGCAGCAAAGTCGTTTGCTGTCTCGTGCCTTGAAACCCTCGTTATACTCAGGATTCTATATTTGAACCACTCGCTTCGCTCGTGGTTCAACCCTAGAATCCTTCGTTCACTCGGGTCTCAATCACGCACTCACAGCAAACAACAACTTTGCAGCCTTGCATAACAAATAACTATTTTTAATACAGTCGCTGAAAAAGTAAACATTTTGATACATGTTTGGCGTGCGGAAATTTGTCATTTCTAATCGAGTGCTTCTTGCTTTTTGACACCTACTGGGCGGGCGTATAAGTTTTTCACACCCTAATGCTTTTTACTTTTTGAATTCCTGTTTGATACAAGCGCGGAATTGTCGTTTTTAATATCCCCTAATGGTTACGTATTACAATGTTGAAGGTTATTATACCTACAAATAAAATATCGACACTTAACACTTCGAAAATCAAAATACCGAAAGTACATAACGTACCTACCTAATGCCGATGCCCGATATACCGATGCATGAAATATCTAATGAAATATGCAATATATCACATGACCGAAAGTACGAAATCTCGAAAGTAATATATCTCGCCAGTACCCTGAAGGTTAAAATGCCGAAAGTATTTTTATTTCTATTCGGGTTTTCGGGATTCGGTCTTCGGGATTCTAATTTTCGGTATTTGGGGAAATCAAGCTATAAGATCAAGTGTACTTTCGGGGTTACGAACTTTCGAGCTAGTGACCTTTATTAAATTCGGTAGGTATTTTGAAACTCGGCATTATGATACGTAACGCCCCTTATGTTGACGCTTGCTTTCTCTCTCGCCAAACAACTATAGGTAGGGACTAAATGACAAATGTTTTTCATTCGGCACAGGAATAGGGCGGTATGTTATTTAACGAGAGGGCTGGAGTGTATTTAGAGGAGACCTAACACTTGACAGAGAAGATAGTGCCTATATAGTTTCCCTTCTATTGTTGAGCATCGTGAATAAATAGACTGATTATCAATGAATTAAGTTCTCTTTGGTCACAATTAATAATTAGTCTTTTATTAGTCAACATATACTTTTTCTAATAATATACCTTTAGGGAAGTTGATTCATGCATAGTTGACGGACTCCTGGTCGTTAAATATAGCCGCCGAGATGTCATTCCATACGGAAACGTCATTTTATCCCATAGTAAAATATTTAACGTTAACGTTTACTTTAACGGACGGTTTGAAGCAACTTACCCTTAGTCAAGCGTAGGCTAATTACTTGACATTGGTTAAATTGTCTTGCATATAGCCATTAGTTAATAGAGAAGAAGAAGAAAGCCTGACGTTCTTCTGACGTTGAATGTCATGTGTCATAAAAGATATTAATATTCATCGTACATTCGATTTTTTTAAATTGCGTTTCAGCAAAACAGTTTCAGTAATCAGTTCACAATAATGGCTAGGAAAAGGAAACCTAAATCGACTAGTAATACTGGTGCTCTCGTTATAACAGCGTTGAAAAACCTGACGAAAAACACTGGATGGACCACCAGGACAATAGTGAAATTCATCAAAACCGAATACAACATGTCAAATGATAGCATTGGCCGCAAGGTTTCCAGGTAGAGATCCTCTACTATCTAAAGTCCCGCGCCTTCACATTTCAAAACGCTTCAGTTTTTTTTTCATTTTTTAAAAAGCACCACCAACACTCCCAACGCATAGTTGATGGCTGTCTCAGCACACACACATGTGTTGAGAGTGTTGGTGGTGCTTTTTAAATACATTGAAGCGTTTCGAAATGTGAAGGCGCGGTACTTTAGATATTAGAAGATCTCTATAGTTAAATGTCTGTGACTAATTTTTATGACAAACAAGAGCGACATCATCATTATCATAGGTTTAATGAAGAGCGACATACGTCCATAAAATACGCATTCATAATTTTATTATTGACTAGCTTCTGCCCGCGATTTCGTCCGCGTGGAATTCGTTAATAGTATTCCCGCGGGAACTATGCATTTTTCCGGGATAAAAAGTAGCCTATAATTATGTTGACCAGTGTTTTAAACTTACCCCCGTATCAAATTTTGTTGTAATCCGACCAGTAGTATTCGAGTTAAATCCGGACATACATAAATACATACATACAATATACAGACAATTTTTCTAAAAATCCTTATAATTATTTTTAGTTATATTTTACCAATAAATACCTAATTTTCTATGGCATGGACGAAATAACCTAAAGGACGAATTGATAAGGCAGCGTTCTCTGCGTATCAAAATGTTTCGTATACATTTTCTAATAGGTATAGCAGAACGTCAATATCACTGATGTAGTCTTAACTCGGCCGGTACGGTACCCGTCCATACAAAAATTACAAAAAGAGAAAACGTTTTTCCACTTCTAATTATTTTCCAATCTCATGCATGCATGTATTCAAAGTCCTTGCAAATTTAAAAAGGATGGAAAACCTATAAACCTATGTATTTCATTGTATCAATAACATACTAAATAATCATGGAGATATTTAGAAGTGGAAAAACGTTTTCTCTTTTTGTATGGACGCGTACGTACTATATTCTTCCCTCTTAAGTAGCGTTATCGTTTTGGCATGGATCAACATCATATGATATACCTAATTAAATTGTGACAAGTGACAAGGATTGACTGAGGTTAGACCACTTCTTGATAATGATTAAAAAAAATACATATGCGTATGTCCGGTTTTAACTCGAGATTTCTCTATCTTTTTTTCTGTATTGAGAATTGCATCTTTTTTTCATTATGTCTGTCCGTCTGTCTGTTTGTGAGATGTTAGATAGATTACAATATTATAGTTTACAAAGGCTACGTCAACGCCGCGTATGTATACACACATGCGGCACCAACGGCGTCTCGGCCTAGGCTACTTTTCGAGTTACTCGAGAAGATCCAGGGGACACCAAGTGACACCACCATCTGGCAGTAGTAGCCTCCCAATGTAGGTGCATTATTTCGTAGATCACGCACGTTTCATTGCTTTCATCCCAGGGCATTAAAGCGTGGAGTTCGATTGGGGCTACTGCAGCTCGAGCGCGGCAGATACCGACTCAACAACATGTCTGGCCTCGCGCACAGCGTGAGCTCCACGGAGCTGCGCGCGAGCAGCCGCTGGCAGAGCCGCGCCAGACCGAAACAGGCCAAGTACCGCCAGCACAGGAAACGCATCCGAATGTCTCCCGTAACAGACTGCTGCTGCTCGAGGTACCTTGCCTGAGGTGCGGATGGATCCCGAGAACGAAGCTAAGTGCTAAATTGTGTTGAGTGAATAAATGATGGCGTCTTTCGTTGCGTTAAAGAACTTTGAAGTATATATCTACTTACTAGCTAATGAACTACTAGGTAACTAGCTAATGAACCTCTTCACTCTTAACTTATACCACCAGACCAATTGAAATGAAATTTTGTATATAGATAAACGAGTTCAAAGGAAAGACAGTCTACTTGCTTGTGTTATCCTTTACGAAACTTTTTCCTTTAAGTACCTACGTATTTTTTACGAAATAGTGGACTGACTATAAAATTATGATTAAATTACATAAATAACTCTTATAGAATAGTTTCACGCATCTGAAGATATTTCCAGCAGTACACCTAAATATTTCGATATAGCAATTACCTATCATTGCAAGTTTGCTGTGATGGTGATCTTTTTACCTAAAGCATTTTGTTGCAATAAATGATGACAACTATCTTTCAAAATCTATCCTCGGAATTCATCGATTAGCCTTACAGAGGCATGCGGACAATATTTTCGTGTTTAATTTCCCTCGTTAAAAGAGAAATGGTAGTAAATTGGAATTCAAACGATTACCTAATTAATAACGACCAGGCAAATGCTGACTTTTCACCCATTAAGTTACACCTACTATGTAAGTAAAATGTTTGGTCTTGTTTTTTTTTAAATATTAGGTACTGAATATGATACTTGTATAGCACAAAGCAGCAGGCCAACTAGAATAAGAATAAGAATCATTTATTTTATTTGCCAGAACATTACTCTTTTCTAATGCCAATTAAATTCTAAAGTCCTTCCAATATAAGTAAGTAAGTAAGTACCTATTTCATGTATTACTGGCCCATACGAGGGAGCGTACCTAGTTTCCATTTTTTACAGTTTCGGTAGTTATTTCGGCTAGTTTCCAAACATTGGTATAATAAGTAGTTATTCGAATGTAAGCAGATAACACTACAATTTCGAAAATGGTGGCAAAATAAGGCGCGTGCCCAAGTCGTTTAAAATTATGAAATCGACGTCACAAATTCGTTTTGAAAAGTTTCCTTATTAAATACTCATGGATCCCATCATAAGAACTCAAATAAGATTAAAACGAAACCACTCAATTATACTCTTTCTAATGTAAAAATAAATTTGAAAATCGCTTCACTATTTACGTAGTAAATGGTTGACACACATTAAAATAAACATAAATATAGTGGAACATAGGCCGTCCCCCTTTTTTAGAAAACGGTTAAAAATAGCTTGAATGCATTAACTGCAACCGGTTAGCAAGAGCCCGCCGGCGTACGTATAAGGTAGGTATAATAGTTCGTATGAGAATACGCTACTCGCTTGCTTATAGTATTAATAATAAGGTGTAATCATAAATTAGTTGGGTTTTTTTTCCCAGACTAAGTCAGTTTTATTCATTATAGATATCCATGTTCAACCTTAGCTCGGTAAGTACTTGTATTTATGATGTAATTAATTGGAAAAACATCAACAGTGAACGCAAGTATTTCGAGGCACGACAAGATTGTTCTCGACCTTATTTGAAGAACTTCAACATAAAATAAAACAAGAGAATCATTGAATGCGGAGCAAAACCGCCAGCCTCTATGAATGTGAGCGGCCAGTAAGATATCAAGTCAGGTTATATTCTCATTACCCACCAGTCAAGCAAAAAACGAAGGCAAAATTAGCGTCCTCACGAGTCAAACAACACGAACTACTTACACAAAAACCCCATGTTACTCATCCGTGTGCATAACTACAAAGTTTTCGACAAAAGCTACGCAGTCTTAAAGTAAGTCATCGCCTGTGATAGTGTTTGTGGTTTCACAATCAAGGATTTTTGCTTGCAAGAAAATGGATCGTTCTTTCAAGCTATTTACGGTAAGATCTTTTGAGAGATTATTTTTAATTCGTTATCTCAAGATAACAGTTAATTGTTTTTATATAGAATCTATAAAATACATGTATATTATAGATTATTTTATCAGATTATAACATAAATTTTCTTGAACTAGAATTTTGGCGCACTTGATTTTAACATCAAAAGGGTACATTTTAACAACTTTTGTTAAGAGATGTACGTAAGATCTTGTAGCAACTCAGGTGCGCAAAATAAGATTTCACATTGGGTTTAGGAATTAATGTTTTAGCAGATATCCGCTTAGTGATAAGTTCGGAGTGAAATTGAGTGTACATGTCTGTATAAAAAAAATAGGCGCGTTTCCTTGGTACTTACTTATCCCATCATTTGTATTTTACAGGTTCTGGCTTTGATGATAACTTGCAATTTCTTGAGTACAGTATCAGGCGCTTCTTTATTCGGAATCAATTTCGAAGCGCCCAAAAATGTTATTAGGAAAGGAGTTGAGAAAATGTAAGTAATAGTTACTTTACATTACATTCGCCTTCCATTTAAACCGGTAGATATAACATATAACTAAAAGGCGTTATTATTGTCCACAGTCCACAAATTTTAGATCGGATTCCCTACGTAAATCAAAAGTCAAGCGAGAACTGGGCCATCCCGCCACTATTTCCTGGAAGGCAGCAGCAGTTAAATGGAAATACTTATAATCCAACATTTAACACAAATCAGTAAGTACTGATCCATTCACGATATCTACTTGACGACAGGTTTCGCTTAGTTGGTAGTAGGCAGGGTCTTCTGTTCCGCCGGCCGTGGGTAAGTTTAACTTCATCATCATCATCATCATCATCATCATCATCATCATCATTTCAGCCGAAAGACGTTCACTGCTGGACATAGGCCTCCCCCAAGGCTCACCACTCAGACCGATCCTGTACTACCTGCTTCCACCGGTTTCCCACAACCTTCACGAGGTCGTCGCTCCATCTTGTTGGAGGCCTACCGACAGCTCGTCTCCCGGTTCGCGGGCGCCACTCGAGGACGTTCCAGCCCCATCGGCCATCAGTCCTGCGAACAATGTTTAAACTTACCAAAACAATTTACTCCTCAGGTTTGCACCACAGCAAGGCCCTAATTTTATCAATGAGATAACGACAAGAAAGGACCATGACGATGTATATCACGATCAAGTACGAGTGATTCCTAAAAACCAAGAATCATCGATTGAAAACTGGGCCATGCCGCCACTATTTCCTGAAAGGCAGCAGCAGTTAAATGGAAATACTTATAATCCAACATTTAACACAAATCAGTAAGTACTGATCCATTCACGATATCTACTTGACGACAGGTTTAACTTAGTTGGTAGTAGGCATGGTCGGTTCCGCCGATCGCGGGTTCGAATCCCGCTAGGGGCAAACTTTGTGTGATGAGCACGAATGTTGTACCCAAGTCATGGATGTTTATAATTTATATAATATTTGTGTATATATTTCTCTATGTAAGTGTTTATATCTTTGTCTAGCACCCATAGTACAAGCTTTGCTTAGTTTGAGGCTAGGTCAATTTGTGTGTAATGTTCCAAGACTTTTTTTTCATTATTATTTTTTATTCATAAATTCACTTCTCTATGGAGGTTTAAATTTACCAAAACACTTTACTCCTCAGGTTTGTACCACAGCAAGGCCCTAATTTTATCAATGAGATAGCGACAAGAAAGGACCATGACGATGTATATCACGATCAAGTACCAGTGATTACTAAAAACCAAGAATCATCGATTGACAAAGAAGATTCCGGCCCACCGCTGTCAAAAAACGATGAGAAATATTTTGCGGAAGAAGTTAATTCAGTCACTGAAACTCTGACTGAATATGACACGGATTATACCTATACAACGACTGCAGACGGTGAATGGGTAATGTATATTCATAAGAAATTAAAACTAGCTATACTATACTTTGATAGAAGACTTCATATTCTGGTAACATCTATTTATTAATCTGTGGTAACATCAATCTATATTTATTACCTACCTACTTATTACTTACTAACTTTTGCCTACAACTTGCTCTCGTGGAATTCGGTTATGATATCGCGTTCCCGGTACCAGACAGACGGACGGACAGACCAGACAGAAATGGTTAATTTCGCATTTATAATATAAGTAAGATAAGATAAAGCTAAGCTATATAATCTATTGTGCAATAGCTATATAAGCTATTGTGTCTATTATGTACCTTATGTATGTGTCTTCAATGTGCGTAGTGAATAAATGTTTTTCTTCGCCTTCTTCTTCTTCTTCTTCTTCTTATAAAAGGTACAACTTAGAAGGCGCGTGGATTTAGCAATAATAGATTCTGCGTCAACGGACGGCATAAGGGCTTCGCCGCGCGCCTTCTAAAAGTAAAGTTGTGTCATGCTTTACGTACCTACGTATGTCCGGTTTTAACTAGAGGACTACGCTACTGGTCAGATTAGGTACCATAAAATTAGAAATAGATTATAACATGGGTCAACATATCGGCTAGGCTTTTATTCCGCAAAAACCGCATAGTTCCCTTGGGAACGCTCTAACCGTAATTCACGCGGACGAAGTCACAGGCAGAAGCTATAGTTCTAGAATATTGTGGACAAACACAGCATACCTACAGTTGAAACCTCAGATAGCTTAGTCAATTAGGTATATAAGGAAAATAATCAGCGTAAATATGAGCATAAAATTTTCTGGTCCCCCCAAGGTTTGTCTCATCCCATAGGTATGTATAGCCTTGTTGTCTCAAAGGCGTAAGTGCTTATGCGTGCTATATTATCTACTAGCTTCTGCCCGCGACTCGTCCGCGTGGAATTCGGGAACAGCGTTCCCGCGGGAACTATGCGTTTTTCCGGGATAAAAAGTAGCCTATATGTCGAACAGTGCAGTGTTATAAACTACCCCCATATCAAATTGTGTTGCATTGCGTCGTGTAGTTTTCGAGTTAAATCCGGACATACATACATACATACATACATGCATACATACATGCGGACATTTTTTCTAAAACTCGTTATTTTGTGTTCAATATCGTTTATATAGTCCCTCGACTTGATAGTTTCTTTTAATTTTCAAGTTTCAGACGCGACTTTTCTTCTACAGAATTATTATTACTTAGATATTAGATACTATAGTTACTATTAAACATTTTCGTGGACACACTTACTATTAGATAAATTTTCCATGTGATTAATATTGTTTCTTTTTTTTCAGACTACAATAGATGAACTCTTAAACCGCGTCGCTAATCCAGCTGTAGTGGCTTCTATTCTTGGGTAAAATTCACGATAATCTGCAGTGTTCATAGCAATTATAAGTATATTGCTGTACCTGAATTGTTGGGTGGGCAAAGAAGAAATACTTATTAATATCAACCTTAATAAAAGAGGTAATAAATTAAACGCGTGATCTTACAGCTCAAAGAGTCACTATAAGTAGAGACCCAAAAGGTGCACGGAGATAGTATCACAGTATTAGTATGGTTTCGATACAATGCCCAGAAAATAACGGAGGCTACAAATCCAAAAATCCAGCTATAAATTATTGACAAAGTTTTCATTAAGATCACCAGTTTTTTATGTTAGGTTAGTTAGGTTTTCCTTAAATAGATTATTTATTCCCTGTATAAGTAGGTAAACTTAAGCTTAATTAAGTACCACTTCTGTATAGATGTAAGCCTAACTAAGAAATTGGGATTTGGTTTATTTCATTCATATTATTATTTAGTTACCCATCCATTTGTGTTACGTTTTTATATTATTTTATCTATCGACATAACTTATTCTTAGTATAGAAATAAATATAGGTAATTTAACTTCACTATTAACCAAATTGAATTGTGGTTTTAATTAAAATTAAAATGAATTTAAAATATGAATTGTATAAATTAAATTGAAATGAACTTTTTATTGAACTTCATGGTGAAAAGTAAGTATGAGACCGACCTTCTTTACGTGCTTTTTTATTATTTTTCTACATTAGGTTTTTTTAGACTTTGACACATGCTTACGCGTAAAAATTCAGTCTCTTATTAAAAGTTTTTGGAGATGAACTGCGGTTTTATTTAATAAGAATTGTATCTAATTTAATACAGAAAAGCAACGGGCACCATCCCGGTGCTCAATAGTACCTATAAGAATTAAATCAACCATTTCTCAGCGCCTGATTGAAGACAGCGAGCTATTTAGCTTGAAATGCTTGAATCGCTTAATTCAATCAAGGCGGTTTGGTTGGTAAGTCAAGTTAAAAGTTCTTTTTTTATTCGAAAGGTGGTACTTCCATGTTTGTCCCATATTAATTTTGTTAAGTTCTGATGATTGGATCCGTGAGAAAATGAGGGAACTCCTCAAAATTTGCTAGCACGCTGATGATTTGGGTGTCAATTTCGAAGACTACATAGGGAATCTGTAGTCGAAAAAAAAAACAACAACGACAATACTCTTAATTGAACACCATATACAAAACACAGGAAACACAGAAAGGATACGAAGTTAATAGGTAAACAACAGGTGGACTTATCACTAAGCAGCGATAAGTTCCAGTCAAAAAAGGTTATATTAAAAAAAAAACATTTAAACTCCAACAATACCAATATACTGCGAAGTTGATGTCAAGAGAACCGGCCCAAAGTATATGATAATCAAATAGTGAACTTGACATTGATATCGCAGTCTGTCGGAATTTGAAGGTGGTTTTTATTTTTCTTATTTTACATTAATGACTTTGCGGCACTTCTGCTGGTACAGCCTACGATTTTCAAGACATTTGAAATTTTTATTTTGCTGCTCAGACTTAAGAAATAGATTGAAACGTGACGTTTTACCCACTATGCTTGAAGATGTAGGGGCAAGTGTTATACCTGTGAACACTTTCCAGATTTTGACCCGTTTTTGAAGTTTTCTTAAAAACTGTCAACATTATCATCGAACTCTTTACTATTTCTAAAGCTCCATTAATGAATCTTTAATTCCAAAAGACTTTCATTGCTTCAGCTATTTAGGATCAAAAGTTGTAAGCATATTTTTAAAAACGTTATTTTTGTCCATAGGTACAACTATTGTTTGTACCTATGGACGGCATTGTACCTAAGGACATATTCAATAACATGCCATTTAACAAAATATATGATATAAAAACTCATAATTAACGAAATAAATACAATCAATAAGTATCCAATAACGCATTTGGAATCACTTAATAAACCTTTTTTTCTTTGAAATGCAATAGTTTCCATATAGATCTTCAACACGGTCATCGGAATATGATGAGTCTGCATGATCAACGAAAACATTGAAACTACAGACAAACACGTTACACTTTTGACAAGTACAGCTAGATGCAACATCATAGCATGCGTATATAATCTATGAGAGCTTTAGAAACGTATATTTGATTTATAACGCCTTCCACATGAAACAATGACATCAAGATTTTTGACATAATTTTCGCCTATTCCACCTATCCCTACTGCGATATCCCCACCAGTGTGGACATATGGAATATTTTTCCATTTAGTTCTACTGGTAGGGATATTATTCCATTTATCCCTACTGAAATCCACTGCGGTAGGGACTCGCGGAATTATTTCCAACCATCTATACTGGCTTCCCCCCTGGTGGGGACTCGGAAGGAATAATACAAGGAATGTGACTGGGTCGACGGGTCCCCGCTACGCGGGGCCCCTACTTCTAGGTAGTTTGCCCTTCGGGCGTATATAGATGACTAACAAACCTAACCTACATTCACACCTTTGACCTAACGGACTGAGTGGACTATTTAATATTTCCTTGCATTGGGATAAATGGAATAAATTCCATCTTGCTCTACCATTAAAAACTGGGAGGGACAGATGAACGACTCGATTCCATGTATCCCTACCAGTAGAACTAAATGAAAAAATATTCCATATGTCCACACTGGTGGGGATATCGCAGTAGGGATAGGTAGAATAGGCTATAATTTTTACATGCGTTACGTAAGTACGTTCGTTAACTTATGGATTTCTAAGATGAATTTTTTTGATGTCAGTAGTCAGGAAATGCTTACAGGTGGCTAACAGTTCAGTAGAAGGGGTTAGTTTGGGTTTAATTAAAATTAACGTTGAAAATTATTCAACCGTCCACAAGTACAAACAGCAATATTGGACCTGTGAACTGTTCATAGGTACAAATTTGAACTTGGCCACAGGAACAAATTCTACACTTAAAATTTAAAACGATAATGGTCACATTTAAGGCATTCACAGCCACCAACGTATATATGCGTTTTGCTGACTTTCCCGCAGTGCCTCGAACGCACATGTGCGTTGCAATGTTCCCTTAATGACAGATGTGGCACCTGGCGAAAGTTCGTAAAAAGAAGTGGCAGTGAATGCGTTAAAGCCACAGATAACAAGCGAGGACTTAAGAAGACATAGACAAATCCTTACTATTTAATATGTATTTACATATGCACTCGTAATGCATCGAAAATTTCCATAAAAACACGCCCAAAATACTCATAAAATCTTACTTTTCGGTACAAAAACTTTTTATAGGCGAAAAAGTCGCGATTACTTTCATTTATTAAAATCACAACTACATAATGTTACCATTTGAGAAAAATGCTTTTCGAATGAGTACTTGATATTTGTCTATGTCTGATAGTTTTTGTAATATTGACGGTGTCCAAAGGTACACGCGTCCACAGGTACAATACTTGCCCCTACGTATGTCGTGATTTGTTTTGTTACCTATCCTTATCTGGAATTAATTAAAAAACGAAAAAACTCGACTGCGTCACATAAAGAAAAAATACAAAAACAAGACTAGTCAGTAGGCCGCTAAGAACTTAACGCTTTTAACGATTTCTACTATAGATACATTATTAGGAAGATTTTTTCCCATCTACATTTTGAATGGGTTCCGACTATGTACAAATCTTTAGGCGCTACGTTCTTAGCGGTTACTAACGAGTCTTGTTTTCTTTTAATTTTTTGTTAGTTTACTTTTGAAACCCTAAAATGGTTGATACAGTAACGGTCGATACCGTTTCTCGTCCTTGCATTCTTGCCAAGTTGGCACAAAAAGTGCTGGACAAATTTAAAGGAACTTTCACTCGGTACTTCCAAGTAGAAAGCTTGAGGGAAAAATTCCAGTTTGTTCTTGGCACGGCGTCCCGTGCGTGAGACGATGTGCTAAAGTGTCGGGTCAAAATAATTAAGGATGACTGTTTTTTTACCTATTTCAAAACAAAAAACCAGCCAAAAAGCGAGTTAAACTCGCGTGGAGAGGGTTCCGACCCTTGATTATTTTCAATGACGTCATTTTCAAACCGTTTCACAGGATAAGCTCTTTATATGATAGATTTCAAATACCATGGACTCCTTAATAATTTTCCTGTAATCTATAGGTCAATAACTATCCTCCATATTTTTACAAAAATTTTAGGTCCAGTAGTTTCGGAGATAAGGGGGGTGGGGGATGGTAATTTTTTCGCCTATTTTCTTAAATAACTCAAAAAGTATTGACCAAAAAATGAATAGACAAAAATATTTGAGATCCTCATAAAAGTACTTTCATTTGATATGTCACACGATATAGTTTGAAAAAGTTCATTAATATTTTTTCAAATTTAGCCCCCAAAAATAGGGCCTATGTTTAATATTCATTTATTTTCGTTACACGTCCGTCTTTGGGTCGCAAATTTACATATACGTACCAAATTTTAACTTAATCGGTCAAGTAGTTTCGGAGAAAATCTACTGTGACAGACGGACGGACAGACACACGAGTGATCCTATAAGGGTTCCGTTTTTACCTCTTGAGGTTCGGAACCCTAAAAAGGAGGTTCTCATTTTTTTCTATTTGCACTGCCTGTTATTTCATAGACGAGGGGCTACTTTTTTCAGTATTAGTACAGTCGAGGTCGTTAATATGTGTACCAATTTCGGGCGTTATTGCAACGGGGCACTTTATACATCTGAATTTTACGAAAGATACTTCCATCGATCGTAACTAATAGGTATTATAAATGAGAAAGTAACTCTGTCCGTCTGTCTGTTAGGTCTTCATGCTTCAACCGCTAAACCGATTCAGTTGAAATTTGATATGGAGATAGTTGGAGTCCTGCGAAAGGACATAGGCTACTTTTTATCCCGGTTAAAGGCATGGTTTCCGCGGGTACGCGACAACCGAATCCACGCGGGCGAAGTCGCGGGCAGAAGCTAGTATGACTATAATAGAATAACTAATAGTTCTAGGTTAAATTTTAACTGATATTTATGTCTTCTTTATTCTTCTTTATGATTTATTTTTGCTTGACTAGGATTTTTTTTCACGTATGAATCAGTGGCAACTTCTTTATCGTTACCCTTCGAGTATAGTGGGGAATTTAGTGCAACCTTTTGTATGGGAACCCTGCACTTTTTGATTAAAGTCTCAAACTTGGCACAGTTGTTCCTTGGGTGATTCTGAGTGGATTCAGACCGGGGGCCACCGGCGGCCACCGCTCGGTTGGTGGGGGGAGCGGGGGGAAGGTTGCTTCCGCCGCGCTTCGGTTTGAGCTAAATTTCTTCCAAGTTATTTTGATTTGGGCAAGTGAGATATCATTTTCGGATAAAAGAAGGATGACGTTTTCAATTCTGATAATAAAAAAAGGCGTTTCCATACAAAAAAATGAAGTTTTTTCCAAAAAACCGTCATAAGATTTTTTTGTTCGTCACTTTTTTGTTATTTTTTTCTTAAACACTTAAAGATATCGGTTTAAAAAAAATACTGCTTTGTAGCTCTGTTAAAGACGATTATAAAAATATATACATTTATGGACATATAGGCATAAATGATGGTTAGAAAAATTATCTAGATATACCCGATGTTGTGTTTTGCACAATCAATATTTATTTTGTGAGGCCAGAGGTATTCAGTACTTTTGCCTGTCCGGCGAAAGTAAATGGATATACGGGTACGCGACCCCGGCCTACTCTAGCTACTGTCGTCGTCTACCTTAATTCTTTCCACGGTGACAGTATCCTCTTAACCCCTCCCACACTTCCCTTCCTTTGTTTTCATCTTTCTTAACCTTTCCCATTTTTCCTGTCGCTTGGTGGGCTTCCCAGCTTCGGCTCTCAAACAATCACCTAGAAGAAGGAAAACTTCGAATAAAAACCCGGAATGACATCTCCGTGGATGTCTGCATCCGTGCCTCTGGTCGTAGCGGTTTTCCGTTCCACCAGGTTCAAAGGGGTAAGGACGAGAGAGTGCATCTATGGCAGCGCGACCATTTATGCACTTTAATATATCCTGCGTACATAGACTGCTTTCGATCAAAGGACTCCGATCTTAACCTAATACCTGTGCCGATGGACAGAGTCAGAGGGGTCTGGTTGTGATGCCAACTAGGTCGTGGATAATGTCTACACACAGGCGGCTCTGGGAGAGTGGTCGCTTTTGTACTGCTCTGGGTCGACAGTGCGAATTCGGCAGCACCCTGAGCGACGAAGCAGCCCTATTCAGGGAGGCCCTGCTTCCCCCGCTCAGCCGGGGAGAGGACTTGAAAAGGTGTCCTAAAAAAGGTTTGACCCACCCATTACGGAGGTAGTAACCACGGCTGCTTCTGCATCACATTACACGTGGTCGAAAACAGAACAAAAATAAAACCAAAACCAAGATTCGAGACATGACATTTGGCGCATGGAATGTACGCACCCTCCTCGACCGAGAAGGCAATCAATGTCCTGAGCGCAAAACCGCCATCGTGGCTCGCGAGCTCCGTCGCTGCGATGTTGATATCGCAGCTCACAGCGAAACCCATTTAGCTGATGAAGGGGAGTTGATAGAACACGGCGGCGGTTATACTTTCTTTTGGAAAGGCACTCCATCTTCAGAGCCCAGGCGATCTGGTGTTGGCTTTGCGGTCAAAAACAGCATGGTGAACAAACTGGAGGAGTGTCCGATTCACATCTCGGACCGTGTTACTACCTTGCGCCTACACCTGGAAAACATGAGTTACCTTAATATCATTGCGGTGTATGCGCCGACTTTGCATAGGAGTGATTACATCAAAGATCAGTTTTATGAAGAACTCACTCAAACTCTTTCGAAGATCCAGCCCAGGGAACAGATATTACTGCTGGGTGATTTGAACGCACGAGTCGGCCGTGACTATCGGGCTTGGCCTGGGGTGCTGGGAAGGCATGGTGTTGGAAATATGAACAGTAATGGCTTACTTTTGTTGACACTATGTGCTAAATTTGATCTAGCCATTACCAACACCATGTTCAGACTACCCGCTAAATATAAGACCACATGGATGCATCCCAGGTCAAAGCACTGGCACCTCATAGACTACGCTATAGTTAGGCAGAGTAATATTTCCCAAGTACGCATAACTCGCGTTATGCGAGGGGCTCACTATTGGAGTGACCATAGACTTGTTATTATCAAGTTGAGGCTCCGTCTCCGCTTACCTCGCAGATCCGGAGGAGCGAAACCTGAGCGCCTAGACATAGGGAAACTACAATATCTTGAGGCCATGAAGACCTATGCTCAGGAAGTCACAAATGCGATTCATCCTATAGATTATAACAGTGGTGATCCTTTAGATAACTGGAGGGCAGTTTCGTCCAGTTTAGTCGATGCCGCCTCACAAGTACTCGGTGTAAAATCTTACCGGCGTGAGGACTGGTTCGATGACAACGACGAATTGCTGACCGAGGCTCTAAGGAAACACCGGGCTCTGTTGCGGTTGAATCGCAGTGACCAAGCAGACGCAGTCAAGCAGAGTGGTACTCTACTCCATGACCATGGCTTTCACCACGGCCGAGAGCGAGAGGTCGTCTCCAACTTCTGAGATGAGCACACGGCGCTCTTCTGCCCAAGCAGGGCACTCTTCTAAAGTGTGCTGAGCCGTGTCCTCGTCGTAGCTGCAGTGATGACAACGCATTGTTGGCTCTCTTCGGGCTATCTTGAACAGGTACTTCCCGAAACATCCATGTCCCGAGAGTACCTGAGTCAAGCGAAAGGTCAATGATCCATGTCGTCTGTCCTTCCATTCCTCAACGATTGCGCGGGCAGCCTCCACTGTTCGGACGCCAGCTGTTGGATGAGCCAGCGCTTCCTTCCACCGCTCCAATGCAAACCTTTGAGATTGACACAGTCGGGTTTTAGTGTCCTCCAGTGAGGGAGTCTCTCCGCGAAGTCTGCAGTCCACACGCCATTGATGCGATGATGCCAATGTAATGGCTTCTAAATCCCACGGAAGGGACCCTGCCAGTAAAGTGGCGGCTTCAAAGGAGATAGTTCGGTAGCCACGTATGACCCCAATGGCCATAGCCCGTTGCGGTCTTCTAAGCAGGGATCCAAAGTTTACCCTGCCCATCTAGTTGGGGATGGAAAAAAGTCGATCGTGAATGGCAGCCGGTATGGACCGATTTGCCGGTAGCTGCTGCGGCATGCTTAGAGATGGTGAGGTGCAGGTGCAAAAAACAATGCAGCAACAGATGCAGCTGTATTAAGCGAAGTCTAAAATGTTCGGAATTGTGTAATTGCAGTGGCAACTGTTACATATAAATAAATGGTTAAAAAACACACATTCGATAGTTTTTATTTAATATGTGCGATTCTTTTGTATACATTTGATTTGTACGATGGTATATATATTTTTAATGTTGAATAATAGTATCAATACGTACCTGAATTTTTTTCATGGCGATTTTAGAAAACATGTAAAATACGAACCTAAATACTGTTTTTCATTAAGATATTTTTTTTAATTTCAATATTATACATACACAAACCCTAATTTATATAAAAATGGTAACAATTTGCTTTGTTTGTAAAAGTTTTCAGAAAATAACGATTTCTAGGGTAACACTCCACTGGTGTTTTTTTTTTAGCCTTTATTTATACTCGTATGTTCATAAATGTATATATTTTTATAATTGTCTTTAATAGAGCTACAAAACAGTATTTTTTTCAAACCGATATCTTTAAGTGTTTAAGGAAAATTAACAAAAAAGTCACGAAAAAAAATAATCCTATTAAGGTTTTTTGTGAAAAACTTAATTTTTTTGTATGGAAACGCATTTTTTTCTTATCAGAATTGAAACCGTCATCCTTCTTTTATCCGAAAATGATATCTCACTTGCCCAAATCAAAATAACTTGGAAGAAATTTAGCTCAAACCGAAGCGCGGCGGAAGCAACCTTCCCCCCGCTCCCCCCACCAACCGAGCGGTGGCCGCCGGTGGCCCCCGGTCTGAATCCACTCAGAATCACCCAAGGAACAACTGTGCCAAGTTTGAGACTTTAATCAAAAAGTGCAGGGTACATCGCACTAAATCCCCAGCTAGTAGTAGATATTGAAGCCTAATTAGTCGGGCCGTTAAATACTTAGTCATACAGCACATTATGTATTGCAAGAGCCTATATTCAACCGATTTGCAGTCGAGGGGATAGTACACAAATTTAAAGCACTTTAAAAAAAAAAATTAACGATAATACAGTAATCAAAATATAACAGGAAGGTTACCAGAATGGAAGGACAAGATACTTACTACTACAGCCTATTTGCGTCCCACTGCTGGGCACAGGCCTCCTCTCATCACGAGAGGGTTTGGGCTATAGTCCCCACGCTGGCCCAGTGCGGATTGGGGACTTCACACACATCTTTGAATTATTTCGCAGTTGCGTGCAGGTTTCCTCACGATGTTTTCCTTCACCGAAAAGCACAGTGGTTAATTCAAATTGAATTTCGCACATAAGTAAACTTAGAGGTGCGAGCCGGAATCGAACCCCCGACCCTCTGCATGAGAGGCGGTAGGTCGAACCACTAGGCTACCACGGCTTCAAGATACTTAATTACGGTTTATCTCTAACAGAGTGCTGGTGCAAAACCTTATTTTACCATTGGTCCCCACACTAGGCATGCCTGTGTCGTGGAGACCTTTGTATTTTTACTTTCGTGTCCAGATACAAAGTGAGATCGTATTATCAAACGTTCTACATGATGTCATGATGAGGGATTGGTCAAAAACAGCACTGAATGTCGTCGTTAGTAGGCTGCCTGCGTACGTTGATGTGTTGTCAAACGGAGATATAACCCGCTGCTGCCGGAACCGTGTACTACACCGCGGAATAGTAATTCGCAACGGATTGAGCAAGATGTGAGTTTACGAGCCGCTAGTTAACTCGGTGCCCCATGTAAAATACAATACAATACAATATACTTTATTGAACACCACACAATCAAGGAAAAGTAGACATTATGTAATTACACAAAAAGGTATGGCATACAGCAGGCGGTCTTATCGCTTAAAAAAAAAAAACGTTTCTATTCGCACAAAAAAAAAACTAGCCTAATCCTAAGTTTTGTATTTTTTATAATATGACAAAATACATACTTAACTAGGTAAATTTAGATTTGGCCTCGAGAGAAAATAATACTCTTTTTGAAAGATTACCCAAAATAGATCTCGAGGCATTGTGATTACTTAACAAGAGAATACCCTACTTTCTCATAACAAATCATATCTCATACCATCTTTAGCTTTAAGTTTACCCTTAAATGTAACAATGTGTGGGCTGTTGGTGGGTCAAATTATAAATAAATAAATAACTATGAGAATATTTATCTTTACACAAACCAATCCATGTACCCAACTGTAATAGTTACCCAAAAAATAATTCATTCAAGCAAAACAAAAAACAGTTAAGTAAATATGTTTACAAATTGTGACAAGCAGCCCTAATGACTGAAGATGACTTACAAGACAATCAAAGCGCAGGTGAGCTAAATCCTCAATGCACAAAGCCGTTCCGTGATGTAATGAGTCAATCTTCTGTCCATTCACATGTCGATCACCGGTGGTCAATCGTAATTGGCTCAGTTTCAGCGTGGCCGGGGCACGGTGCACGCGGCCACCACTCTCCATATATAAGGACACCTTACGAAACCGTCGCACATTCGAACAACCCGTCCAGGAAGCACCTATTGTCAATCAACATGTTTTTAACACTGGTAGGTATTTATTCGAAATGTCCTTACGTACCACTAATCAGAATCCTAAATTCTTAGTTAACACTTTGCTCCCATCACGCGATGTCGCAATGTGTGATTAGCGTGAGAATAAATAATCACAGAAACGTTTTCATTCAACTGCAACCTTTACGCTGTCCGTGATCCTAGTTGATTATTCAAGGTACCTATTGTCATATTCGCTTTTCAATACGACTATTAATGACTTTGTGCTTAGGAAGTTATGATTGAGGTCAAGTCCCTTCATTAAGCAAATTTCAAGAAGGTCAATAATAATTAAATACTTATATGTTCATATCATCGGTGTGGTTTATGATCATTTTCTAAATGATCATAATTGTGAGTGATGTTTTCAGATAGTCGCGGTTCTCGTGCCAATGTTCGCTGCCAGTCCGGCCATCAACAGTCAACCCAAACCGCAGGTCATCCACTACGAGATGGAAACAGCAAACATGCCTAACTCCTATAATTTCTAGTGAGTATATTTTAAATTTAAATGAATATGGTAATAAGCAGTGAAACTATAAAAAATATCATTGTTCACAAATATGCAATGAACATACACATAAGCACGCGGAGAATCTTGTTCCTTGACATTGGTGTAACTTTGTTCAAGTTATTTGAATAACTTGCCTTTATTAATATAAGTGCCTTCGTGATTGTGTCCAAATTTAATTTTTAAAATCAAAGTCCGAAAATGAGAACAGTTTTCAACGGCCGATTACTAAGAAAAAAAATATCGCTCAGGAGGGTTGTGTAAGAAACCCTTGTAGGAAGTTTTTTAGTTCCATACTATCTATATCCTTATTATCTATATCCTTCTATCTAAGCCTATTCGGGTATATATAATCATGTGTTGTCTGTCGGTCTGGCAAACTTGTATAATAAATACTTGGTAGGTTTGTTGTCCTGAGTGACTTTCAAAATCACATCCAATATTGTTGTTGTCGATAGCCATACCTAGAAAATATTAATAGAAAACAAGTTTTCGACACACCTAGAATTTTGGATCTGTTCTGAAGGTCTAGAATTTTATAATATGCAATGTTGAAAAAAATACTGTTGTTAATCCACATCATTGTTTTAGCAATACGTCTAGGACGTGACAGTTACTTTAAAAATCTAAAATGCTATTAGATATTCGCAATGCTGAAAAATTAAGGGTACAGGGATAATGTTACATGTCTAGTCACTTTGTTATGTTATTGGTAGACAAACGAAGACACGGCATCTAATGGTAAGCCGTCACTGCTTTATAGATATATAAGATATGATTTCTTATATCTATGAAGCAGTTCGAATGCGTTTACAACTATCAGGCCTAAGATGGAATGCCTCTATGCCAGTATATAACCGGCTGCCTTACACCCTTACCGGAACACAACAGTGCGAGCACTGCTATTTAGATGCAGGTTAGCGAGCAAGACGGTGGTAGCTATCCAGACAAATCTTGCACAACGTCCTACCGCCAGCAAACTTTTTTTGCAAATGGGATTTTAATTTCAAAAGCTAGTAATGTAGAGCTCATTGAAAACTGTCATTTGAGACTAAAATCACATTGAAAACTGTCATTTGAGACTAAAATCACAATGTTTTTTTTTCTTTCCCTTTACTCTTCATAATATTACCTATAGGTTGCAATTGATTTATATTAATAATATTCTGACTATTTTCAAGGTATTGGTAAATACCTTGTAAAACTCGCATATGTGTCATCAATCACAATTTATTGACGAATCTTTATAGACATGTTAATAAACTAACATCTTAAGCACGGTTGGTAAAGTCTAGACCTCAAGAATAACGTCACTAGCATTTAAATAGGTGACGTTACTGCGTTCAAAAATAACGATAAATTTCTGTGTATTTTCTTTTGGTTTTTTGTCGAAAGGCTATATGCCTGTGCTATACGAGTAGTCCCCAACTCCACCACCACATAATATTCAATAAGTACTACATACAGAATGGCCACGGAATCACCCGCCTGAATCTAGCCTGCGCGCAACTAGCGCCCAACTCGCCCTTACCGTCATTTGTTTCATGCGGAGATGGTGAGTGAATCATTGGCCCGCGTACTCGTTCATACACACATTTACAAGTGTTCAGACGTCCTCGCACGCACACAGACGTCCTCGCACGCAAACATTGACACTTCATTCGAATTGTGTTCGAAATCGTGCTTTTATATGTATCTGAAGTTAGCGGCGTTGGTGCAAGATGCAAGTAAATATTATAGGCCTTAGTATCATAAATGTTAAAGTTTGTCTATGTGTGGTGAGGGTGGGTATGATATTTGTTATTATATCAAGCACTAAAGTACTAAACGGATATACATAGATGATTTTTTCAATAACACCTCTACTTTTATATGTAAATATATCTTCTTATTTTTCTGAATGTCCAGTATTTACAAATATGACACGCTTCGTTTAGTTTGTCTATTCCGGTTTGTATAAATAATTTAAGCATTAGGTATTTGCTTAACTCATGAATTTTCAGTTTGTTTTCGACAATTCACTTCCACTAGTCAACACAGGTATCTACTAAGTATCTATAAAATACTATACTTTAACCCCAAATGCAAAAAGCAGGGGTGTTAGTGTGTCTGCATCTTCATAACTCCGCGACAAATGAACCAATTTTCACGTAGGTCTTTCTTTGATAGTAGATAATGGAGTGTGCTCTTAGTTCTGTTTCAATAAAATCGATTCATCTATTTGAAAAAGTCAGCTCCTCTTATGGACCAGGCGATAAGACGGGACTTTTGAAATTTAAAATTTACAGTTTTAGCCTTCTTCAAGTGAACCGAGGAATGCGTCTTTGTTGATCTCGACCTCTGGCGTCCTCACATGTGTGGCTTACCCCGATTACGGAGTACGTGCTGCCGTTGTTTTGCCAAAACAAACATTTTATAATCCTTCCGTACATCAACGGTTCGTAATCCATTCAGTATTCACTGCAGCCTCTCAAATCTCAATTTACTTTAACGCATTTGGTGCAGTGTTATGTAGAAAGTTGTTTTTTTATTCCTTCTCTGTAGTACCTAGGTGATAAAAGTCCCCCCTATTCTGATTTAAATGGATAAGATAATGTTTTAAGAAATGATTTTGAATACATTATTCATCTAAGTTTCAAGCTCACAAAGAAAAATAATTCGGAATGAATACTGTAGTAGGTAGTTATTGTGTTACAAACCTCTTTTTGTTATGGCCATCATCCAAACGATCTCGAAACATAATTTCAATGCAGAATTTGGAATCGAAAAGAAAACCGCTAAACTGCCGCCAAATAGCAGTGCTCACGCTGTTGTGTTCCGGTATGGGGGTTAGAGAGCCTTTGTAATTTTGAGTAATTTATTATATCCATAATCTATTACTTACTGGGAGATCTCAATCAATCCAAAATATTGTACAACTAGCTTTTCCCCGCAACTTCGTATGCGCAGAAATATTAAATGTAAAATCCCGTTTTTTTCCCGTTCCCGTGAGAATTTCGCAAAATCCTTTCTTAGCGTATGCCTACCATCTACCTGCATGCCAAATTTCAGCCCGATCCGCCCAGTGGTTTGGGCTGTGCGTTGATAGATCACTATGTCAGTCACCTTTGAGTTTTATATATATATAGATAAGCTAAAATAATAAATATGTTTTCATTTTCATGTACCACAGTGACTTCTTAATTACCTTATCTCTCCATAAAAATGCTAGAACTTAACCTTTGTAGGAACGCTTCACATACTCGTAGTTATATTCGTTCCTTCGTTACTCTCGTTATTTTTATCTTGCGCGTTACTAACGTTATATTTTTTTTTAGTGTCATTTTGTACGTACGTATTGTACGAACGGGTCGTTCTTCGAAATTCGTCTTGGTTTTGTCTTTACTTACTTGAACGTGGCTAAATGTTTATGTTTGACTTATCTGTATTTGTTTGCGCATTCGACATGAGCTCGTAATTAGGCATGACTTTGAAAACATGGCATCGTTAGTCTGAGTATTAATTATTTAGCTCTGTACCATTTGAAAGTGATGTTTATAATATTTTCACGAAGCAGCACTATCTACTGTTCATTTGACTAACTGTTATAAAAATTGTCCTTAATGTCCTTCTAGACTTCTGTTACTTTACCAAAGTTAGAATAGTAACAATAGCACACGGCGGACACGGCATATCAAAGCACGATTTTGAACACAATTCGAATGAAATGTCAATGTTTGCGTACACGGGCCAATGATCCACTCACCATCTCCGGATGAAACAAATGACGGTAAGGGCTAGTTGGACGCTAGTTGCGTTTCGATGGCCATTCTTTATATAGTACTATTAAATATTCTGTGACATAGACCACTTTGACTTCCAATTGGAGCTTTCCAACTGGAAAACTCATCATTTCAACTTAACTTTTGTTTGAAAGAAATGCTAAAACAAAATCGAACTAACAACTAAAAGTTTTATCTATTAATTTTAAAGTACAGTGTTCAATATCCTTATATCAAATTTTACAGTCAATCAAAAAGATGTGTACCTGCATAAATCAAAGTAATCCCATTTGAATATGGCGTATCATCTTAAATCTCAGGTTGTAAGTACTTGTTTAAGTAAGCATTGAATCGAATCATTTTGATACATGTCATTTAACAATGGCGCCATAAAAAGTAGAACGGACAACGGTGATGTAGGCAGGATCAGTGACAAAAACATGAACCGCCTCCAACAAGTTGAATGTACCTTTCTGGGTATGATAACATACTTACCTTTTATAGTGTACTCCTTAAAAACCCTACGGGTATTTTGTACTATGGAAAAAGGCGATGTTATTTTATTTTTTTCTCCAAAGCTTCCTTTCCTTATAATTATTTGAGTGGCTATAATAAAGTCTATCCATTTTTACTTTCGCTATAGGTGGGCTCATTGTGTCTGATAAACGGACGTTATCATTTTAAGTGTCACTTCACTTGTATTCTGGTACCTACCTCAAGCACAAGCTGTGTTCAGCTTGAATCTTGGTCAATTTTCTTTTACCATTTTTTTTTTTTCATCATGTAAGCATTTGACCCCAACCAGCCAATCACCCATTATGATATGATAATTGTATCTATGGTGTAACACGCACATAAATCTTCACTTAAATACACCCAGTTTTGAGGAACGAGATATCATTCAAAACATTGTTAATAAACTCAATGTGTTTACTTTTTATGTCAAAGACGCATAACAGCGAAACGCGATAGGTTTTACGTTGGTAATTTAAAGTCAAGATGTTCTAATAGCTAAGGGTGTAGCTAAGGGGGGTTTCATTAATTAAGCATGACGATGATAAGCTTATAATGATCAGTCACAAATCAATATTTAGAAAATGCATTAGCTGGCTCATCGAGATGATTGCATTATGTACTTAGGACTAGATGGGATTTACATAAATGTATCCAGCAAAATAATCATGCGTGAACATAATAAGGGTTATGCTCGGGGTTTCTTTCTGGATATCCGCATAAGAATAATGGTCACCAACGTAGCCCAAATAATAGAAAAACTTAAATGGCTTATTTTTTACCCGACTACGCCAGAAGGAGGGTTACGTTTTTCGAGTGTATGTATATTTGTCTTGATTGTGAAAGTGACACTAGGTAGGTATATCCAAAATTTGTATGCAATCGGTTTTTATAATGTTTTCAAAAATCGAGTAATTTATTTCTTTAAGAGGGTTTATCCCGAAAGTTGGCAACGTCGCATTTAGCTGTCAAATGTTTCGCTGTTTTTATTAATTTCTCAATATTGGTGAATTAAAAAGGAAGATATCATTCTATGGTTGAACGATACGTCTCGTTTTATATTTGTTAGTTAGGCATTCAAATGATAAGATTACACTAAAATGCATGGAAACTGCGATGGAAAGTTTTCAAAAAATATTATTTCCATAATACTAAAAATTTCGTGTTCCTATGACAACTGTTGCAATCCATACTTAATGTTTTATTCAACCATAGAGCGATAATTCATGTTTTAATTCAGTAATAGTCAGAAATTAATGAAAACAGCAAAATATTTGACAGCTATTTGCGACGTTGCCAACTTTCGGAGTAAATCCTCTTAACTTTGTTTCGAATTGGCCGAACTTCCTGAAACAAAAATTTGTTCTTTTTCATAATTTCAGTTACGACACAAGCGACGGGGCATCTCGTACGGAGCGGGGAGTGATCCTGAATCCTGGGACGAAGGAAGCCGCCCTGGATGTCTTAGGAACCGTCCGGTGGTACGACAATAAGGGACAACTCTACGAGATGTCCTACAAGGCCGGGAAAAGAGGCTACAGAACGATCATCAAAAAAGTGTCCTAACTGTGTAACACGCGAAAAAGTAACAAGACTGGATTTTCATCACTCGAATTAACTGTTAACTTGTAAATTATTGATATTTATATTATTTATTAAATTTATTCGGTTTATTTAATGTGTTTAAATGAAAAAAAAAAAAAACCGACTTCAAATTCCGATAGCCTACAAAGTCGGTGTCAATTTCAGTATAAGATTGTCATCAGCTTTGGGTCGGTTTGCTTGACACCGACTTTGTAGGCTGTCAGAATTTTCAAGTCGGTTTTTATTTTATAAAAAATTTTCGGTTACAATTTCCAAACATGGGTACGATGGGACAGATGGGTAAGTCTCATTGTAGTCTTTGAAATCGATGCCAAAATCATACACGTGCTAACAAATTTCGAGGAGTTCCCTTATTTTCTCATGGATTCCATCATCAGAACTGAACCAGATTTAAATGGGACCAATCCGGAGGTACCACCTTTCGATTAAATAAAAGAATCATCGAAATCGCGGAACATACATACAAAAAAAAAGAGTATTTAAATAAACAAAGACTTCTTCGTCTTATCGAGTCGATGGCTGTCTGTTCAGCAGGCTGTCAGGATTACGTGATAGACTGTTTTATGCGTCTTATGAGGCCCTTAACTTAGACTACTAACGGCAAATTCTGAGGTGCTGTGCTATTTTAAAATATAATCATTTATTGTATAAATATTAAGAAGTACGATATCCATTTAAACTATGTGAAATAAAGATACGAAGAATATTTTTTACTAAACGTAATTACAATAGTTAGGACGATGCAACACCTACTCATTATTGTAACGTCATCATTATCATTTCAGCCGAAAGACGTGCACTGCTAGACATAGGCCTCCCCCAAGGCTCGCCACTCAGCCCGGTCATGTGCTACTCGCTTCCACCGGATTCCAGCAACCTTCGTGACCTGTATTGTACAAAACATAAAAATCAGAGAATTAATCAACATAATTAATAGGTATACTATACAACAGGTGGGCTTATCGCAAAACAGCGTTCTCTAATATAACTCTACTACTACTACTACTACTACAGCCTATTTGCGTCCCACTGCTGGGCACAGGCCTCCTCTCATCACGAGAGGGTTTGGGCTATAGTCCCCACGCGGGCCCAGTGCGGATTGGGCTAATATAACTCATAGTATTGAAATTTATTCATGCAATATGCGCATAGTGAGATCTTAAAGACTACGTGCTAAAGCAATATACTCATAACAAATGACATAGTCACAATTCAAGTAGGTACCTACATGTAGTTGCTAAATGGTCACTTCTGACATCAGGAATCCTTGGCCAGTGCCATTGTTCTAAAACAAACGGTCATAACCGCCTATGGATTACATGAAATGTTACACCTTTTTGGTTTGCGGCCAGACTGACGATGCAAACGCACTGCTATTTCATAACTTGATTCGTGTTATCACCTCCCGTTTGCACTTTGTCAATTGGCGTAACATTCGCAAACAATAACTGTATTTAAGAATAAGATTTTGAACTTCGAACCACTATTCAGCTTCTTTGTCGTCTGATCTGATCACCAATTCACCATGTTCGCTTTGGTAAGTTTTATTCGAATCGAATTATTAACCTTTTCAGGTTGGATTAAGGCATCTATTATAAAAATGAACCTATTACCTATAAATATATTACTCCACATTATTACCTACATAATAAAAAGACGTGTTTTATCATCATCATCATAGTAAAATAGTACAAATAATCATTTCATCAGAATTGGATTAATGTTTTACATTAATCCAATTCTGAACCAAAATTATTCTGAATGAAACAGATATTTCATTAATTACTTCAAAATATATATTAAAACAGTGTTATTACTGTTTTAACATAGAAGACGAATAAGAATTACTTAATTTAACAAAACAATATATGCTTTCAAGAAAAAAAATACCTATATGGTGGCTCTCAGGCCAAAAGATAAAATATTTATTTAATAAGCATGTTTGTCGGATGCCGAGTGAGTTGTGGGCCAAGATAACCACAGAGTGGAAGCCCAGCAACTCCAGACGAAAACGCGGCAGACCTCGACGGCGATGGCGGGATGAACTAGACTCCTATTTCAAGGACTGGTCAGATGGCGCTCAAGATCGAGAACGGTGGAAAAAGTGGGGGGAGGCCTTTGCCCAGCAGTGGGACAAAGTAGGCTCTTAATAATAATAATAATAATAAGCGGATAGTTTCTTACGATGGGCCTCATAAGAAGGCTCAAGGTCACCCAGAGGTCAATAGAGAGGGCTATGCTCGGGGTTTCTCTGAGTGATAGAATCAGAAATGAGGATATCCGCAGTAGAACTGGGGTCACCGACATAGCCCGAAGAATTGCGAACCTTAAGTGGCAGTGGGCGGGGCACATTGCTCGCAGGACTGATGGCCGATGGGGCGAGAAAGTCCTGGAGTGGCGTCCGCGAACCGGTAGACGAGCTGTCGGTAGGCCTCCAACAAGATGGAGTGACGACCTTGTAAAGGTCGCGGGAACGCGGTGGATGCGAGTGGCACAGGACCGGTCTGAGTGGCGCGCCTTGGGGGAGGCCTATATCCAGCAGTGGACGTCTATCGGCTGAAATGATGATGATGATGATGATGATGGATAGTTTTATTCAA
The DNA here is from genome assembly GCA_963971205.1 of Aethes cnicana. NCBI lineage: Eukaryota > Metazoa > Arthropoda > Insecta > Lepidoptera > Tortricidae > Aethes > Aethes cnicana. The sequence continues at coordinate 11,082,558 of OZ020276.1, forward strand.
TTTAATTCAATTCAAATTCGTTTATCTCCATATTAAGTTTATATAATATGCATCTTTTCACAAATTTTCAGAAAATTGTGTTCATTGCGTTAGTAGCAACAGCATTCGGCGCTGAAGACGCAGCAAAGGCTGACGTGGAGATCGTTACGGAAAAATCATCGGTCAGAGAAGATGGTTATGACTTTTCGTGAGTATTTCTATGAATATATTGTTATTTTTATTTTTACAATATTCTAATTATAAACTAGCTGTACTCCGCGGTATAATCTGCGTATGTCCCATTTTTTCTAATTCCCGTAGGAAATTACGGAAACCCTTTCTTAGCCCTTTCTTAAATCTTTGATGTCAAAAAGGCATAGCGATATGAGTGACGCGACAGCATCGCTATAAAAACTCGCCGTGGGCGAGGGGCCTTTAGTGTTCCCCTAACTATACTCTCCAAGAAACCTACATGCCAAATTTCAGCTTTCTAAGACCAGTGAGTTCGGCTGTGCAATATCTGCCAGTCAGTCACTCACTCAAATCAATTAAATCGTTTATTCAGCAAATTGGCCACATAGGAGCACTTTTACACGTCAGAAAAATAATTTATCAGCACTTCCTAGACCGATTGCTTGAGAAGAAGCGCCGCACTCAATCAAGTAAATTAAGAATTTTATTATACTAAATTCATAGCAAGGTTATTTACTAGGAGTTAATAAACAAGGCCCGTTTCCGATAACATTAAATTCTTTATAACAGACAAATTTTATAACAAGAGTTTTGTTCTTCTGTTCCACTTTCTCCCTCTTTCTTTTCGATAGAGTTTATAATTTATTTTGTAAAAATTCACAAAACTAAACATCCCACTAAGGGTCTTGGAAAGGTAGTTTCACTTAAAAAAAGACACATTTGTTTTCTATAAAAACACTTCAATCTTCTCTTTAAAATTACTACCTGAAAGAGAAACAAGGATTTATTTTTATAGCATGCGGAGCACTATACCTGTTTAAGATACTTTTGAAGCCATAAAATAATATATTCATTGTACTTAATAGAAAACTGCAACAGGCTATTTGCGTCCCTTTGCTTGGCACATGCCCCCTCTCATCACGAGAGGGTTTGGGCTATAGTCCCCACGCGGGCCCTGTGCGGATTGGGGACGTAGGTAGGTAGGCAGGCCCCAATCCGCACTGGGCCCGCGTTAACCCTCTCATTATGAGAGGAGGCCTGTGCCCAGCAGTGAGACGCAAATAGGCTGTAGTAGTAGTAATACCTACCTACTCTTTAAAATTCCAGATATAAGCTGAGCGACGGCGTGTCCCGTCAAGAAGAGGGTTCGCTGATCACAGTGGGCGAGCATCAGGGTATCGGCGTCAAGGGTTCGTACTCTTACGCAGCACCCGACGGACAGCAGTACACCGTGACTTTCACCGCAGACGACAAGGGATTCAACCCCGTCATCCGCGCCGGCCCCGCTAACGCTCAATAAATTAATTACTGAATAAATCTTACACGTTTTTTTAAGCCAACCAACATAACAAACCAACTAATTGATTCAACCAACACAACCAATGCAACCGAATAAACCCATCAGAACAATTAACAAACAAACCCAACCAATCAAACAACATTGGTACCGGACGCGATCTCTCATTTAGAAGGTCAAAACACTTTTCAAGTCACTTATTGAGAGACTTCTGTGAGAGTCGTTCAGTCACGTGGTTCAGGGTGATCTGATCACAAATGGGCGAGCATCAGGGCATCGGCGTGAAGGGCTCGGGACGGACAGCAGTACGAGTACACGGGTCATTCTCAGAGGGCACGTTTTTTGGGCGTCGGGTAGAATAACTTTGTATTCTTGCATATATATGGCATACAAAAAATATTGGAAGGTAGTTTTAGTTTTATTCTACCTGTAGCAGTTGTAATTTTCAAGATACTCTGTTGAAAACCAGTAATAAAAAAAATTAAAAGCCTACTTTTATCATGCTCCATCAAGCGTACAGACTCCAAAATTTGGGACAAATCCCTTTGCAACTCGGTATCCACTACTACTACCTAACACCGGGCACTTTTTTATTATAGTCAGTTAAACAAATTAACATTTTGTTATGTTGATTGTTATTAGAAATGCTTGTATAAAGAAATATGATTTTTTCCCCGTGCGTACAAATTTATGACTAAACTCCGTCATTGGAAGCAAAACAAAATTTGACATCACTATTTGCAAGTTTACGTAGATCACTATGACATCGAGCGAGCCAGTTCAGTCTTGTCTGTGATACGGTGAGCGACGGAGGTGCGTTTCGCGACGCTGGGCGATTTTACAAACGAAAGTATCTAATCTCCGTATTTTGTCACTTGCATTGTCTAAACTCCGTTTAGTCATTTATTTTTCTATTGGTGTGATTGATTGCTGTACTATTTAAGTATAATGAATCAAACTATATTACCTGTTAAATGCGTGTAATCTCGTTTTACTAAATAATGTAATTTATGAAATAAAAAAATAAAATAGCTTTCTCCCTAGGCTCCGTCAAATAAACCCCGTCAAATATTTAGACGGAGTTGAAAAAAACGTATATTTAGTATCTAAGTGAGCAGTCACATGCAAAAAAACATGTTTTACATCACATTTGCTGCTAAAAGATAAAAAGCTTAAAAGATCTAAAAGAAATAATATTAAGTGTAACATGTTATTCACGATGAGTCAGGGATACTATGCGGTAACTTTCTAGTCCGGAAGTTTGCTGATAGTATACGGGTACGCGAACCCGGCTTCCCGAGCTACTGTTGTCTCATAATGTTCCTTCCGAGATAATAGTATCCTCACCTAATTCCTGTCCACCTTCCCCCCACATCCCGTCTAGATTATCCCTGTTCCTTCCATTTCCTTTTCCTATCCTAATCCGCCAATCCACAGGTAAGCCGTGCCTTCGGATGCATGACTAGGGGCGAGCCTAGTAATAAGCGTGCCGACTTTGCCCTGGGACCTGGTGAACCCAGATATATGGCAAGCCTTATCTCAGCATGCGGGGCTCTGCTGAGATGGACAAATATCCCTTGCTACTCGTGGGAACGCAATGGTTTCGAAAATAAATAAAAACTTTAAAAATGGCGGCGATGCGGTTCGCAACTCATCACGTTTCGTTTCCCATAGAGGCGGAAAGTGGCCCATGGAGAGCCGCTTTGCTACGATGAATGTCAGAGGAGGATTGAAAGATAAATTGGACGATGTATGTCAGATGATGCAAGACAGACAGATTGACGTGCTGTGTGTGAATGAGACGAAGCGTAAAGGATGCGGCTCCACGAATCATGGAACCTACACGGCATACTGGGCTGGTGTTCCCGATACCAGTCGAGGCTGTAAAGGTGTTGGAGTAATCCTTTCTGCAAGAATGACTGAGTGTGTGACTGAATTTGAGTATGTGAGTCCCAGACTTCTGTGGATAAGAATGAAAGTTGGACTCAACCGAATTTTCATTTTGGGTGTTTATGCACCTACTGATGTGGGTTCGAGTGGGTCCGTTAAAGAGCGCAAGGAAAGGGATGACTTTTGGGATTGTGTGAGAGATGTTTTAAATGAGTGTAAGCAAAATGAGAGAGTTGTTATGCTAGGTGATTTTAATGGTTGGGTCGGAATTAAAAGGGATGGATATGAAAAGGTTTTGGGCAAATTTGGTGACGAAAGAGTGAATGAAAACGGAAAGAATTTGTTAGAAATTTGTTTGAACAGAAATCTTGTTGTGACAAACACCATGTTTAATCACAAAAAGATTCATATGTATACTAGAGAAGAAGGATATTCGAGAAGTATGATAGACTTTGTAATTGTGGACGAAAGGCTGAAAAGTAAAGTGACGGATACCCGGGTATACCGAGGTATTGGTATCGACACAGACCACCATTTAGTCGTCAGTCGAATAAGAGGACTCTTTAATCGATGGCGGCACCGGGTATCTAAACAAGAGACTATTTTGGAACGTGTGAAAGTAGAAAACTTACAGAATGAGAATGTACAAGAAGAATTTCGTAATAAGTTAAATGATCGGTTTGATGGTATAGATGGGATACAAGAAATGGAAGTTTTATGGGAAACATTTAAAAATAAAGTGGTGAGTGTTGCTGTTGAAGTGTGTGGGGTATCCAAAAGAAGGAAAGGAAGAATGCAGAAGAGTGAATGGTTTGATAAGGAAGTATGTAAGGTTGTATCCGAAAAGAAAAAAGCATGGTTAGACTGGCTAGCAGTTAAAGCTAGTAAAAGAGTAGGACAGGTGACAAATGAATGCGTTCAGGAAAAAAGAGAGTTTTACAAGAAGCTAAAAGAAAAAGTGAAAGCAATCGTGGATAAGAAGAAGAGTGAGTGGTCAGATGCATTAGACCTAAAGCTATCAGATAGCTTTAGGTCTAATGTAAAACTGTTCTGGAAGTCCATAAGAACTGCCCGTGGAAAGTCGGCCAACTCGGAACTTGGCAAAATCAGGAGTGAAAGTGGAGATTTGTTAAATGAAGAGGAAAGTGTGCTAAAGAGATGGAAGGAATATTTTGAAAGTTTGTTTGGAAAAGGACAGGTAGTAAATGATGATTGCAACGAATTTCAAGACGATGTGAATGAAAGTGAAATTAGTCTAGATGAAGTAATGGAAGCACTGATTAGTTTGAAAGTAGGTAAGGCTGCTGGGTGTGATAGAGTTTCAGCTGAGATGCTTAAAGCTGGAAAGGGTGTAGTTGCGAGTCAGCTGTACCGCCTTTTCAACCTGTGTTGGAGGATAGGCCGAGTACCAAGTGACTGGTGCAAGGCTGTAATCGTACCGTTGTTTAAAGGGAAAGAGTCACAGCAGGACTGCAAAAACTACCGGGGAATCAGCCTCTTAAGTGTTGTGGGGAAATTATATGCAAAAGTATTGATTGAAAGGGTAGTGAAAGAAACAGATGAAAGGATATGGGATGTTCAAGCAGGATTTAGAAAGGGAATGGGATGTACGGACCAGGTTTTCTCCTTACGTGGCATAACCGAAAAGTTTTTGGCTAAAAGTCACAAGGTTTATTGCGTATTCGTGGACCTGGAGAAAGCTTACGACCGAGTGGAGAGGGATGAATTATGGAAGGCCTTGTCTATGAAGGGGGTGGACGACAACCTGATTCGAGCATTAAAATCTCTATATGAGAATTCTAGTGCTTGTGTCAGGGTGAACGGCGCGTACACTGATTGGTTTAGGATTGATAAAGGTCTTAGACAGGGATGTGTAGCGTCGCCGTGGCTGTTCAACGTGTTCATTGATGACTGCCTAAAGGAATTGAAAGAGAAAGAGTGTGGCTTAAGAATGAATGAGTTACTCGTCAAATGTCTCCTTTATGCGGATGATCAAGTAATACTTGCGTCATCAGCTGAGGAGTTACAAGAGATGATAACAAGTCTGCATGTGTCATTAGAAAGAAAGGGTATGAAAATCAACGTAAGCAAGACGAAAGTTCTGGTTTTTGAAAGAGATGAATTTAGGACGCTGTGTGAAATTATGATAGGGGGTAAGAAAGTGGAACAAGTGGATGAATTCATATATTTGGGTTCAAAATTTACTAGGGATGGAAAGTGTGATGGTGACATAGAACGAAGAGTGAATGCTGGAAATTCAATTAATGGGGCATTGCATGCTTTTATGACTAGCCACAAAGTCTCGGCAAAGGCTCGAGTGGCTGTACATAGAGGTGTGCTAGTGCCGACACTTATGTATGGTAGTGAAAGTTGGGTATGGCAGAAGAAGCACGAAAGTAAAATCAATGCTGTAGAAATGAGAGCATTGCGGAATATTCCAAATGTTAAATTGAGTGATAGGGTAAGGAATAGCGTGATAAGGGAGCGGTGTGGTGTGAAAGAGGATGTAGTGACAAAAATAGAAAAAGGTATGCTATATTGGTTTGGTCATATGGAAAGGATGAATGAGAGAAGACTGACAAAAAGTATTTATATGGCTAGTGTGAATGGAGGTGCTGGAAGAGGAAGACCGAGGCGAATGTTCTTGGATCAAATTCAGGACAATCTGATTAAAGGCCAGGTCAAAAGTACTTTAAACCGACGAGCATGTATGCGGAACGGGATGAAAGTTGAAGAAGCGAGAGAAGTATGCAAGAGTCGTAGCAAATGGAAAGAAGTGGTCTCTGCCTACCCCTATGGGAAAAAGGCGTGATATTATGTATGTATGTATGTATGTATGTTATTCACTAAGTTAAGTGATTGTTATTTTTTTTTATTAATTTTGTTATGTTTTCTACCATGCCTTTTAAAATTAGTATACAAATTAATACAAAATTAAAAGTAATAAATGCTGTTATTTTTCTTTTCAAACTGTGTTTCATATTTTATATTAAAATATATAAAATATAATTCAGGTTTTACTACCGTGTGGTGCCGGCCTAGAATTGCACCACCCCCTCTCTTCCCGTGGGTGTCGTAAGAGGCGACTAAGGGATAAACCGGAGGATGGGCAGCAGCGTCCTCCGAGCACTACCACCTTAAAACTGCGGTCGCCAACCCGCCTGCCAAGCGTGGCGACTATTGGCAAATCCCCCCCAAGGGATAGACTTGGGAAATATGATGCCACAACAACAGCCCAGACCCCTAGTCCCCGGCGGCCCTGCTATTCCTGGCCATGGTAGCGGCCATGGTGACGGCGGGGCAGGGGGTGCTATAGTGAATCCCCGGGTTCGGCCAGGCTACCAAAAACGACGACCCTTGGCCCTGGCAACATATAACTGCCGTACACTGCGGACCGACGAAAAGGTACTGGAACTGGAGGAAGAATTGAGCAGGTTACGTTGGGGAATCATAGGGTTATCAGAAGTCCGGAGAGAGGGGGAGGACATGATAACCCTGAAGTCCGGTAACCTGCTCTATTTCCGGGAGGGCGACCAACAGTCCCAGGGAGGTGTCGGGTTTATCGTCCACAAGTCCCTCGCAAACAATGTGGTGAAGATCGAGAGTGTGTCGACCAGGGTAGCGTGCCTTGTACTCAGAATAACCCAACGATATTCGTTGAAGGTTATACAGGTTTACGCTCCGACCTCGACGCACTCCGACGATGAGGTGGAGGCTATGTATGAGGACATTTCTAGAGCCATGCATAGCTCCAAAACTCACTTCACAGTTGTTATGGGGGACTTCAACGCGAAATTGGGCAAACGAGACGGTGAAGAGCTGAGAGTGGGGCAATTTGGAGTAGGGCGTAGGAATCACCGGGGCCATCTACTGGCTGGTTTCATGGAGAAGGAGGGACTCTATATGATGAACTCCTTCTTCAGGAAACGTGAGCACAGAAAGTGGACCTGGATGAGCCCTGATGGTGTAACGAGGAATGAGATAGACTTTATCATGTCGACGAGGAAGCAGATATTCGATGATGTCTCAGTGATCAATTCGGTTAAGTCCGGGAGCGATCACCGTATGGTACGAGGCACATTGAATATCCAAGTGAAGCTTGAGAGATCTCGACTGATAAAGTCTACGCTCCGCCCGGCACCGACCCAGCTCCAAAACCCCGAGAGCTTTCAGCTCGAACTCCAAAACCGTTTTGCTTGCCTAGAAAGCGACGTGGACGATTACAACGACGGGTTTGTGGAAGCTGTCCATACGGTTGGGTCCAAGTTCTTCAAGACCCGCCGTACAAGAACCAAGAAAATCTCAGACTCAACCCTTAAGCTCATGGAGGTGAGGCGTGAGATGACTCTGCAGTCTTCAGGTGACGCTAGTCATTATCGGCAGCTCAATAGGCAGATCTCGAAGTCTCTGAAGCGTGATATACGCCGATTCAATACCAACAGTATTGAAAAGGCTATTGAGCGTAACAGAGGCTCGAAGGTGTTTGCCAAAGATCTGTCTATTGGCCAAAGCCACACCGGTACTTCACACCGGAACAGTTGCTCCATTTATACCAAGCACAAGTTCGGTCGTGTATGGAATATTGTAGTTACCTCTGGGATGGCTCTGCAAAGTATCAGCTGGATGCTTTGGACTCGGTAGACCGTCGAGCTAGAAGGATGATTGGCGACGATACGCTCGTTGGAACCAAGCTTCAAAGCTTGGAGCATCGGCGTAGAGTTGCTTGTCTGTCGGTTTTTTACAAGGTGTATTATGGAGAGTGCGCTCAGGAACTTCACGACCTTATACCACCGTCTACCTTTTATCATCGGACTACTAGACGACGGGAGGGTTTCCATCCTCATGTGGTTGAGTTTCCCATGAGTCGTACAAAGCGATGCTCTAAATCTTTTCTTGTTCGCACTGCTAAACTATGGAATTCCCTCCCTGCGTGTGTGTTCCCCAGCTCCTATAATCTTGGTGTATTCAAGTCTAGAGTGAATAGGCATCTTCTGGGTAAGCGTGTTCCACCTTAGACCCTATCATTACTTTCCATCAGGTGTGATCAGGGTCAAACGCAAGCCCATTTGTAATAAAAAAAAAAAAAAAAAAAAAGCCAATTGACGAAGCTGAAGACCGAAGACGGCAGGATCGTCTCATCCAAACCGGAGCTGTTGGGAGAAGTCGAGAAGTTCTATGGGCAGTTATACACGACAATCCGAACACCCGTCGCTGATCCAGCTAAAGACCCTAGAGCTAGATTAACCCGACACTATACCGAAGATATCCCGGACGTCAGCCTGTACGAGATTAGTATGGCTCTCAAACAGCTTAAGAACGGCAAAGCTCCCGGTGATGACGGAATTACAGCTGAACTCCTGAAGGCGGGTGGTAAACCAGTCCTTAAGGCCCTTCAGACGCTGTTTAATTCCGTCATCCATAAAGGGAGAACGCCGCGAGCATGGAACAGAAGTGTGGTGGTGCTCTTCTTCAAAAAAGGTGATAACACCTTGCTGAAGAATTATAGACCCATCTCACTTCTGAGTCATGTCTACAAGCTGTTTTCGAGAGTCATTACGAACCGTCTCGCGCGCAGGTTTGACGAATTCCAGCCTCCCGAACAAGCCGGTTTCCGAAAGGGCTATAGTACCGTAGACCACATACATGCGTTGCGGCAGGTTATACAGAAGACCGAAGAGTATAACCTCCCCCTTTGCCTTGCATTTGTGGACTACGAGAAAGCCTTCGATTCGATCGAGACTTGGGCTGTGCTGCAGTCTCTCCAGAGGTGCCAAGCTGACTACCGGTACATCGAAGTGTTGAAGTGTTTGTACGAAAATGCCACCATGTCCGTCCGACTACAGGACCAGACCACGATGCCCATCCCACTGCAGCGGGGAGTCAGACAAGGAGACGTAATCTCTCCGAAGCTGTTCACCGCTGCATTGGAGGATGCCTTCAAGGTGCTGGACTGGAAAGGACGAGGCATCAATGTAAATGGCGAGTACATCACTCACCTTCGATTTGCCGACGATATAGTAGTTATGGCTGAGACCATGGAAGACCTCAGTGCTATGCTCGTTGACCTCAGCAGAGTTTCCGATCGAGTTGGTCTGAAAATGAACATGGACAAGACGAAGATCATGTCCAATGTCCATGTTGTGCCAACTCCAGTAATAATCGGAGGCTCTGCGCTCGAAGTTGTTGACCATTATGTATACCTGGGACAAACAGTCCAGTTAGGTAGGTCCAACTTCGAGAAAGAGATCAATCGTCGAATCCGACTCGGCTGGGCAGCGTTCGGGAAGCTTCGCAGTGTCTTTTCGTCCAAATTACCGCAGTGTCTTAAGTCGAAAGTCTTCGACCAGTGTGTGTTGCCAGTGATGACTTATGGTTCCGAGACGTGGGCGCTTACGATGGGCCTCATAAGAAGGCTCAAGGTCACCCAGAGGGCAATGGAGAGGGCTATGCTCGGGGTTTCTCTGCGTGATAGAATCAGAAATGAGGATATCCGCAGTAGAACTGGGGTCACCGACATAGCCCAAAGAATTGCGAACCTTAAGTGGCAGTGGGCGGGGCACATTGCTCGCAGGACTGATGGCCGATGGGGCAAGAAAGTCCTGGAGTGGCGTCCGCGAACCGGTGAGCTGTCGGTAGGCCTCCAACAAGATGGAGTGACGACCTTGTAAAGGTCGCGGGAACGCGGTGGATGCGAGTGGCACAGGACCGGTCTGAGTGGCGCGCCTTGGGGGAGGCCTATGTCCAGCAGTGGACGTCTATCGGCTGAAATGATGATGATGATGATGAATTCAGGATTTAAAGCACTGTATCCATCAACTCCATATCATATTTCTAAACTCCGTATAAAATATATCAACTCCGTCCCAACATTCTCAACTCCGTCTTGGTGAAAAAAACAATGGCTTATAAAATGTTAACTAATAGATATATATGAGGGACAAAAGTATATAAATGATGTAAATAGCTCAATGATTCGTATTTTATACATAATATAGCAGTAAATATACTGTACAAAATCAAGACAGAGTTGAGGCTGAGAACGCCTAATTCTGAGAATGACCCACACCTTGATATTCACCGCAGACGACAAGGGATTCAACCCCGTCTTCCGCGCCGGCCTCACCAACGCTCATTTATTAAACACTGATTAAAATTTACATATTTTTTTGAAATCAACGAACCAAGTACCTGACCCAACCACCAACTGTCTTAACCAATGCAACCGAATAAACCCATCAGAATAATCAATTCAATCTATAAACAAACAAACCTAACCAATAAACAAGATCGGTACCAGAGGCGAGCTCTCATACACAAATCCAGAACGAATGCACAGCCTAACCTAACCTAACCCCCTTTTTCGCGTCAAGGGTTAAAATAACATAGCAGTAGACCTAGTCCTGCCGAGCTATATCCGAGCGAGCAGATATTACTTCCATAATACAAAAAAATTCGTGTTCCTATGATAAATGTTGCATCCCATAATTAATGTTTCATTCAACCATAGAACGATAATTCATGTTTCCATTCAATAATATTACGAAATTAATGAAAACAGCAAAATATTTGACAGCTATGTGCGAAGTTGGCAATTTTGGGATAAACCCTCTTAATCACCCAAATACTCAACTAACCGAACCAATGAATTAACTAACCATCTAACTGAGCCACCAACCAACGCAACCATCCCAACTAACTAGTTAGCCAACCAAACAACAACCAATTAACGCCCCCTGTAATGGTATTAAAGGTATCACGGTGGGTATCATCATCAGCCAAAAGACGTCCACTGCTGGACATAGGCCTCCCCCAAGGCTCGCCACTCAGACCGGTCCTGTGCTACTTGCTTCCACCGGTTTCCCGCGACCTTCACGAGGTCGTCGCTCCATCTTGTTGGAGGCCTACCGACAGCTCGTCTCCCGGTTCGCGGGCGCCACTCGAGAACTTTCCGGCCCCATCGGCCATCAGTCCTGCGAGCAAGGTGCCCCGCCCACTGCCACTGCCACGGTGGGTATAAAGTTAACCAACTATGGATCTCTTTCTGAAATAAATGGATATTATTATTAGGTATTATTATTATTATAAAGTTAAATTCTAGCCAAACACTAGCGAGAAGTTATTATGGATAGGGACCGGTGTCGCTACTGTGACTTACGGACGGTAGTAAAAATTACGCTTCTTAAAATACTTTTTTTTTATACCAATGGTATAGGCAAACGAGCGCACAGCCCACCTGATGGTAAGTGGTCACTGCGGCCTATGGACAGCAAAATTCTATGATCCCCCATTAAGAAACCATTTAAGATCTCGAATGCGTTGCCTACCCTGGAGGCCTAAGATGGAATACCTCTGTGCCAGAAATTTCCCCGTTCCAGACACTTCCTTCCATTCTAATTTTATAAATGTGAAAGTGTGTTTGTTTGTTTTTCCTTCACGTCTAAATGCCTGGATTAACTTTGATGGCGTTTAGTCTATACTACACTACTAATACATATTTAACTATCTCTATACATAGTTTGAGACCCTGGAAATAAAAAAGAGTAATTCATCCCGCTATTTCCACGGGATCGGGTTTTCCTCGGGTCAAAGCATTTTTTTTAATACTTTGTAAATGATAACTATAACCATTTATAGTACTTAGTTATCATCAATCAGGTAAGTAGGTCATTATAATTATACGTGAACTAATTCGCCGGTAAATGTCTAGTAAAAATTATAATTTCATAATTTTATTATGTTTCACGGCGGCTGTGGAAGTGTGGAATCGGTTGCACGTTGATGTCTTTTGTTTGTAAACAAACCAGAATGAAGCTAAGGCATTCAAGTTCACCAAGTTCAAGTTCTTTATTCAATAGTTTGAATGAAAGTTTTGTGAATAAAGTAAAAGCTGTCATATTACACAACTATAACATTTCTAAATATTGACAATTTCAACCAAAACATGTGTACCTACTTGTTTTGTGTGCCATATTATGATCGTTATGAAGTTTGCTATTTTTGCCCGCGGTTGACATTTTCAACATTCATAGTTGTGCTTCATAGTTGTGTACTATAGCGGCTGATGACTGTTACGATAATACTTATTCCAATGTTTAAGATGAAAATATCTGATGCATAAAATTTATCAAAACAACATTTGACGTTAATAAATCTTTATTATATGCAAAAACGTCACATCTTGCGTCAAGATCCATTAAGAATCCCTATTTCTTATAAATCTATTTGGTTTTAGCGTCACATTATAAGCTTGGGTATAATATGGAGTCACACTTATGTAATACGTTCTCTTTCATTCATATATAGCTAGAAAGAGATAGGCATAGTATATCGGCCATAAAATAAAGTACCTACAAAACCACTCAACCATCCTGAGATCCAAACTTCCCACTTTATTGTGCCATCTTGTGAATTTTCCGTGAATCATTTCATCAACTTTGTTTTTGCGCTACAATTAACTTGTAATAGTGCTGAGACTTTCCGCTAGATGGCGTTTTCCAATAGTATTATTTACAGTAGTATTGAATTATCGTAAATCCGTAAATAGCGTAAATCCATAGCCACCAGACCCTGAGGTAAAATTACATTTTCAGGCTTCAAATACAGCAGTCACGTCTGTCTTAAACGGATCTCATTTTCAATCACATATTTGTCGGCTATTATGATAAAATCTGTTCATTTAAACTGATTAACTACCTAATAATCAAGTGGTCTTGTTACATATTTTTATAAGCAAAGTGACACTTCTTTTTGAAATCAAAGATGAAAGCATGTATAACGCTGTCTGATCTTTCAAACGTGATCGATGCAATTATTTAATTATTTTTTTTAGGGTCACAGCTCATTACACTAATTCGGCAAACGGTTCGGTGGTTATATTGAAATTTTACTTAGCATTATGCGAAGCATGGCAGTGTCTGGTCTATGATATAGGTAGTGCCACGAGACTTGAAGTCTCATTCACAACATGTCAGGTTCACACCGGGATTTTGAATTTCCTGTTATTTTTCTTACCAACAGCCGTTTTTTATGTAGCTGTTTGGCTATCATTCACTACAACTCTCGTGGTGAGACCTATACCTATAGTGATACCTATACCTATTGCGATACCTTTAAATATAAGTCTGTAAGGCCCGATTCCTATAACCATAAAACGCCTCGTTTTGGCTACGGATGGTAACATTTTTACAAATTCCAATTTTAATCATCCGTATCCGAAACAAAGCATTTTGTGAATATGGAGGAATCGAACAAAAGTGGAGTTAGCTATCACCATAGTCCAGTTATTTTTCTTTCTACGGATGGTTGAATGGCCGGAACGTTCCGTTTTACTGTTGGGGTGCGGGCTGGTCGTTTCCGACCTGCTCTTTAGGCTGGAAGCCGTCCTTGTCGGCGACGTAAGTCACGGAGATATGCTGGCCATCCGGCGCCACGTACTTGTAGTGGCCTCTCACCAACAGGCCTTGCTGTTCTGTGTCGTTCCTGTACGAGCCGTCCTCTTCTCTGGAGGTACCGTCACTGGTCTCGAATCTATGTAAAAAAAAAGATGTTTCATTGATATGGTAACTTGCGACGTTGTTTTCGTGGAGTACCTGGTGAGATGATTCTTGGAATAAAAAGGTACCAATATGTTGTAATACATCAAGAGTAGTTCTTTCTCAATTTGTAAGGAAACATATCTCTAACATTAAATTTGCATGATGTATGTATACACACAAAATGTTTGTAATCATGCACAGAAAAGATACTGGTTATTCAACAAAGAAACAAGAGCAAGATTTACAATACATTAACTTAAATAAATGTATCTAAGTTACAGGTTTACACAACTTGGAAGGTGCGTGGATTAAGCAATAATAGACTCTGCGTCAACGGCTTAAGTGCCTCATCGCGCGCCTTCTAAATTGTATCGTGCTGTAATGTATTGTAAATCTGAGACATAATTAAGTGTATTACTGCCATTTCAGCGTGATACCTCAAACTATAATTAAATTGGTCCAACGGTTTAAGCATAAAGAAGTAACAGCGACATGCAGTCTGTATGTACTTTTGCTATATATTATAATATTAGTATGGATACATTTTCTAATATATAAAATTCTCGTGTCTCGATGTTTGTAACCAAACTCCTCCGAAACGGCTCGACCGTTTCTTATGAAATTTGGAGTGTATGTTTAGTAGGTTTGAGAATAGGACGTAAGCTATTTTTCATAACCCAATTAAAAAAAACCCAAGGCGGTACGAAGTCCGCGGGGTCAGCTAGTATATGATATATTATCTGCACAGCTTTTTTGTGCCCGAATCAAAATAACCTTATGAATATTAATGGCTAATATACTGATTACTTACTCAAAGTGGTATGAAGTGCCATTGAATTCTGAGTCCTGTTTGATTACTGTAGCTGTGCTGTTTTCCTGCTGCGCCGCAGTGGTGTACGCCAGAGCAAACAGAGCTAACAGGGTCTACAAAAATACAAAAGTAAATCATCACACATTCGACTTTGGCAGCGACCTCGTCCATAAAATGTGCAATAAGCATAAACATGTACCTATGTAAAATCCCATTTCTTCCCGTTCCCCTAGGTATTAGTGGTCCGCTACACTCTCTAAAGAACAAGCATGTCAAATTTCAGCCTTCACGTGTAGCACTGTTTCGATAGCCAAAATACCATTCACAACAGCTACAACTATTACACTCCACTGCTGGCTAATAAGCCTCCTTTAATCACAACACGGTTTGGGCTGTAGTTCAGACACATCTTTGAAATATTAACGAAACGGATCCTGTTTCCTTCGAAACGTATTCCTCTATTGGAAAGCTTAGCAAATTAAAAAACTTACAATTTTCATCATTTTTCAGTTCGTCTGGATGTGTTGTTGGCTGGGCGAGTCCAGGCGATCTACTGCTTGGACTGACCACTTGTGGTATAAATATCGTCTCCATATTATTGACAATGCGACGTTTCCAAGTTTCATTGACAGAGGTGTTAATCACAATCGTGTTAAGTCTTTTCATCGCCACGGACGGCCACAGTCGACAAAGTTGTAGCGTTAAGTATACTTAAGGTCGTGAGCGTAGAGTTCAAATGTGCGCTACGTTTGCGATTGGGGTGGCGGTCAAGGTGTTGAGGTGATCCATGAAAATGTTGCGAGTTTGTCAATCGCATATTGTTTGAATGCGTCATTCAACCTACATCGATTGGGAACAAGTTGATTTGTGTGTAAACAAAAACGTTTCGGAAACTCGGCCTTTTGTTGAGTTGTTCATTTATACTTATCACTAAGTAGGTTCACGCGTTCCCGAATGAATTTCGGGAATCCCTCTCTAATTAATTAACAATTAGCTGTGTAGTCATTAGAACTGCTTAGCATAATATAATTATTTGGCTAAATCAAGGGATGTATAAAAAACTCTCCCTTTACCTATTGACTGACTGAGTGACTGACAGACGAAACTACTGGAAGTAAAAAAGCTGAGGTACCTAATAGAGTTGTAGGTCCCTTAAGGAATGTTCCTCTACATTACCTAAAGTTCTTACGGGAAAGGAAAAATGGGATCAACGCGGGTTATACCGCGGATGACGGCTAGATAAAAGGTTATAAATAAGGTTAGTGAGCACAAAACATATAGGTAGGTAGTCAGAATGGTATATCGATTCGTATATTGAACATTTTGAGTTTGTTGATATCTGTAATTTATATTTACACTAGCTTCTGACTGCGACTTCGCCCGCGTGGAATTCGGTTATCGCGTTCCCGCGGGAACTATGCGTTTTACGGATAAAAAGTATTTCCTTTCCCGGGACCCCAACTATCTCCATGTCAAATTTCATTCAAATCGGTCAAGCGATTGAAGCGTGAAGAGGTACCTAACAGACAGACACACAGACAGACAGACAGAGTTAGTTTCGCATTTATAATATTAATATGGAAATATAGATATGGATGGATGATTAAACACTTATTTTCATTTTCTGTCTTATAAAAATGCCCGTTTGTGGCCAATAAATGTTTTTTTTTTTTTATTTAATGTCGAATAATTTTCTACGGACATGCCCATCTAAAATTGCCCTTTCTGTCTTTTTTTTTTCATTTAAAATATATTTAATTACCTACTCATGCATTGCCATTTTCATTTTTTAATTACCTAATGCTTTGCCATTTTCATGAATCATTCTACAATTTTCTACAACATTATTTGTTAATGATATACCATTATGTTTTAAGCACTCTACCCCTTTTCTGTTTGCAGACGACCTAAAATTTGCAAAAGCAATTGACTCAATCGACGACACAATACTGCTACAGAAAGATATTGATAGATTGACATGTTGGTGCAGGGATAATGACATGAATCTAAATACAAAAAAGTGCTATCATGTAAAATTTACACGAAATACCAACATCATAACATCTTCTTACCACATTGACGGTGAAAAAATCGTAGAAGTCGAGCAAATAAAAGACCTGGGTGTTATTTTTGACAAAAAAATCACATTCATTCCTCATATTGAGCATGTAATTAAAAAGGCATCAAAAATGCTAGGCTTTGTAATGAGGAATAGCAAACCCTTTCACAAGCTAAAAACGAAGAAAATGCTATACTACACCTTCGTACGTAATACCCTGGAATATTGCAGTGTTGTCTGGCGTCCCCATTATGCAACTCATAGCTTAAAACTAGAGAGAGTACAGAAACGCTTCATCTGGCATTTAACGCGAGCTTACGGCCTGACTAACAAAATACCGTCATATCACAAACGAATAAAACACTTTCAAATTACCTCTCTATCCAAGCGCAGAATAATATTAGATCTCTCATTCCTATACAAACTATTTAGAAACCAAATAGATTGCCCCCAACTTTTGGAGAAATTTAATTTTATAGCTCCTAGTAGATATCCGCGCTATAAAATCAAACCACTGGCCCTTCCCTTCCGGAGAACTGTACTAGGACGCAACTCTCCCGTCTCTCGTCTTAGCAAACTACTAAATGAGCACTGCGGCTCAGGTGATATTCACTTTGACTCTTGGAGCAGGTTCTGTAAAAGCGTCGAAGATTGAAATTACGCACTCACTGGACACTACAAAATATTCTTTACTGTTTTTTTTATTTTTATAACTCTGTCTAATCTGTTCATTGTATTTTAGTCTTTATATATCAATACATCTATTTTATATACTTTTCTTAACGTCATTAACTTCAAACTGTTTGCATGCGGTGTCCGCCTTTAAGTAGCTGTGCAATTAGCTATAGAACCACTCACATGTAATATTTTAAGAATGTAACATTGTAACCGCTGTTGGTAGACCAATAAATAAATAAATAAATAAATAAATAATACCACTATTATTTATCTAATGACTAGTTCCTACGAGACGGGCTCCGCTGTGGAGTGGGGGTTGACTGTCTAATAAAGCTGCTGTACGAGACAGGCTGCTGGTATTCTCTCGAAATACAGTAAAGTTACAATACAGTACTCTAAAATGGTCTAAGAAATCCGCGGTGGCCTAGTGGTTCGACCTAGCTGCCTGCAGTGCAGAGGGTCAGGGGTTCGATTTCAATTCGTACCTCTGAGTTTAATTGTGTAAAATTTGAATTAGAATTCACCACTGAGCTTTTCGATGAAATAAAACATCGTGAGGAAACCTAGACTCATCTGCGAAGTAATTCAAGAATGTGTGTACAATCCACAATTCGCACTGGGCCCGCGTGGGACTACCCACTACCCTACTAAACTATCTCGTGCTTAGAGGAGGTCTGTGCCCAGCAGTAGGACGCAAATAGGCTGCTTGTGGATGCCGCTAACCTGGGATTACCTTGACCACTTGCTCAAGTTAAGATTTCATACAACTAATACCTGAGTTAAGATAAAGAGGCTTATGCAAGCTTGCCACCAACACCACCACCACAAAAGCCTATTTACGGCGCGGACTACTAGGCACAGGCCTCCTCTCATCATGAGGGTTTGCTCAAGTGACGTGCAATTTAATGCAATGAATAAATGGAAATTTTCTTTTCGCTCTTACATGGTCTCCGGTAAGTTTCCCTCATCAGATTTAAGAAATTTTATTCACATGGGTGGCAACAGCGAATCCACTACTGGGCTCTCATTTCGAGAGGGTTTGGGCCATAGTCACCGCCTGATGGAAATTTTCACCGCCGCCTATGGACATTGCGACACAGAAGGCGTCACCATTCATTGCCGATCTCGAGCGGGATATATAATCGGGAAACAAGTGAAGAGACACTTAATTGGGCTGGTTAAATATATCTGACATGTAAATCTATTCATGTATGGTGCCAATTTGCTAAGTAAAATAATGTAGTCTTGAAAATATATTAGTCAATGTATTTATGAGCTGACTAGCCATTTGCCCGCGATTTCGTCCCGCGTAGACTTGGAATTTGCGTAGGTATCCGATGATACTATACATATGGGTAATTATTGATATAGAAGTATTGACAACCCTGGTTTGACCCGTGGAAAACCCGTTCCCGTTAAAATATCGGTATAAAAAGTACCCTTTGTTATTCCCAGGGTCTCAAACTATCTCCGTACCAAATTTCACACAGATCAATCCAGTCGGTACGACGTGAAGGAAGGACAAATAAACAAACAAACAAACTTGGAGGATTTTTAAAATACTTACTAATTATACTATACACTAAAATATACTATACTTATTATACTTAATAATAATTAACATCCATTAATGGTAATTAATAATATATAAAAATAATAAATTAAAAACCGACTTGAAAACTCCGACAGCCAGCCGACAAAGTCGGTGTCAAGTTCACTTTAAGATTGTCATCAGCTTTGTGTCGGTTCACTTGACACCGACATTGTAGGCTGTCGGAGGTTGAAGTCGGTTTTTATTATTATTATTTTTATTTCGGTTACAGTTTCCAAACATGGGTACGTGAGACGTAAGTCTTACCAAAATCTGCCAAAATCACACACGTTCTAACAAATTTTGAGGAGTTCCCTCATTTTCTCATGTATCCAATCATCAGAACTGAACCAAATTAAAATGGAACCAATCTGGAGGTACCACATTTCGATTAAAAAAAGAATCGTCATCGCAATCGGTTCACAATTGACGGAGTAATCGCGGAACACACATACAAAAAAAATGAAAACAAAATCTTAGACGAATTGAGAACCTCCTCCGTTTTTCGAAGTCCGTTAATTACATTATTATTTAGTAAATAAATAGTAACTTACTATATATCTACATAAAATTATTATTTACTTGCAAAGAAATGAAACACTTTCCAAAAGATCGGTCTGCGGCATGGTGCCCATAACATAACGCTGGCAACGTTATCTCTCAGGATTGCTAAGAAAATCCTTAGTCAATTAGTGCGTAGATTTCAAAAAAGTATTTATCTACTAACCACTTTGTACCTACGCAAATCCGAAGCCACACATGCATATTACGTAAAAGGCAAGTCTGTATAAACAGAGATTATGTAAGCGCAGGCGCAGCACCCGTGCAATATGTCATTGTAACGGCAATTTCAATACGATCCACAGCAATATTAAGAAACAAAACATTTTGTATGGACGTTTCTGTGTCAAATCCCATTTGATTAAACTTTCCTAGTTTTTGGCTTTTGATTGAATTCGTAGTAAAAAAATTGTAATTTAAAGTGATGAGCCAGAAAGTTTTCAAATGGCTTCCACCGGAGTTGGTGTCGGTAGGTTAAGTTAAGTAGCGTAGGACAACCTGGTGAAGCCGGTGGATGCTATAGCACAGGACCGATCTGAGTGGGTGGACCTTGGAGTAGTCCTGTATATTACGAGCTCACGCGACTTCGTTTGCCGGGAATTTCATGCTAAATTTCCAAAGCACTATTTTTTGCAGGATACCTAATTTTTTAAATCTTTTCTAGGTATTTTTCGGATTTTCGGGATTTCTGGTATTTCCGTTATTTTTGAAGATTTCTGGAATTCCCTGGATTTCTATCCAAAGTCCTTTTCCGGGAATCCTCTAATAAGCTTCCGGGATTCTTCCGTGATTTTCCGGGATTTCCGGGATAGTTCTTCTTTGAGTATCTGTGATTGAGTAACAACCACTCAACAATCCAAACACAGAAACTTTCAGCTTTGTAATAATTATTATTAATCTTAAGATGCTGCCTGATTGTTTCTCATCATGATCAAATTATCCAATTCCAAATTTCAACGTTATGCAAGAGTCGGTTTAAATAGTTCTCTGGCATTGATAAATGAACCTTTAAGTTGTTGTACCGTTTGAGTTGCGTATAGTACCAAAAAATGGTCGGTGAAAATGTTGACCATCTTACATTAATGTTCATAATAATATGCAGATGCTACAAAAACTAGATTCTAAAGTAGCTACAAAGCTAGAGATGTTGAGTATGCTTTTTTGTAGGGACTTTATTTGTACCGAAGTGCCAAAGGTTACACCTTATCGTTTTCGTGTATCTACCGGATTCTTGTTTGAATTTCAAACGTCTATTAATTATGCGTATTAGCGTTATCGTTGTGCAGTGCTAATAAAGTCTTTTATATGGGGTAGTCATTTGAAATGCAAATATCATGTAAACACAAATGTTATTGGCACTTAGCTGTTAAGAATAATTGACCACCTAAGGTCTAAACCTGGCGGGTTGAACTATAGCCTCTCATGTAGGTCAAGGGCTCAGACCTTGGATCGCACCTTTCACATTAATGTGGAAAAAACCGAGATTTCCGGTGAAAGAAATATCGTGAGGTAATTCTACATGCATCTGAATAAACGGGTCCATACCCTACCTACTACACTGAATAGAATTCAAATTTACATACAAGATGCATCGAAGAGGGGGCTTCATTTGAAAAGATAAATAGGGATAGCGAGCGTCCATATGATTACTATAGCCTATTTGCGTCCATATGCCTAAATATTAATACAAATTCTATCAGTGTTTTTATCAAGTAGGTAATCAGTGTAATACTACCTATCAGTGACACACTATCTTCCTATTTAGCGCGATGATATAGTACTGATCTTCTTCTTCTTCCTTGATCCCTCAATGCTGAACGCGACCATGTAATGTCAATCTCCAGTTGCTCCGGTCGTGCGCCGCGTGGACTGCAGTGCATGCTTCCCCTGCCGCCTTCTTGAGCGCATCACTCTATCTCGCCGGTATTCTGCCTCTAGCATTTTTACCGTCTACTTGCCCCAAGATAATTTGCTTCTCTAGCATATTGGTATTGGCCTTGAGGACCGCATTATATGTCCAAAGAAGCTCTATGTTGGCTCGTAGCCTCGTGGTGGTGTTGCGCTCTTTAAGTGTGCACTCATTGGTTCTTAAAGCAGTCCAGGGTACACGGAGTAATCTCCGCCCACACCATATCTCGAAGGCATCTATCGTGCTGGCATAGTACCGATAATAGGTACCTATTACTGAATAGGCAGAAAATGTACTCTTTAGATAAGATAAGAAAAGATAACTTTATTTAAACTTGTAACCTTAACTAATACATTCAAGTGTCTAGAAGATAGGGATAGGGACGGTTTATATCCCTATGTACCATTACGAATAGAGCCCTTGTTTTGAATCGCGCTCCAGCAATTTCATCCAAGTGGATATAGTCCGTTGTAGGTACTCGTAGATATACGGCTAAATGTCAAACCATATTTATTGTTGAGAAAAGAAGTCCTAAAATTTTAAAGGTAAGTACTTTGAAAATAAATGTGATATAGTTTTTTTATGACTAATAACTGGCCAGAAAGTTCTATTACAAAGACATGAAAATTGCATCCTTCTTTATACGGGTACGATTGATCTTTTCAAAATAAACAACGATATACTCTCTATTGAACACCATAAACAAACACAGAAAAAGAAAACTGAATGGATACATAGTTTACAGGTAAACAACATGCGGACTTATCGCTAAACAGCGATCTCTTCCAGACAACCTAAAAAAGTGCTATAGGTAGAAGAAGAAAAATAGTTATTTGTTATGCAAGGCTGCAAAGTTGTTGTTTGCTGTGAGTGCGTGATTGAGACCCGAGTGAACGAAGGATTCTAGGGTTGAACCACGAGCGAAGCGAGTGGTTCAAATATAGAATCCTGAGTGTAACGAGGGTTTCAAGGCACGAGACAGCAAACGACTTTGCTGCTGAGCGCAACACAAAATTTTTCACCTCACGCGCGATTGTTCGGGAAGAAGACTTAGGTCGGCGCATGTTCGGCGTCACGTACAGTTTGTGCTAACTCAAGAGGAGTTAAATTCGTATCTTCATCGCTAGAATCGCTCATATTTTCTTTATTACTTCGTATAGGTATTCTAAATTACAAAACCAGCAATCTAAAACTTCTTTTTATTTATTTTTATGTTTTTTTTCCGGAGGTTGCGTTCCAAATCACTCCTACTCGTACTTCAAGATTCAATTATTCATTGAATACAGTTAAAATATACACATATTTAATATTTTTCTGATAAAACATAGTGAAACACACAGTACATCTGAAACGGTGTATTATTAATATAATTTTATTAATTATGATATTAAGTAAATTGAACCTTTATTTTAATAAAACTCTCACGACGTATTGCGTTTCAGAACGTATCGTTGTTTTTTTTATTGTGACAGTGGCGTCATGCGTCGTTCGAATTTCAAAAACACTTTCCACGCTAGCGGATAAAAACAACTTTTGCGCTCGGATATCAAGCTGCAAAACGACCACTTTCGAGCCAGTGAGGTGAAAACGTTTTTTTTGCCTTGACACAATAGATTTTTTAGGATCATTCTAAGTGGAAGTAATGCACATACTTGTATTGAATTTACTTTCAAATGCCAAGATATAATTAATCTGCGGTTTGTGGCAAAAAGGTACTTCAATTAAATACGTTTTTTTTTTCACTTTGACTTGAAATATATATTTACTTCTAAGATCATCAGAGCTTTGACATAATTATAATAATTTTGATTTTCCGGAACACTTGAGCAGAGATTAGATTACCATTAGTATAAACTATTCAATAATATCTTATTGCCCCTTCATTAAATACAAGTTATTGTATAAACTAATAAATAAATGCACAAAGTTGAGCTTCATTATATTATCGTGATCATGACCAGAATGCCACCGGGTGCTTGTAGGTAAATCTAATAATAAACTTGTTATGTTCATAAGGATATGTTGCACCCAAGTAGGGTGTCTTCGTTTATCAAACTTCCTTAGATATAATAGGATCAGGGCAATAGGGATGACGACAACTTTTTTTTCCTTAGTCTATCAGGAAGATTATTGAAAAGTATTGGACACGTATTTTTTCTTTTTTCACGTAATCAAACTTATACGGAGATATATTGAGTTGAAATGTCGCGTGACGTCACGGTTAGGTACGATTTATACCTAACGGTGACGTAGTTAGCCCCCACTCTCCAACTTTAATGCGTTTTACTTTTAACTTAGTTATTCTTTGTTAATTTGATAAAACAAAAATACGTGTCTAATATTTTTTTATTACCTGACTGACGGACTAATTAGAATTTCGATTTCTTCACCCTGTCGTCATCCCTATTGCGCTAAGATACCTACCGTTACATATAAATAAATATAAATATTACTTAACTACTTATTTATATTTTATTAAAAAAGTACATAATACAAAATAGCAATCGTTAACAAAAATTACAGGAATATTATAGAGGTGTAAGAGTCTACATTACAGTCAAATTTATCATGTATTTATTATTATTTTAATTGATCAGATTCATAGTAGTTACTCGTATTCATATATTCCATCCATGCAACAAATATAACTATAAATTAAAAAAATAAAACCCCTCGACTCATGGTTACCTTACCATATACTTTCAATATCATTGAAGTAACACGGTACCAAATTTCGAATCGATCGGACTTAAGGAAGTTAGTCAGATCCCCTCATCAAGGTAGAGAAGAGCTGATGATCTTCAAACGCCTAAACAGATTTTCATGAAACATGGCTAAGAACACTCGGGATAAAATTATCTATTACACAAAAAAAAACTAAACGAAAATCGGTTCATCCGCTTTGGAGCTACGACACACACAAGGACAGATACACGGACAGACACGTTAAACTTATAACAACCCTCTCTTTTTGCGTCGGGGGTTAAAAATACTGCAACACATTTTTCTATGTTTACAAGGTTAGGTCGCAAAATCTATTGCCAAAAACACGAATATTACACATAGATACATATTTAAATCCACACCATGCTTCGTCAAAATTAAACTATTAAAATTATTAAATTAATGTATTTAGGTGCACTTGCCCCGACTAACATTTATTATGTATACTTACCTAGGTGTTTTTCAAAGAGGTATCAAAACGAAATAATTCAATTTAGAGTTTTGAAAATTGAGATTGTTAAGGAACTGCGCTCGAGAAAGGCTCACGCTAATAGTGATTGATCAATCAATTAAAAAAAAATAGGATGAATTAAAGTGATTGCCTTTCTTTAGGTATGCTTTCGTCCAGCAGCCGACGTCTTGAAATGCTATGTTAATGATGGAGAACATAACAATCAGCTACTTTTCTCAAACATGCAATGAAATATTGATATTATGTTCTTCTTATTAGCCTGGGAACTATCACGTTTCAGGCGCGGCTAGACAAATTGGTCTATAATGAAATTTCATACAAACGTTGCAGGTCTAGGCCGGCAACTCACTTTTTTTAAATTTCCATTTGATATATTTGTGACACAGAATCTTGGCATTCCGCCATTTAAAAAAGCTACAAGCAATATTTACTCTATGGTTCGCTATGACATTCTGCCAATACAGCTTTAAAAAATCATGAACCATATTTGCTACATAGGTAGCGCAGTTTTATTTATGTAAAAAAGACAAAATATATTTTATATAAAATGTTATTTTATTTATTTATTTCATTGCATGTTTGAGAAAAGCACTATACATACATCGGCGGGGAACGGATAATACTCGGCCTGCAACTTCCTACTTCCCGGCCTCTGTAGTAATGTACTATTAAGATACTTTTATTATACACGAGTCGGTAACAAGTATTAAAATATCACAGTTGTATTTGAGTATGAGTGCACCTGCGGTTTGTGTCATAATTTAACACTTGTGTTTTAAGCCACTTATTAAATAGCAGTTGCATGAAATAATTATTATATTAGGAAATTCGGCATGAAAAGAACATGCAAACAAGTTATTTTAACTATTAATCATTATTACCAAAGGTATTTTATATCAAAGGTCATTTTTATCATTTTATTGTACTGTCGATAATTAATAAGAAATGACATTGTGACCGGGCAGACGTCGATGGAAAAATGAGAGATGAGCTATGAGATGTCCGATTGAGGTACGATCCCATCCTCACATGATGTCAGCCCGCAGGTTGCAACTTCGAATATATAAAATGAACGACCGCACCGAGTAACTCATTCGTTAGTTTGTGCTCAACACGAATACCTACTAAACAACATGATCAAATACGTGAGTTGAAAAATTTATTTCTTAAATTTTAATCCTTCGAATGTTGTGTAAATGTAAAATTACTAAAACCATTGCAATAGTGTCGTGGCCGGGACTGTGCGCTATGAACTTGCATTGTTTCGCAATTTCTTTATTTAGCTAAAAGTGATGCCAGATGTACAGATAAAGCAGTAAATTTAGCTGAAATTATAAGACTACTGGTCCACTGGTTTAATTGTACCTAACAATGAAAGATCTGTAGGCGATTTTCATTTTTTTTTAATTCCGTGCTAGGGCATGCTGTAATTAAAATGGGCAGCAAAATCATGATTGATAACCACCAACATTATTGAAAAAAAACATTGTTTAAAAAAAGAAAAGAGAAATCGAGCCCCTAGCTATGTTGGCACGAGCGAAAGCGAGTGTTAACATTTTAAGGACGAGTGAAAATGACAATTTCGCACTTGTATTAACCGATATTTCTTAATACACTTACGAAAAAAATAGAATAAAGTAATACTGAATATTATAAATGTGAAAGAGTGGTTGTTTGTTTGTCCTTCCTTCACGTCGCAACTACTAGGCCAATTTGGTTTAAATTTGTTATGGAGATAGTTTAACGCCCTTAAAATAACATAGGATACATTTTTATTCCGATATCTCCAGTGAACGGGTTTTCTAGGGGTCAAAACGGTTTCTTTCAATACTTCTATAACTACAACCTATATGTATAGTAGGTGTATCATCGGGTACCTACGCAAATTCCAAGTCTACGCGAGATGAAGTGCGGGCATCGGCTAGTTAAAGTAATAAAACGAACAGGATGAAGTTTAAAAAAAACATTAGGGTCCAGGGGCTCTATTCGAAGTTTTTTTAAATAGGGAAAGAGACATTCACAATCCCTTTGCTTGCGCGTCGAATAGAGCCCCAGTGCGCAAAAAACTACGCACACTCACTAGGTGTCAAAAAACAAATAGCGCTCGTTCGGAAATGACGAAGTTTTCGCATGCTACACAAGTATCAAAATGTTTACTTTTAAAGCAACTGTATTAAAAATAATATGATTTCTAGTAAAAAATTGATCTGTTCATCTTTAGGTAGCTGTGTTGTGCGTGCTCGCGGCCGTGTGCGCCGGCGCGCCCCAACAAAGTCCGCAGGACGTTCAAATCGTCAAGTTCGACAGCAACGTCGACGTAGATGGATACCAATTCGCGTAAGTATTTAATTTTTAATTACCAAATGACAAGTTGATGTCATACATAGTACTGGACCTTTTGATTGAAAAAAGAATCATGGAAATCCGTTGATAATTTTCCGTTTACAGCAAATAAATAATGATTGATTGATTGATACATACAAAAAAACAACAACATAAATTAACTTTAATTAATTTAAACTAAAATTAAATTTAATTACTTACTTACAGTCTAATTAAAAAAGGCTCCTTTATTGAAATCGGGTAAAAACCGCTGGTCAAAGGTTACTGCAGAGTATCCCTTGATGACCGGATCAAAATATCGCGTGAATAAAGTCAAAACTCGGTTAATTGGCTGCTCCCAGTTTTTTTCAATTTGCGTAAAACCTGATAATATGATGCATTATTTATTACTTTTAAGTCGTTATTTATTCCTACAGAAATAACAGTTGAAAACTAAAGTATTTAAATATTTAATTAACCATTAACAAATTTTAGACTTCAAGATGATATAATTTACAATTCAATTTGATCCTGACCATAGTATTTCACTGTGTTTTTCCGTCACAATTGGTGACATATAAAGAAATGGCCCGAAAAACTCCAATAATAATACTGACCAGTCCTGCGTAGTCGAGCAAAGTTCTCTTATTTCTTATTTTAATCCACAAGACACAAGATCCACAAATTATTAATCCAATTTTTATACTTTAGGTACGAGACGAGCGACGGAACTTCTCGCCAGGAGCAGGGCAAGGTCGACAATCCCCAGTCCGAAGACGCAGCGCTGACCGTCACCGGAGAATACTCCTACGTGGCTCCCGATGGCAAGACCTACCGAGTCACCTTCACGGCAGGCCCCAACGGGTTCCAGCCCAAAACCTCTCTCGGACAGAAATAAGCATTACTAAGCGACCCTTGACCCTTGTACATACTCCCTCTATGCAGTTATTCTACGCCCAGAGCCAAGGCTCCTTACCAGTGAACATTCGATCTCAAATCTGCCCTTGGAGCACTAGGATGTGGACCGTCATCTTAATTCTTGTGCCATAAGATACATGTCTGTACTTTTTGTACAATGCTTTTTAGGCACTGAAAATAAACGTGTTTTTCTTAAAATGGCTTTTAGTTAATTGTCCCGAATTTAAGTTTTTTGCTGCTTGACATCTAAAGTTGGCGTCTGATGTCATTAGATCATACCAAATCATACCTACATCATCATCCATCCTGGCTGCGTACCGAAACGCGCTCAGAGCGCTCACAGCACCTTGCATCCCTTTTCCTCTTGAAAGTGGAGTCCTAAGAGGAAAAAGGATGCAAGGTGCTGTGAGCGCTCTAAGCGCGATTCGGAACGCAGCCCCTATGAAATAGTCTGTCATAGGCTACTCAAAATCTTCAATTTACAGCAGACATTTAATATGTTATGTATCTAAAATATTTATCTCCATTCCTCTTTTTCTTCTATTAATAATTATCAGCAATTACAAAATTGATTCTAAATATTCTGAGCTGATATATTTACGAATTCAACAGGTTACATTACTCGTACCTCTTTTTTGCGACACTTCATTAAGCCCCACATGCACCAAGCCGTTAACCTCGGGTTAGCCTCTTAACCCACGTCATATTCATACAAATAAATATCAGTTGAGCGGTTAACCCGAGGTTAACGGCTTAGTGCAAGTGGGGCTAAGTGTCATACCTAAGTTTTTTGCACAAACATTATTAATTTTTATTTAAAATAACTTCCAATTAGTCAAGTTTACCACAAATCATACGCAATTCAGCCAATTAACTGTAGTTTATGTAAAAAACTTAAATAACCTCTAATATGATAATAATTTGTTATTGCAATGGATGAGCAATGTAAGACATCCAAGGCGGTCCGGTTTGTAGTCAAAGAGGATTTACAAATACAATAATGAGCGTGTCGGCAATATAATCTTTGCCATCAATATGCGTCGTTGGTATTTGAAAACAGTCTTATAACGTGTAAAAGCAAACTTCTGTTATCGAGGGATAAACAACTACTACTACTACAGCCTTATTTGCGTCCCACTGCTGGGCACAGGCCTCCTCTCATCACGAGAGGGTTTGGGCTATAGCCCCCACGCGGGCCCAGTGCGGATTGGAAACTTCCCACACCTCTTTGAATTACTTCGTCTGCATGAGAGGCGGTAGGTCGAACCACTAAGCCACCACGGCTGGGATAAACAACGCCGCTACGGAAACCTATACAGGGTGCTCGTGAGCATTGCGAGAGATTTTAACTACTAATTCCTGAGGCTATAAGAAGTAATAAATGTTATATGAACTTAGGTCGAAACACGTTTTTTATTTTATTATTATTTTCATACATAATAATTGCAGTAGTATAAACGTGCCTTTAGGACGAGCTGGCAACGTCTGATATTGCTGAAAAAAAAACTACGTTAGCAATTATTATGGGTCCGACATGCACTTGACCGGTTTTCTTTATATAAAATACTAGCCTTTGTCCGCGACTTCGTCCCGCGTAGACTTTGAAATTCATTTCCCGATGATACTGTTACATAGATGGTTATAGGTACCTATAGAAGTATTGAAAAATCGGTCCTGTCGTTTCGACGCGAAGGAAATACGAACAAACAAACACACTTTCACATTTATAATATTATAGTATGGATAAAATGATGGCCGAACATGCAAACGCTTTGAAGCCTCGAACCCTACATATGTATTGAATTCTAGGCCATTGTTATTAAATTTATGTTTTTCACGACTCCTTTTAATTCCTTCTATATATTACACACAGCACAAACTAAGTTTCGTAAACGCTTTTAAATGCCAACGCTAACGTTTCGACAAGGTACTTACTTCGTAGTGGATTCATCGACAGAATAGAAACCTAGTTAATTAAGGTATAAGCCGTGGTGGCCTATATAGTGGTTCGAACTACCGCCTCTCATACAGAGGGTCGGGGGTTCGATTCCGACTCGCACCTCTAAGTTTACTTATGTGCGAAATTCAATTTGAATTTACCACTGAGCTTTTCGGTGAAGGAAAACATCGGGAGGAAACCTGCACACATCTGCGAAGTAATTCAAAGATGTGTGTGAAGTCCCCAATCCGCACTGGGCCCGCGTGGGGAATAGTCCCTCCTAAACCTTCTCGTGATGAGAGGAGGCCTGTGCCCAGCAGTGGGATGCAAATAGGCTGTAGTAGTAGTAGTAATTAGGGTACATATTTTATGGAAAGGTGCTATCCATACTAATATTATAAATGCGAAAGTAACTCTGTCTATTACCTCTTCATGCTTAAACCGCTGGATCGTTTTAAATGAAATTTTGTATTGAGATAGCTAGAGTTCCGGGGAAGGACATAAGATACATTTTTATCCCGGAACGCTATTTAACCAAATTCTACGCAGGCGAAGTTGCTGGCAGAAGCTAGTCCACACTAATATTATAAATGTGAAAGTAACTCTGTCTGTCTGTCTGTCTGTTACCTCTTCACGCTTCAACTGCTGGACCGACTGAGATGAAAGGCATGGAGATAGTTAGAGTCCCGAGAAAGGACATAGGCTACTTTTTATCCCGGAAAAACGCATAGTTCCCGCGGGAACGCGATAACCGAATTCCACGCGGGCGAAGTCGCGGGCAGAAGCTACTTATTTATATTTAGTAAGTAAGTATTTTTTATTCATATAAAAAGCATTAGGTACATTTTGAACATGCACGATATCGTGCCAAACTGCAAAACAGTTGGTCGGCACTTTTGCTCTTGGACTTAATTGTATAATTATAAGTAACGCTTATAATAAAACGAAGTACTTGAATAAGTTTTAAAGCACCTATCGAAATTCCTCCAAGATAAAATGACTAAAATGCACTTGAAAACTTATAAGTGCATTTTCGTCATCCTAAGTATCTTGGATGAACCTTACACAGAACGTTGACCTGTTTTTTAACCACCGACGCAAAAAGAGAGGGGTGGTTATAAGTTTAACGTGTCTGTCTGTATATCTGTCTGTGGTATCGTAGCTCCCAAACGGATGAACCGATTTTCTTTTAGTTTTTTTTGTGTCATAGACAATTTTATACCCAGTATTCTTAGCCATGTTTCATGAAAATCTGTTTAGCCGTTTGAAGAGCATCAGCTCTTTTCTA
Organism: Aethes cnicana; assembly: GCA_963971205.1. Classification (NCBI taxonomy): domain Eukaryota; kingdom Metazoa; phylum Arthropoda; class Insecta; order Lepidoptera; family Tortricidae; genus Aethes; species Aethes cnicana. Next base: position 11,113,723 of record OZ020276.1, read on the forward strand.
GTCGATGAGGGGATCTGACTAACTTCCTTATGTCCGATCGATTCGAAATTTGGTACCGTCTTACTTTAATGATATTGAAAGTATATGGTAAGGTGACCATGGGTCGGGGTTTTTTTTTTCAACTATTTTGAATTAAGATCCAACTTAAGACAATCGTTACGCAACCTGGCGAGCACCTTGATTGTCACTCGACAGTTTGAGTACCTACCTTCGTTATGTCGGTTTTAGTCAAACTCAAAGTATGATGCAACCCGTAACCTTTTGCAGACGCAAACCGCCTTTGACACCGTAGTAAACTATTCACTATGTTTTTAAGATAATCTAAATAGTTGATTCGGTACGCAAGCAATTTAGAAGTAATCCTGTGAATTGTGAATAGTGACATAACGTTAATAAATTCATTGGTTCCAATCATGCATCTTGTTAAGAAGGCTCAAGGTCACCCCCTCTGGGCAATGGAGAGGGCTATGCTCGGGGTTTCTCTGCGTGATAGAATCAGAAATGAGGATATCCGCAGTAGAACTGGGGTCACCGACATAGCCCGAAGAATTGCGAACCTTAAGTGGCAGTGGGCGGGGCACATTGCTCGCAGGACTGATGGCCGATGGGGCAAGAAAGTCCTGGAGTGGCGTCCGCGAACCGGTAGACGAGCTGTCGGTAGGCCTCCAACAAGATGGAGTGACTACCTTGTAAAGGTCGCGGGAACGCGGTGGATGCGAGTGGCACAGGACCGGTCTGAGTGGCGCGCCTTGGGGGAGGCCTAAGCCCAGCCGTCTATCGGCTGGAATGATGATGATGATGCATCTTGTTCCGAGCGAAAAAAGTTGAAAAACACGCAAACACACGCAAGTGTATAAAAATAGATTTCTTATACTTCGGATCACAAAGTGCAAGATTTATAACATTGTCCTGTCACAGCGTCATTACCTACGTATAAAAACACAAAGTCCCCGCCGCGTCCATCTGTCTCTTCGCAATAAACTAAAAACACACTGAACAGATTTCCATGCAGTTTTTCATTAATAAATAGAGGGCATCATTGGGAACGTGTACAATAGGAATGACGACAGGGTGAAGAAATCGAAATTCTAATTAGTCCGTCAGTCAGGAAATGAAAAAATATAAGACACGTATTTTTTGTTTTATCAAATTAACAAAGAATGACTAAGTTAAAACGCATTAAAGTTGGAGAGGGGGGGGCTGACTACGTCACCGTTAGATATAAATCGTACCTAACCGTGACGTCACGCGACATTTCAACTCAATATATCTCCGTATAAGTTTGATTACGTGAAAAAAAAAAATACGTGTCCAATACTTTTCAATAATCTTCCTGATAGACTAAGGAAAAAAAGTTGTCGTCATCCCTATTTGTTGATTTACAACAATCCATGGTGGGGAGCTAGTCTATAACATAACCATGCCATATATTTTTTTAATTCCAAAATGAATAGATATTTGGTGCTTGACTGATGACTGGTACAACATCGTTAGGGTTATGATGATTAGTGATTCATCAATTCACCTTCAAATAGCAGTCAAGTCTACCAGTCAACAAAGACACTTTAGGTAAACAGATATCTCATTTATTATTTGTTTTTAAGAGGGTTTACTCCGAAAGTTGGTAACGCTGCAAATAGCTGTCAAATATTTTGCTGTTTTCATTAATTTCTGAATATTACTGAATGAAAATATGAATTATCGCTCAATGGTTGAATAAAACATTAAGTATGGATTGCAACAGTTATCATAGGAATACGAAATTTTTAGTATTATGGAAGTATTATTTTTTTTAAACTTAGAAAGTTTAAAAAAAATAATATCGCAGATTCCATGCATTTTAATGTTATCTTATCATTTGAATGCCTAACCAACAATTATAAAACGAGACACGTCAGTCAACCATAGAATGATATCTTCCTTTTTAATTCAGCAATATTGAGAAATTAATAAAAACAACGAAACATTTGACAGCTATATGCGACGTTGCTAACTTTCGGGATAAACCCTCTTAAATGCTCAGGAACAATTTGGAAAACAAGTGACTGATCGTCTACTTATCTACCTTTCCACACCGATGTTTATGTAGGTTACGTCTTCAGAAATATTATTGGTCTGATTGCGTTCGATTCTAATAAGTATTGAAACAAACTTGAAGAATGAGGATGTTTGTGGATGGTAAGTTAAATTAGGAATCCTGATTTAGGTGTTCTTAACTACTTACGTATTTAAATTTTACTGTAGTTATTTAGTACGCGACTTTGTTTCTGCAATGTCTTCACACCTTTTTATGAACGCTTATCCATCGTAAAATGGATATTTCAATGCATACTAAGTAAGTAATAATAGAACATTACAGACCTAGGGTGGTGAATTCGTAATGTCCCAGATCGCAGGTTTCTGTGTAAAATATGCGAATAAATATGCGATCTGGGGCTTTACGAATTACCGCCCGTGGTTTGTCAAAAGTTTTACATCTTGCCCTGGCCAAGAAGTGAGATTTTCTCTCCGCGTAGCAGGCAGGAAATCCCACTTTATGGCCAAGGGTGATGTAAAGGTATTTTTGTATCTAAGTTTTAAAATTAAGGAAATAGAAAACAGATGTGGCTGATTGGAGGATATTTTGATGAGATTTATTTACTTCCCAAACATAAGCTATGGATAGCAATACATTATATTTTGTGATGATTTATTTTACTAATTCATCATCATCATCATCATCATTTCAGCCGATAGACGTCCACTGCTGGACATAGGCCTCCCCCAAGGCGCGCCACTCAGACCGGTCCTGTGCCACTCGCATCCACCGCGTTCCCGCGACCTTTACAAGGTCGTCACTCCATCTTGTTGGAGGCCTACCGACAGCTCGTCTACCGGTTCGCGGACGCCACTCCAGGACTTTCTTGCCCCATCGGCCATCAGTCCTGCGAGCAATGTGCCCCGCCCACTGCCACTTAAGGTTCGCAATTTTACTAATTAATATTATGGAAATTTGAATGACAACCTTCATACAAGTCAGCGTATACGCCTGATATAAGTGTTAAATGCAATGTAATAAATGTCTCTGCCTAGGAAGCCTATATAAAAATATGCCTACAGAGTCACATACCTACAAAGTTTTTCCATTGTAGGTACCTACGCCACAATGTGAGGAGATTGTCAGTCTATATAATTACCTTGTCTCCGTTAATATATAAGTATGGGAATTAATATGTACACTGATATTATAAATGGGAAAGTATCTCTTTTCGTTTGTGCTTTGTTCACTTCAAAACAACTGGACTCTTTTTAATGAAATTTGGAAGACATCGGAAATAAGTTTTCTTTTCCGAGATATCCACGAAATCGTGTCTTCGACAGTCTAAACCATTTTTAAAACTCTACATATTAAGTCTACGCGAATGAAGTCGCGGGTAGCGGCTAGGTTTAACTAGAACTTTTAGTTTCAGAGCTCGGTTCGTACCCCAGTACGGAATGTCACGTGCCGCCATTGCTTGCCATTGTACTGAGGTCACTGCAGACTGGAGGCGTCCTGCCAATACGCTTGCGTTGGACCCATGGCGGCTGGCTGCTCAGCGTGTCACCTCGGCTGGTTATAGTTCAGCGCCTGTTCATCATATTATGCTGTTAATACGATTTTTTTGCTATAATAATAATTACAGGCGCTTCACTACATGAATAGTACAACAAGAGAAAAAACAATACTTTAAAAGAAAACTCTCATTAAATTGACCACATGATACCAGATTACGCGTTCGTTACTTAATGGTGGCAGGGCCTGGTGCTAGGTCCGTCCGAGGTGTACGAGGTGTAGGTGTAAGGCGGTGGCCTTTCCCCGCTAACCTGCCGCCAAATAGCAGTGCTCGCACTGTTGTGTCCCGGTAGGAGGTTAAGGCAGCCGGTGAAATTTCTGGCACAGATGCATTCTATGTAAGGCGGTTTTTTCCAGTAATTAATTGGCATGGACTTACTTTAGCGCGCCAAATGCTGATAATTATTATACACTAGTCTAGTGTAAAATTCTCTCGTGTCTCCGATCATGGAAATATCATAATCTGCCTGTTGGTGCTGTGATGGACCATGTACATATCGTTAACATACAGGCCACAAGGGAGACAAGTACTAGAACACGCAAAAAGGGGATTTTAAAGCTCCAATGAAATTTTTGTAGTGACGCTCGCTCGTGACATCGTTTTAAACAGCCCATAACTTCATGTAAGTTTCACACGTTCTCCTTTGCAGGTGTAATGCTCATAGCAGGTTTGATAGACGATGTCTGGTCAAAGAATAATAACCGTGTGGATACCGTGGCGTTGACTACCATCTTATGGCTGTTCGAGGTTAGCCTCGTGTATGTCATTATTTTTCTAAGAGTGCTAAATGCTCCGCGAGAAATAGATCAGCTGATGACTCTACTGAAGCAAATCAAACAGGTAAAAGTAATTATACATAAAATAAAAATATTGAAAATAATCTATAAAATATCTGATAAATAACCTAATCTAAAATAATGTATTTATTTAAACTTCATTGCACATACATGATGTATACAATTGGTGGACTAAATGCCTAAAGGCATTCTCTACCAGTAAACCACATGAGGCCAAACAGAAATCGATTTCAATTGGTGCATTGTAGCAGAAACAATTGAATAGTTTAAAACAATTAACGCTTTGGCATTTCATCAACATCATCAGATCAGCTCAGTGGTACCATTATTGTATTGTCATCCAAGTAACATATACCTGCCAAGTTTCATCATGATACGATAGTTAGAAGTGGGTTAGCTTGCAAGATTCCTTACGGTAGTTAGTGTTGTTAGTTAGCTACACGACGACCTAGTAAAAGCGTTGTAATAGAACCTGCCTGGCTGTGGTGGCCTAGTGGTTCGACCTACCGCCTCTCATGCAGAGGGTCGGGGGTTCGATTCCCACTCGCACCTCTAAGTTTACTTATGTGTCAAATTCAATTTAAATTTTCCACTGAGCTGCTCAGTGAATGAAAACATCGTGAGGAAACCTGCGCGAATCTGCGAAGTCATTCAAAGATGTGTGTGAAGTCCCCAATCCGCGCTGGGCCCGCGTGAGAACCCCCTGGTATAGTCCAAACCCTCTGGTGAAGAGAGGAGGCCTGTGCCCAGCAGTGAGACGCAAATGGGCTGTAGTAGTAGTAGTAGAACCTGCCTGGCAAATTGATTTGGTCGTTATGAAATAAGTACATTTTTTTTACAAAACCAGCCAAGTACGAGTTGGGCCACGCGCAATGTAGGTTTCCTCCTTAAGCCACCTAACAAAATCTATATTACCTTAATACCCTTCTTATGTATTTCCAGGTTAATAAAGGACTAAACAACCATAGCGCTTGCTCTATCAAAACGCAAAGAAGTTATAAAATTAGACTGTTATTTTACTTGATATGGATATACTTTATGCCCGTAACCGTTTACTGTTCATCATTATTGAATGACATGATCGACACATGTATGTACCTATCAATTTCAATTTATATTTTGTTAGTGGGTATCTTTGTGCGTAAAAACTCGAATATGTTTTCTTCCGCTTCTCGAGCCCAGAATTTAAGACCCCGTCAAGGCCTAGCCCTGCCCGAGTCAAGGCTAAAAATAGTCCACTCTGGCCCCCTGGCTATGTCCGTAAACATTTTCAATAAAATACCGCAATCCATTCAGTCTGTACAAAACGACACCCATTTTAAATCGAAGTTGAAACAATACTTGCTCAAAAATGCATTTTACACCCTTCAGGAATTCATGAATAATAATGATAAATAAAAATTTACATGCATAATTTGAAAACATAGTTAGTATTAATGTATCCAATTGTATTTTTATTCACTTGATTTTCTTATTAATATAAAATGTTCATTTCGCACTTGATTTTTTTTTCTGAGCTTATTATTACTTTACATATATTAATTATTGAAAATTATGAATACTAGTACATTTATTTATTGCATTTTATGACATTGTTAGTTTAATTATCTTAGGGTGCATGCAATCTTACATAATATATATTATTATTTAAGTTAGTTTTAAGATCATGCTTTGCCCTAGCAGGGTCCATGATGTACTTTTAGCTAAGCAACACCTGTAATACCATGGTTAAGCATTGAATAAATATGAATATGAATATCTATAAGTAGACCAGTTTAGCCCGGGTACACCGAGTGCATAGCCAAATCGACGAATTTGATTTATTTATAAGAGGAAAAACATTATAATTACTAGCTTCTGTCCGCGAATTTCACTTTAGTCGCGATAAAATTTCTCGAAACCGGCAATGTACGTCTGACTACTACTGACTTGAATATTCTCCGCCATCTTGAACTATCATCGTCATATCATCTAATTTACTGAAAATTATTGATGGAAGAAATTAAACACAGTGTATTACGGCCTTTATATTTATAGTTCGCATTCACGCCGTGTGTGGCGCCTCCGTCCTTCTCTATGGCTGTACTTACCGCGCATTGCATTACTTTCGTTTTTAATTATAAATTGTGTTTTATTCCTCGAGTTTCATTTAACAACAGGTTATGGGCCGTCCCGTAGACCTTATTTATGGAAAAGAAATATAATTTATCTCCGAAAAGTCGAAAATCCGAACAAAAAATTTCCACGCCGACAATGGCTGCGGCTAACCTACAAATGGAGAAACTAGCCGGTCGAGATAATTATGCGACATGGAAATTCGCGGTAAAGTCATATTTGGAGCACGAAGAATTATGGGAATATGTTGATCCGGCGAGTGAAACTACCGATCCGAAAAAGGACACGAAGGCTAAGTCCAAGATAATTTTGTTGGTGGAACCTGTCAACTACGTGCATATCGAAAGTGCATCGACGGCACGAGAAGTGTGGAAAAACTTGCAAAATGCGTTCGAGGACTCGGGGCTGTCTCGAAAAGTCGGTTTACTCAGAGATTTAATCAACACGTCATTGGATAATTGCTCCACCGTAGAAGAATACGTCACAAAGATAATGAGCACGGCTCATAAGTTGAGGAACATAGGTTTCAAAGTTGATGACGAGTGGCTAGGAACGCTCATGCTGGCGGGTTTACCGGATAATTATAAACCTATGATCATGGGCATCGAGAGTTCTGGCATTAAAATATCAGCTGATTTCATAAAGACAAAGCTTTTACAGGAAGTGAAAGTTTCAGAATCTTCCGTGTTTTATACTAAGCATAAAAACCATCCTAACAGCAATAATAAACATTCGAAGCCAAAAGGAAAAGGACCCCGCTGTTATAATTGCAACAAATATGGTCATTTCCGCAGCCAGTGTACTATAAAGTCCAAAACTAATAATAATGTCTTTTCTGCCATTTTTTCAGCCTACAGCTCGGTCAATCAGGATGACTGGTATATAGACTCGGGTGCTTCAATGCACATGTCAAGGCGATCAGACTGGATGTATGATTTTGAGTCACCTCCGATCCAGACGATAAGGGTGGCAAATAATGATGCGATCTCCGTGCAAAGTGTGGGTAAAGTAAATATACAGACCAGCATACGCAATGATGAGCATCTAATCCAGGTGAGAAATTGTTTATTTATTCCTGAATTGAGTGCAAACCTGTTATCGGTTAGTCAATTAACAAAGAGTGGCTGCAAGGTTGAATTCACTGAAACTGGCTGTAATATTTATAACCCAGAAAAGATGCTTATAGCAACTGCGAGACTAACCAATAGCATGTACAAACTGAATACTGTTTCCGGCAATGCATATGCAGTTACATGTAATGAGAATAAGGCTGACATTAGTACATGGCATAAGAGAATGGGTCACTTAAACTTGGCTGATGTTAAGAAGTTAGAATCATGTGCAGAGGGTGTAACTATAACCAATAAAGAGCAAAATGATGTATGTATACCTTGCTGTGAAGCAAAGCAAAGCAGGTTGCCTTTTCCTCATTCCGGCTCGAGAGCAAATGAATTGCTTGAAGTAATCCACAGCGATCTATGTGGTCCAATGGAGACTCCGTCTGCTGGAGGCGCAAGGTACTTCATAACCTTCATAGATGATTACTCCCGAAAAACATATGTATATTTTTTGAAAAACAAGATGGATGTAAAGTCAGTGTTTAAAAAATTTAAAAATGAAGTTGAAAATGAGTTAGAAAGAAAGATTAAAATATTCAGAAGCGATAACGGTAAAGAATATTGTAATAAAGAATTCTTAAATTTTCTAGCAGCTTCCGGCATCAAACACCAGACCAGCAGTCCCTACACGCCGGAGCAGAATGGGCTTGCCGAGCGCATGAACAGGACCCTGGTGGAGCGTGCTAAGAGCATGCTATTTGAGGCAAAACTGCAGAAAGTATATTGGGCCGAAGCTGTTGGCACTGCGGCCTACATCATCAACAGATCACCATCACGTGTTTTGGACGAGGTAACACCATATGAGAAGTGGACTGGTAAGAAACCAAATATCTCTCATTTAAAGATTTTTGGCTCCGAGGCAATGGTCCATATTCCAAAACAGAATCGTTTGAAATGGGATCGTAAATCACGCAAGTTGATTTTTGTGGGTTATTGCCAGAACACAAAGGGGTACAGATTATTTGACCCAAAGAATAAAAATGTAGTAATCAGTAGAGATGTGATTTTTATGGAAGATTGTATGAACACAAATCACACAGAAGAATCTATTGTCACTCCTCAGTTCAATTCAGTGTCCATTCCCCTGAATTCAAAAAATATAATCGGTGGTAGTAGCACACAAACTCCTACAACCCCAGGAGCAGCAGTCAATAGTAGCCCATGTGAGAATTCTCCGGATGTCACTTTATCACCTGAAAGTGATACATCATTTAGTAGTGTTGTGACAAGACCAACAGATGATGAGACTTATTATCCCAGTACAAGTGACATTGATGATTGTATTGATGATTTTGACAGAAATATCACTTTAAGATCACATCAGAGGGGAAATATTGGAGGTAATAATTTTTTGTGTGTTGCACCATCCACAGACCCACTGACAGTTGAAGAAGCCCTGTCAAGCGATAATGCGGAGCACTGGAAAAAGGCAATGGATGAGGAGTACCAGTCCTTGATGGAAAATATTACATGGGAAGTTACCACTCTACCTGCTAATAAGCGTGCAATTGCATGTAAATGGGTCTATAAAACTAAAACCAATGAAAGGGGTGAAATTATTAAATACAAGGCACGACTTGTCATCAAAGGTTGCTCTCAGAAAAAGGGCATAGATTACAAAGAAGTATTTTCACCAGTAGTGAGACTCTCTTCTCTGCGATACCTGTTTGCTCTGGCAGTTAAGTATGACCTTGATATATTCCAAATGGACGCTGTCTCAGCTTTCCTTCAAGGTGATATAGAGGAAGAAATCTATATGGTCCAACCTCAAATGTACGAAAATGGAAAGAATGACCAAGTATGTCTATTAAAAAAGTCATTATATGGCTTAAAGCAGGCAAGTCGAGCTTGGAATAAAAAGCTTGATTCTACACTGAAAGGTATGAATTTATTGCAGTCTAAACTAGATCCCTGCATTTATCATAAAATTGTTGATGAAAATAATATGCTTTTTGTGGCAATTTATGTCGATGATCTGTTAATATTTACAAATAATCAAAATACTACATGCCAAATAAAGCAAGAACTAAATAATAAATTTAAAATGAAGGACCTAGGAGAACTAAGCTATTGCATTGGAATACATGTAGAAAGAGACAGAAAGAATGGTATTATTTACTTAGATCAAAGAAAGTACATAAAGGAAGTTTTACAGAAATATGGAATGGCTGACTGTAAAATGGTTAAAACGCCTATTGATATAAATACAAAGTTACAAGACGATTCTGAAGGAAACGAAATTTTAGATGATGTCCCATATCAAGAGATCATAGGATGTTTATTATATATCTCCCAAGTTACCAAGCCAGATATATGTTTTGTTATTAATATGTTGAGCAAGTATAATAACAAGCCGGAATCTCAACACTGGATGGCTCTGAAACGCGTTATGCGATACTTACGAGGCACTCTAGATTATAGACTGAGCTTCAAGCGCAATCCTGACGAAACCATGAGCCATGGTTACTGCGATTCTGACTGGGGGTCTTCTGAAGACAGACGTTCGTGCTCTGGGTACACTTTTCTGTTTCAGGGAGGATCAATCAGCTGGAATTCCAGACGACAGCCCACGGTAGCTCTGTCTACGACAGAAGCCGAGTATATGGCCTTGTCATCATGTGTCCAAGAGGCTATGTGGCTGAGGCAATTTCAAGAAGACTTATGGCCACAGTTAAAGAAGGAAGCAATGCTTATTTACAGTGATAATCAAAGTTCTATAAAACTTTCAGGTACAGATGGGTATCATTCCAGGACAAAGCATATCGATGTGAGGCACCACTTTGTTCGTGATAAAGTACTTGGAGGAGCTATCAACGTGCAATACATACAGACTGATCAGATGGTGGCAGATGCTCTTACCAAGGCAACATCACACTCCAAACTGGCTTATTGCTCTTCGAAGATGGGATTGTGTTTAAGGGAGGATGATGGAAGAAATTAAACACAGTGTATTACGGCCTTTATATTTATAGTTCGCATTCACGCCGTGTGTGGCGCCTCCGTCCTTCTCTATGGCTGTACTTACCGCGCATTGCATTACTTTCGTTTTTAATTATAAATTGTGTTTTATTCCTCGAGTTTCATTTAACAACAATTATAACCAATTATATACTTACACCTTCCTCAAGAACTACTCTATTTATTAAATAAAACCGCATCATAATTCGTTGCGTCATTTTAAAGATCTAAGCAGATAGGGACAGACAGACAGCGAAGCGACTTTGTTTTATACTATGTAGTGATGATACTTACCATGTTCTCAGATCTTAGTTGCAGCCTGTACGTAGTATTCTTTTACATGAGTATAATAGTGGTGCTGTTAAAAGTGCAATGGAGTCTCACAGTCATGGAAATAATCTCAGCACACAGAGCACTTAACAGCCAACTCAAGCGCCTCCTAGAAAGCTCCTACACAAATTGTAAGTAAATAGAAAAAGAAAAATATTTATGTAAAACTTATGTATATTTCCGGATTATAACTAATAACTAACTAGCTCCTGTCCGCGACTTTGTCCGCGTGGAATTCGGTATTAGCGTTCCCGCGGGAACTATGCATTTTCCGGGATAAAAAGTAGCCTATATGTTGACCAGTGTTATAAACTTCCCCATACCAAATTTCGTTGCAATCAGTCCTGTAGTTTTCGAGTTAAATCCGGACATACATACAGACAATTTTTCTTAAAATCGTTATTTTGTGTTCAGTGTCGTTGATATAGTCCCCTCGACTTGATAGTTCCTTTTAATTTTCAAGTTTCAGACGCGACTTCTACAAACTTATTATTAGTAAAAAGAGGATAAAGATTTTTTTTTATTTCAATTATGTGAGTCAACTGAGCCAAATATGTCGTCAAGTCAAGCTCTTGATCTGTCCACGTACTAGACAGATTCACCTAAGCACGTATTTGTACATCATATTATTTTAGTGTGCAGTTTAGGTTCCGTTTGAATGGAGTGCCGCGGGCACAGATTAATAAAATGTTTTGGGTTGAGTGACTTTCCATTTCTATTGTCAACAGCCGCCGTGAACCCCAGCCATGGACACCTGACTATACGTCATCTCGCTCAGAGCTACGAATCGATTTGCGATATCGTATCTGAATTACAGAAGGACAGCGAGATATTCATGTTCCTCACTTTCATTCTAATGCTTGTCTACTTACTAGTAACACCGTACAATTTTATCGCTATTAACATTGGTATGTTTCTAGATTTTTCATCACATTAAACAAACTTTACTTTTCAATGCAATAATATACTGATCTTTATTGTTGTTTTTATTTTCAAAAGCTCCGAAGACGAGTAACAACGTATTAAAAGTGTTCGATGTAGTTGATCAAGGATTCTGGTTATTTTTTCATTTGAGTGAGTTGCTGATCGTCATTGAGCCTTGTCACGCAATGCTAAAACAGGTAAAATATGTAATGTACTTACTTATATCTTATAAATTATCCATATTTCTTGTCATCATTGTATATGTGTCAGTTTGGAAATGTTTTCGCCAAATAATCGTTAGTCGTTTGGAACTTCGTATCCGACACGGCCCCCTCCCACCGCCCACCCCGTGCAACAGACGGTGGGAGGCGTGACGAGACGACAGTGGGAACGGCGAGGGTTGCGCATGCATTGCAAGAAACACACTGGCATACGACAGAAATCAGCAAAACCTACGTATCAGATGACCGAACCGGGTGCATAGATATGTACGACATAATGACTCAATGGTAAAAATTTAAAAAACAGTCCTTTTCTGTCATATTCAACATAAAAAAAAATACTTTAAGTACTTTAAATAACATAATTATCGTACCTAATATGTATCGTAATGTTTGTTCCGATAATATTTAGGATACAATGATTTTAACGAACTTAAATATAAATTTTACTCGATTTTTTTTATGGTGGGTAAGGGAGACATGAAAAGGGATGAGAATGAGAGAGTAAATGTCTTTTATGATGAGTCCCCACGCCACCGTCCTGTTGTATAGAGCTTCTAGGGCGTGCGCTTGGTTAAGCTGTGCTGTTGTCAATGTCACGTGCTCCCCTGCCTCCCGCTCATCTCTTACCCCCAGGGAGGGCCGGGCACGAAGTTGACAAGCTAAAGTCTTAGGCCCTTAGTCTTCATGCATGCACAGAACACCTCGTTTTAGCTACGTATGGACAAAAATGTACAGATTATCTATCGCCGGGTTCCTATAGGTATCCACAAAAGTTTTGGCTCACATATGGTTAAACAATTACAGATTCTCTCTTTTTTCTTCTTTTTTTGTCATTGGTTAGGCAAACGTCACTGCGGCACATGGACTCCGAAATCCTATGCCCATTAAGAAACCATAAGATCTCGAATGCGTTGCGTAAATGCGTACCCTGAGGCATAAGATGGAATGCCTCTGTGCCAGAAATTTCACCGGCTGCCTTAACCCCCTACCGGAACACAACAGTGCGAGCACTGCTATTTGCCGGCAGGTTAGCGGAGCAAGACGGAAATACCACCCCGGACGGACCTAGCACCAGACCCTCATCATCATCATTTCAGCCGAAAGACGTCCACTGCTGGACATAGGCCTCCCCCAAGGCTCGCCACTCAGACCGGTCCTGTGCTACTTGCTTCCACCGGTTTCCCGCGACCTTCACGAGGTAGTCGCTCCATCTTGTTGGAGGCCTACCGACAGCTCGTCTCCCGGTTCGCGGGCGCCACTTGAGAACTTTCCGGCCCCATCGGCCATCAGTCATGCGAGCAATGTGCCCCGCCCACTGCCACTTGAGGCTCGCAATTCTTCGGGCTATGTTGGTGACCCTAGTTCTACTGAGGATATCCTTATTTCTGATTCTATCACGCAGAGAAACCCCGAGCATAGCCCTCTCCATTGCCCTCCAGCACCAGGCCCTAACACTAACAAATTCTCTATGTCCCATATTACTTTAAACTATCCGTAGCCAAAATGAGGAATGAATCAGGCGTAAGTACATGTTTTGTTTTATGTTAGACGGAGAGTACTCATCATATGCTGAGTCGCTTAATGCGTCAGGTGGGAGCAAGCAACGAGCGTATATCCAGGGAGCTGGATCTATTCCTGCTGGAAGTGCAGACGAGGCGTCCTGTGCTGACTCCGATGGGAATGTTCACCATATCGAGACAAATATTCATTTCGGTAATTACTCCTATTGCTCTCATCTCACACGAGGAGTGCTGGTAAAAGGTTCCATCCAGAATTTCATCACAGGTTTAATTTCGCACTTATCCTTGAATTGCTTGCGACGTTTTACTTCATAGTATCTACAACTCAATTTAATTAATAGATAACACTTTTTAATAGATAACACTTTTATTAATAATTACTTTACTGGTCATTAAAAATATTATGTACTTAGTTGAATGGAGATATTCACGTGAGCTTTCTTAGAACCGGTTCCTATTTCAACAACACGCTTCATTTTGGCAACGGATGGCCAAAATTTGATATTTGCTCCTTTATTCGTAAAATATTAGCCATCTGTAGCCGAAATGAGGATTTTTATGAATATAGGAACCCGGCGTTAAACGACGAGTGACCACTAAGTTTTTTATAAATTCAAACTCTAATTTGATATAGAGGACTTAAATTTTTATAAGGATGAAGTAGAATCTAGACTATCGCCATCATCATTTCAGCCAAAAGGCGTCCAGTAGTGGACATATCGTGTAGGAGGCCTATAATATCGACATCCATAGCAATGTTAAAAATTAAAAAGTACTTAACGCTCTCTGTCTGTCTGTCTATTACCTCTTCACTTGGGATGGCAATTTAATATTAGACCGAGTCTCAAACAAGGACAAAAGCTACTTACTGCAACGAATTCCACGCGGATGAAATCGCGGGCAGAAGTTTATAAAATTATAACTAACCCAACATGCCCACTGGGTCATTTTTGACCCAATGAAACTGTTAAAACGAACGGTTCAGGTTTTCGAGATGTTTTCACTTGGCAAAATATGGTACTGGGCATATGGGCTAAACTAAGATTCATGTAATTGTTCACAGATCATCAGCTGGGTTGCAACTTACGTGATTATCATAGTGCAGATGCAAACGGTGTTGGAAGTGGTTTAGTCATTGGAATAAATAAGCTTTCATGTTTACAACGGTTTATTATGGACAATTTGTTAGGATTTAGTATAACTATACTTTATCGCGTATCTAATCGGCAACGACGAGTATGTTGGCATGTTTTGATTAATTTGTGAAAATTAAATTAAGAATTAATTAAACTTGTTTTTTTATTACCTACATTTTTGAATTCATTCTAAGTCATATGTGTTCATTGTTAAAATTTTGTAAGTATGTATTACTATATAATTCACAACATTGTAGTTAAAATTAAAATTAAAAAAACTCCTCATTCTAAAAGGGCATAAATAAGTACATAACCGCCTTCCGCGCATAGAATTTGGTTAGAATTACAATTACGTCAATTGTTCGTCACCCCACCAGTGACCACTAAAACACGATTTTATCTAAAAGTAATAATTAAGTAAAAATAATCCAAGATCTAAAATGCCGCCAAACTTGCAGATTTGCACGATAATTGTACCTGTAAAACATGACGTAATACTTGAAAAAATAGATAGGTAAATAAGATACCTACTGAACTACAATCAATAGCAATGAAAACGGGTCACTTTGTACGGAAAATCCTATATAAAGTGACCCGTTTTCATGTTGAGTGTACTTTCAAAAGAATAGAAAAAACCGGCCAAGTGCGTGTCGGGCCACGCGCAAATTATAGGGTTCCGAAGTTGAGGATGCCCAGAGTACCTTTCTAAGACTTATTAGCATCTAGCTAGCCTGTGGTATGACGTGCCCGCCCGACGCCCCTGCCGCTCGAGAAAAATTATCATCGTTGGTCGACTATTACTCGTAAGTTTGTACAGCCTACTTAGCTCTGATAGTTTTCCTTTCAACTACGTTATATATGCCACAACCGTGATTTTTTTCAGCCATCCAAATACCACCATTTAGCTGGCAGGGGGGGGGGGACACGTGACTCTAACAAAAAATAGCACTTTAAAGCTTAATATTTCACAAACGCATCACTTAATCAAAAAATGGTTTTAACAAACCCACAATATTTTTTAAGACCTATTCAACTATATGCCGCACTATGGGGTACGCAAGAAAAAAAAATTACATCCCCACTTTACGAGTAGGGGAGGTACCCTATAAAAAAATATATTTCAAAATTTTATTGTACCACTTTGTCAGCGTAACTAATATGCATATTCATGCCAAATTACAGCTCTCTAGACCTAATCATCTCCGAGCAATAGTCCGGACAGACGGACGGACGGACGGACGGACGGACGGACGGACGGACGGACATGGCGAAACTATAAGGGTTCCTTGTGGACTTCGGAACCCTAAAAAGGTTTTCCAATGTACGAGAAATAAGTAAATCACGCGCGTTGCGTAGTGTGTGTTTATCACACATAGTGAACTGGCCCATTTTAATAGTTAATTCTCAGTAAATATTCTACTCCTATTTATGAAGTTGTTAAACTAAGATTAAGTGGTTATCACCTTGTCAAAACAATACAATGATTTATTATTGTACCTTTATTACCTACATCTTTTATTCATTTGATTGCTTCCAAGTACTTACACATCTTTACGGTGTGCTTTCACAAGAATATTAATAACGGTTGCTGACAGAAGCTCATGGTGATCTTCGTAACTAATCACACAAATGATTAAAAATTCCAAATATAAAAGTAATCATGCAAGGTACCTAATTGATATAATGTCGCAATCAAGAGACGGGACTGATGAGCTCCAAATTGACCCCGAACCCGAACCCCTTTGTGGTATAATCAAACAAAAAAGCCCCCATAATATTTTCGAAAACGGACATACGAGTAGCCATCGTATTGTGGACCTCCGTACCTACTAGGACAAAAGGCTCGAAATTTTAGATACGCCTCTAATTTACTTATCTCTCGAAAATGTTACATACTTACTACTTACTACAGCCTATTTGCGTCCCACTGCTGGGCACAGACCTCCTCTCACCAAGGGAGGGTCGAAAATGTTACCAGTAGATATATATACAGGGTCAAGCAAAGCCGATTCTGTGGGTAAAATATCGTCAGAACGTTTTGCTGGACCCTATATATAGGTATATCCTAAGGCAGTAAACATATCGTTACTTAAAATACTATAAAACCCTTATTTTGCAAGAAAATAAATGCTCATCAATTAATTTTCACGTTATAGAAACTGTAGAATGCATAGAAGTGCGTGTCCCGCCGATGCTGCGCGTGATACTTCAAGTGTCGCAGGCGGTGGGCGCTGCGCCGGTGCGCCTGCGTCGAGTGCGCGGCAAATGGCTGGTCTCAGTAGCGCCCCGGAAAGCGTATCTACAGGCCCTTCTCACAGTTGTCACCAGTAAGTAAACAATGGTATAAATATTTTTTACTTAGTCTCCGACCCATCTGACAAAAAACTTCTAGAGGGGAGATACATGTGGGCAACTATGTTTTACTATTATTATATTCAGAGTGATAGTCAGTTGTTGCGTTGAAATTGAAGCGAGGCATTATTTTTATTACGTACCTGCGATGGCTGAAAGTCATACATAAATTACTAGGTACTTTAACAAAACTAAACACACTTTCATCCTCCTAAGGGACGACGAACGCAATAAAAAAAAGCCTATGTCATATTCCTCGGGTGTAAATCTATCGATAGGAACATATGAACCTATGTTTTAGACATTCCAGGGCAAAGTCATTATTCGTTTACAAATCATTATTATTTTTCCCGTACTTTCTGAAACTGCAAGTAGCACAGGACCGGTCTGAGTGGCGAGCCTTGGGGGAGGCCTATGTCCAGCAGTGGACGTATTTTAGCTGAAATGATGATGATGATTTTCTGAAACACTGATATTATGTTAGTTTCACGAGCACAGCTAGCAATGGGGACGATCGTTTCTTTGCTCACTAGTTGGCGCCACTGTTGACTAAGGTCCAGAGGTATAGCTGTCAAAGGCGACTTTGTAAGATCGACGACGAAATAAAGTTTTAAATCTTGAATCTCATTAAGTTTATTAATTATAAGTAACTATCATCATATCGAGTAGCTATGCCGCAATGTTGTGTAGTTCCGTTTTGTTCGGATTTATTTTATTTTATTTCAAAGCGTTCACATTCATCGCCAAATAATCCATATTTGCGATAATTTCACGAAGGAGATCACTTTTCAACAGGTAAAATTAAAGAAATTATAATGTATATCACGAAGCCCGCCAAAACCAGTGAAAAGTGGATGTTATTGGACCTCACGCGACACTAGCGCCTCTAGTGGCAAATTCACACGCGATAGCTCCCATTGTGGCGTCGGCGAACCGGGAGGCGAGCTGTCAGTAGGCCTCCAACAAGATGCAGCGACGACCTCGTGAAAGTCGCGGGAAATCGGTGGAAGCAAGTCAGGACTGTTGACAGACAGGACCGGTCTGAGCTGCGAGCCTCTTTGTCCAGCAGTGGTCGTCTTTCTGCTGAAATGATGATGATGATGATGAGCTAGCAACTTTTAAATAATTCGCATTTTCCCCTTAGGTATATCAGTTATGGTTTCCGTGCTATTGAAAGTTGTCGACGATTACCAGCGGATTAAAGGTCCGCAGAAAGCGAATTTTTTAATCCTAATTATGTGCTGTGAAGGGATACTAACTGTACTCATATATATATTTATGTGCAAAAATGCAACGAGTAAAGTGAGGCGGCTTCTTCCATTGCTACAGCACACGCATAAGGTAAGTACCTACTAGAAAAATATCCTATCCTAAAATATCGTTTGAAATACAAATGTGTGTTGGTATTTTCAAGTAAATAGTAGGTACTCAAATATTCAGCTTTCGGAATAGGGATGACGACAGGGTGAAGAAATCGAAATTCTAAATAGTCCGTCAGTCAGGTAATAAAAAAATATTAGACACGTATTTTTTTGTTTTATCAAATTAACAAAGAATGACTAACTTAAAACGCATTAAAGTTGGAGAGGAGGGGCTAACTACGTCACCGTTAGGTATAAATCGTACCTAACCGTGACGTCACGCGACATTTCAACTCAATATATCTCCGTATAAGTTTGATTACGTGAAAAAAGAAAAAATACGTGTCCAATACTTTTCAATAATATTCCTGATAGACTAAGGAAAAAAAGTTGTCGTCATCCCTATTAAGTAGATAATGTATTTTTGAAGTATTTTAATTACAGTGTATGCTGTTGGTTTTTAAATAAATCAATCATATTAAATAAATACTTAAATAAGATAATATTACCTAATGCAACAGAAAGTTCATCCATTTCCTTTCAGATAAAAACAAGCATTAACCACTATGTTTCCGATTCACCGGATAGATATGTTTTTGGTTTCTTGGTACTGTACATAATTTGGATCAGCGCGATCAACTTCACAACTCTATATATGGAAATAGCATCCATAATTTTGAAACAAGGTAATTAATTACAGTACATGGCAAGTTAACTTTACCATTCCCTAAATCCCTAATTATACATTAAAATGTCAAGTTGCTTTTTGACGTCGTCTTATAAATCGATGAACGCCGGCTGCGCGCACGATAAATCGTGTCTCAATAAGTAACGTTCCGCCTGAACGCGAAAGCGAGAGCGCGGAACAAGCGATAGAGAGGCACGATCGGCCCAAGCGTGACGTTATAACGTAAAATTATCGTCCGTAAACCGACTTTACAGATAACCAATTTTTTTATTTATGTTTTTAGATATACTGCATAGTTTGTTTCTAGCCGTGTTCTATCAGAATATAATAATTGCAATGAAACAACTGCAGTGGGTCGCGATCGTGGCGGAGGTCAGTTCGACACTCACCGCCATCAATGACCGTCTGGAGCTTCTACTTCAAAGTAAGTTTCAACACCAACGTCTTATAATTTATAATCTATACATCTAGGTATATACCCTAACAATAAGCCTGGGTTGTAAAGTTGACGGACTGCTGGTCGTTAAATATGGCCGCCGAGCTGTCATTCCATTCAGAAACGTCATTTTATCCCATAGTAAAATATTTAACGTTAACTTTGAATCAACCCACCGTAAGG
The DNA here is from genome assembly GCA_963971205.1 of Aethes cnicana. NCBI lineage: Eukaryota > Metazoa > Arthropoda > Insecta > Lepidoptera > Tortricidae > Aethes > Aethes cnicana. Next base: position 11,133,458 of record OZ020276.1, read on the forward strand.
GTGAGTTGATTCATGAATATTTGACAGACTCCTGGTCGTTAAATATGGCCGCCGAGCTGTGATTCCATACAGAAACGTCATTTTATCCTAATAGCAATATATTTAACGTTAACGTTAACTTTAACGGACGGTCTGAATCAATCCACTCTAAGGGTAGGTTGATTCAAACCGTCCGTTAAAGTTAACGTTAACGTTAAGTATTTTACTATGGGACAAAATGACGTTTCTGTATGGAGTGACAGCTCGTCGGCCATATTAAACGACCAGGAGTTCGTTAATTATGCATGAATCGACTCACCCTAAGTCTGTAGAAAATTCGAGTAACTTGAAAATTAAAACGATCAAGTTGAAGGGATAAGGGATATACAAGCAGTAGGTATTTACTGGACACAAAACACTGATTTACTTACTTCGCACTGGTACCTATGGGAAAACCATGTCAAAGCCTGTAGAAGTCTTAATTATGGTGCAGAATCATAATTCTTTCTTACATATCCAACTTTCATACACTGGCCACTTATGAATTATTGTATTAGGAGTCAAAAGAAAGTAAAACGTTTTAAAAACATGATAAATCCATTACTTACCTCGACAAGGTAAGCTTTGAATTAAACAGTTTGTACATTGGAATTTAATTTAATTTAGGTAAATAAATCTGGGTAAATTAAAAAAAACTGATCTCACCATCAGAAAACAGTCTATATTTTTTGAACCGCTGAATCAAATCAAAATGTATTTGATTGTATGATAAGATATATATACAATCCTAGGAAAGTATAATATCATGTCTGATATCGAGCTTGTAAGATAACTAAATAAAGTATGTGGATGTCATTTTAAAACATTTGAATCGTTTTATTTTAAAAGTAGGAAGTATAAATAATACTTACCATTGTAACTACTTATAACAAATTATGAGTATGACTATCTTTTAAAAAAAATAACAAATATAAATAAAAACACACTAGGCTAATCCATACTAATATTATAAATGTTAAAGTGTGGAAAAAACTTTTTATCCCGATATTTCCACGGGAACGAGTTTTCCGCGAAATCAATTATACAATACTACTACAACAGCCTATTTACGGCCCATTGCTGGGCACAGGCCTCCTCTCATCACGAGAGGGTTTGGGCTATAGTCCCCACGCGGGCCCAGTGCGGATTGGGGACTTCACACACATCTTTACAATACATAATACAATACATATGTATAGTATCATCGTGTATGCAAATTCTTAGTCTACGCGGGACGAAGTTCGCTGGTATCGGCTAGCTTAGAATAATAGGTCAGTTGGGCTGTTTGAGGTTTTCAGTGGGTTGTGTTACAAGTTGTATAAGAGCAGATTAGGTTTTTTTCGTTTTCTTGTTATTTTGCAGACAATTTGCAAAAATCAGACGAGGTGCACACTATTCGGCATCTCGCTCAATACTACGAGACTACGTATGAAACCTTACGCCAAATGAATACAGACTACGCGTCATTCCTGGTGGCTTCCTTTACGGGCACGTTTTTACACTTGCTAACGTCCCCGTACTTTCTTCTAACAACCACAAGTAAGTATGTATTATGATTAGTAACTTCAATGAGTCTTGACATTTGACACCACCTCCACCACCAGAACAGTCTACTTGCGTCCCACTGCTGGACACAGGCCTCTCATCACGAGAGGGTTTGGGTTATTAACAGCCCACGCGGGCCCAGTGCGGATTGGGGACTTCATACACATCCATTGAATTACTTCGCAGCTGCAGGCTTCCTTACGATGTCTCCCTTCATCAAAAAGCTCAGTGATAAATTCAAATTTTGCACATAAGTAAACTCAGAGGTGCGAGCCGGATTTGAACCCCCGACCCTCTGCATGCGAGGAGTAGGTCAAACCATACCTACACTAGAAAATCATAATCCTTCTTCTGGCGCAATCAGGTAAAAATAATCAATAACTTCTCGCTCATCGCTGGCGGTAGAACTAGTGACTAATATTTTTTTTCTTGTTTCTGAAGTAACCGATGAACAACACAATGGATTGGAATTTGTCCAATGGTTCTACAATATTCCAATTTGCCAGATCAATTGGTGCTTGTACCGCTTCTGCGATTTAGTGGTGATGGTTGAACCATGCCACTCGGCGCAGGTCCAGGTAATCACAGTTTTGTATATTGTATTTTTAAGTGTCACAGGGCGAGATATTCTTATAAAAATCTTTGAACAAAACTAGTACACAAATTGAGTCTCATGTTACATACTTCATTCGTACCACAGGGCGGACACGGCCTATAAAAGCACGATTTCGAACAAAATTCTAATGAAATGTAAATTTTTGCGTTCGGAATTCCGTTGTGGGATTCCGTGACGGAATTCCAACCGTATATGGCGAGCCTTAGTCTATGCTTTTTGAAAATCGAATTTGAGACACGCCGACAGGTTGTGGACAGATTTTGAAGCAAGAGGATTTATAAAATGAGTGTAGATAAAGTTGTGTATACAACTGTACATAATTATAGGCCTTAAAACACTCGTGCGATATTATTATGAAACTCGGTTCATTTCATAAAACTCACTCGTGTTTTAGGGACCTTTATTACATAATAAAGGTCCCTAAAACACGAGTGGGGTTTATGAAATGAACCGAGCAGTTACATAAACTACTAACTTACACTTGCTTTAATGTTTTTATTTTATAACCCAGATGAAGCGTACCCGATGCCTGCTGAGCCGGCTGGCGCGACGCGCTCGGCGCAGCGACACCGCCGTGGCAAGAGAGCTCGATCTGTTCATCCAACAAGTGCGAATCGAAGAGTTCGTGTTCTCGCCGCTGGGCATTTTCACTATATCACGATCACTCATAATGTCGGTAAATATTAATCAGATTACAACATGATAATTACAAAGGGGCACTGGGGCTCCACAGGGAGCTAGGGAAGCGCTTGAGGGAGACAACGGGACCCTCGCGCCGGCAGCTTTATCGCGCAAAGACTGGCTATTGCCATACAGCGAGGGAATGCTGCCTGCGTGATGGGAACCCTTCCGAAAGGCCCTAATTTAGGTTTAGGTTATTTAGGTTTTTAGGTTATTGTTTAGTTTTGTTTTTATTATTTATGTAAATTTAAATGCTACTTGTAGTTTTTTTTTAACTTGCTCTTTTCTGAAGAAACTTCCCGATACAATAATATACTTTGCCAGCTATACTACTCCGGAATTTTGTAGTAGTGTGGGTGACACCGAAACGTCATTCACTGCTGTGTGTTGCAAGTGGTGTATTAAAAATAATCCCTGACTCCCATATCTTGTGAGTGTTTATTACGTTCATTAGTTTTTAACTTGTCCCATTTTGTGTGCTTAAACAAAATTTATTTTGCATTAAAACGGCAGAAAATATCCTTCCTCGGGACTAGACATAAATCTATGCCAAATTTCAGCGATTGAAGCGTGAAAAGGTAACAGACAGACAGATAGAGTTACTTTCGCATTTATACCTACTCGTAATATTACTAGCTATTGAACGCGACTTCGCCCGCGTGGAATTCGGTTATCGCGTTCCCGCGGAAACTATGCGTTTTTCCGGGATAAAAAGTAGCCTTTGTCCTTTCCCGGGACTCCAACCATCTTCATGCCAAATTTCATCCAGATCGGTCAAGCGGTTGAAGCGTGAGGTTCCAGACAGACAGACAAAGTTACTTTCGAATTTATAATATTAATATGGATGACGAAACTTTTCAGGTATAATGTAACTTGGATGACAATGCAATAATATGGTACCACCGAGCGCTGATCCGACGATGGAGCTTTGACGTGGGCACGGAAAGGTCAAAGCATTTTGTTAGTTTTTTAAAAAAAAATTTTGTTTTTCAGATTGTGGCTGGCGTCTCAACTTACTTGCTAATAGTCATTCAAATGCAGAATACAAGTACCTAATTTGGTCTTATTTTAAGGATTTACTGAAGAGCTACTTTCACTATTTGAACGTGTAATATTTTTTTGTGATAAATAAATGCGACTTTTATTCTGGGTTTTATTAGGTACCTAAGGTAAGTATGTCCTGGGAACCCTCCCACTGAAATATTTTTAGTGTAGTTTGTTTCATGAACAAAAATCTTGGCATCGATTATTTTGCTATGAGGAATTTTCCTATCTCTAACTTTGATGGCTTTGTTTTTTATTTTTGGTTATCTTTTGGATTGAAGTCATAAATTTCTGAATTGGTTTAAATGGTTGGTTGGGAGACAGAAATAACAAATAACGAAGATATGAGAATATTGTTTTATTACATTTCCGATCTCTTTTGCATTTGGACTATAATAGCTAGATAAGTACTTACAGTACCAATAATCTGTAACAGAAGAAAAAATCAGTTCAATTTATCATAATCTATATCTTTATACTAATAATAAGTCTGTAGAAAAAGTCGCGTCTGAAACTTGAAAATTAAAAGAAACTATCAAGTCCAGAGAACTATAAAATGTATAAACGATGCTGGACACAAAATAACGATTTTTGTAAAAAATATTGTCTGTATGTATGTATGTCCGGATTTAACTCGAAAACTACTAAACGGATTGCAACAAAATTTGGTATAGGGGAAGTTTTTAACACTGGTCAACATATAGGCTACTTTTTTTTCTGTAAAAGCGCATAGTTCCCGCGGGAACAGTAATACCGAATTCCACGCGGACGAAGTCGTGGGCAGAAGCTAGTCTAAAATATAGGTACAATTTTTAAGTATGTAAGGTCAGAAGGTAATTGTGAACACCGCTAGGTTTTGATGCAAATTCAGTATCCTTTTTGTTGTTTACGAATTTGAAAAACTATTCAACGTAATGGCTCAATTTCGTATAGAATATGAATGATAGTTTGAATCGACATACAAACCAAGTGACTTTCATGCAGTGTTGTGCTTACATTACACGAAGCATTAAGTAATATATTTCGGTACCTAATTAAATCATCAGGGCTCCATTCGAAGTTTTAAATAGGGAAAGAGACATTCACAATCCCTGCGATCACGCGTCGAGGCGCACTTTAAACAGCTAGATTTAAAGTTCAATTTAGCGCGCCGTAACGCGTGAGCGCAGGGATTGTGAATGGCTTTCCCTGTTTAAAACTTCGAATAGAGCCCCAGAGGGGGAGACCTAAGAGAGAATTTGCTGAAATTTCTACGCCAACACAATTTATTTTAAGAATGAGGAACTTTCATTAGTCAAAGTATACCTATGCTTCTTTCAAAATACTGACATATCTGTAAAAAAAACTGTAACCACACAAACATTCTACACGGTAGATACTTCAGCTTGGCTTATGGTACCTACGGATTTTTTTATTTCTTTTTAATTGACGGGGTAACGTCTTATCAATTGATGAACGCCGGCTGCGCCCACGAAAAAAAACATGACGCAATGTATGTCCTCATGGCGATGTATGTCCAACTTAGCGGGATATATATGCAACATATTTTAATTAATGTTTTCTTATGACGTTATCACGTAAAATTATCGTCCATAAACCGATTTTATAGACAACCGTCTTTTTTAGGTAAGATCACTTTCAATCTATTTAGGAATACACAATGTTGCTTACACTAGCCACAATCGGTCTCGATATGGTGAATAAACCCATGGGGGCTAACACAGGGCCGCCGGTCTGTACGTCCAAGATAAAGAGATTCAGCTCTTTGGATACTCCACCGTCACTGCGGCCGACTCGGCGCACCAGACGGCTCAGCAGGCTTGGAGTGTGGTCCATCTGAAAGCGGGAAGATCTGAGCATGGCTGTGAGCATTATGGTTGTTTAAGAGTTTGGGGAGAGTGCGATCACTCTACCCAAACTCAACACTACACTACTCAAAGTGGTTAGGGAATCGTAAATGAATCATAATTATTTTATTAAAAACGAGATGCCCAAAAAAAAACGATTTTTTTCAGGGTTTTTCAGGGTTCAGGGTTTTATCTTTTTTTCAGGGTTTGGGTTTAAGTATTTATATGGCTAGTGTGAATGGAGGTGCTGGAAGAGGAAGACCGAGGCGAATGTTCTTGGATCAAATTCAGGACAATCTGATTAAAGGCCAGGTCAAAAGTACTTTAAACCGACGAGCATGTATGCGGAACGGGATGAAAGATGAAGAAGCGAGAGAAGTATGCAAGAGTCGTAGCAAATGGAAAGAAGTGGTCTCTGCCTACCCCTATGGGAAAAGGCGTGATATTATGTATGTATGTATGTATGTTTATCTTATATCTTACACCTACAATGCAAAACGTTGTGATGATATTTTAGCCACAGAATCAGCTGTTAATTCTAACCATGTTATTCTCATGTCTTTATTTTTTTCGAGTTTGTAATGAAAAAAATAGCATGGGATTCAGGTATCACTCACACCATCAATCCCATACTAGGCCATACAAAAAAATGTTTACTAACTCGAAAAAAAAAATTCTTAAAAACATGCTCAGGATCGATAGCTGATACTGTGGTTAAAATATCGTCACAACGTTTTGCTTGACCCTGTATGTATACCCACTTTAAACGCGCTAATCTTGTATCCATACTAATATTATAAATGCGAAAGTAACTCTGTCTGTCTGTCTGTTACCTCTTCACGTTTCAACCGCTGGACCGATTTGGATGAAATTTGGTATGGAGATAGTTGAAGTCCCGAGAAAGGACATAGGCTACTTTTTATCCCGGAAAAACGCATAGTTCCCGTGGGAACGCGATAACCGTATTCCACGCGGGCGAAGTCGCGGGCAGAAGCTAGTATTTTATATACAAGCGATCTCAGAAACGGAAATTCGGAATAGGGTTTTTTGGGGGCGACAAATCGATCTAGATCGGTCTCATATCTGAGAATACTCGCATTCAGCTATTTTTTACCCGAGCTCGTTCATCGAGATAGGTCGTAGAGAGAGAGAAAGTTATCGAATATAACTAGGTATCCGGAAAAAACTAATTATTGGCTATTTTCACCCAAGTAAAGCTCGGTCACCCAGGTACTTTACTTACTGTTCGAGGAAAACTGAACTAGAGACATAACTGACTGACATATTATCTCATTAATCATGATATAAAGATCTTCTACTATCTAAAGTCCCGCGCAGGGCTTGCAACCGGTTAATTAAGCAAACCCCGAAATACCCAAATATTTAGAATTATGGGAAATGTGGAACTCCATAGTGTATTTAGGTTATTACTTCATATTATTTTATAGCCTTATTAAACATGAAATAGTAAACAAAAGAACGATAAGAAAACCGGTTTATTTGTATGGGGGCAAAAACCGGTTTCAAGCCCTGGTCCCGCGCCTTCACATTTCAAAACGCTTCAATTTTTTATTATTATTTAAAAAGCACCAGTAACACTCTCACCGCACAGTTGATGGCTGTCTCAGCACGCACACATGTGTTGAGAGTGGGTGCCCTCTATTTGGCATAATTCTTTTTGTCCGAAACTGTTTACGCACAACAGGCTTCGCATAATTTATCTACGCCGAATCTTGACTTTGCCGAATTTTTATTACGCATAATTCTTTATTGGCCGAATGGGTGTTTACCCGAATATTGTGTTGGCATAATGTTGACGTGGCCGAATTTTATTATGCATAATATTGTTTGGCATACTAGTAATTTACCAGAATTTGGATAGGCCGAAATATTGTCCGAATTTATGTCGGAAATAACAAATTATGTAGGGACGGTGTGTGCGGTAACACCCAAAGTTTGGAGCAAAGCCGACTCGCATAGGTTAGGTTAGGTTATCTTTTATATAAGTAAACGAAATTATCAGTTAGTAAAAATCCCCTTCCCCCCAATATCATGATTGATGTTATACAGGATACTCATTTAATAAATCGACGAGAATAAAGGTATGCGAAAGTAGTTTTCGGCGTAACGAATTTCGGCGAAAGTAATTTTCTGCCTAAACAATATTCGAAATTCGAAAATTATGCGTGAAAACCATTCGGCGTAAGTAGATTATGCGTAATAGAATTCGACGAAAGATCGTTATGCGAGTTTAGTTTCGGCGTAAACACTATTATGCCTATACTTATTATGCAAAATCGAATTCTGCCAAAAAAAATTATGCGTAAACAAGGGGAACCGTTTTTAAGAAAATCGCGAAATACCTGTACACTTACATACAATACCTAAATCGAGTAAAAGTTTCGTGTTAAATGATACAAGTTCGGTTAGGTAGAGATCTTCTACTATCTAAAGTCCCGCGCCTTCACATTTCAAAACGCTTCAATGTATTTAAAAAGCACCACCAATACTCTCAACAGTGTACAGGTATTTCGCGATTTTCTTAAAAACTTATACATATATTAACCGAAAAAAATGGGTGTTTAAAGAACATGTTTTATCTAACGGGGCGGATAGTTGATTTGATTTTAGATTTTAGGTTTAATTTTGACGAAGCATGGTGTGGATTTAAATATGTATCTATGTGTAGTATTCGTGTTTTTTGCAATAAACTTTAATTATTTTTATCTAACTATTCAAAAAGTTCTCCACTCAATTCCAGCCACAATGGTTAACGAACAATAATTTTAAAAGTGTTATTTTCGCTCTTTTGGGAAATGACGATCTTAGTATCACTTATCAGAGGAGGCACAGAATTTAAATGAATGGTGTTACCTGATTCAGTACCCAGTAGCACGGCTCGACCATCACCACTAAGCTGCATATGTGGTAGATGCACCAATTTGACTGCCATATCACGGATTCGCCGGTCTCTGCCTCTGAATAAAAAGATAAAAACACATTTATTCAAGTAGGATTTTACAATCGCTTTTGCATCGTCATTATGTACAATTTGATGTAGTTATCATTAGAAACATACCGTTATCCATCCACTGCAAGCTTCGTCATTGATTTAGGTACCTACATCTTCAAAAGGGTATATACATATAGCGGTAATAGGCAAGTAACGGTAGGTATATAGGGCAAGGGAGCAAAATGGTATACCTACTTAAGCTCGGGTGGCGGATCGAATCCAGAGCAAAAGCAAATATTTTAGCATATCATCCAGAGCGCAGTAACAGATTTACGAATAATAGGTACTTATCACGTGGAACCTTGAGCATAGCGAGGAATTCAAGATTTAAAACATAGTTTTGCTACCATGTTGTAAGGGCTCAAATTTTCTACATTAAGTATGTTACTTACCTATTAAATTTTGATTTGCATTTGACTTACCCAAAACCGTCAAAAAGTTGTAACATGTTATCAACAGTTGCAAAAATATTAATGCGAATGAACTCATCAGAAAGGGACCATAGTCTGCATCCATCTGCCGTAAACTTTTGTACACGGTCTCGTAATGTCTAGCGAGGCGGCGAATTTCAAAATAGCTCTCTTTTCCATAAAACCAGCCTAAAAGTACATTTAATTACCATAACAAAAAACCTTCTCGTTGTTTGTGTACCTATAATTAGATATATTTTCTGGATTTGTTTCTTGGTGCATTTCTTCTTTTTCACTAATTTAATTCTCCTAAGGATGCTTACCCGGAAGAAGTGTAGAGACTTTTACTTTATCATTCTGTTTCACACGATTCCAATTCTTCGTCTCAGCAGAATAAAGGGTTAAAACCGAATCTATAAATCAAAGCATGTTGTATACAAATCCCCGGCGTCATTAAATAAGTACCTAAGTATCATACTCATTATAAAAATATACCTTTCTAACTGTATGTAGGTAAATAAAACTCACCCCTTACTGACTGAGTGACTGACAAGGTACAAAGCATAAGCGAAACTACTGGTCGTCGTAAAAAGCTGAAATTTGGCATGTAAGCTCTCCGATTATTATTTTCACGGGAATAATTACTTATGTTGATTACGCGGGTTATACCGCGAGACGATAAAGGATCAAACTATCCTTTACATATACAGATGCAGGCGAGCCGCAGACGCGCCACAGATGTAGGTATTCGTTGTGACCCGGGCTATAGATTTGCGTCACCACGAAAAAAACGTATAACAGTAGGTAAATTTTAATGCACGTGCGAAAAGTTCGTCCTTTTATCACGAATAGGTAAGGGTGCTGCGCGAGCGAAAGCGATCGTTAACATATAAGGGACGAGTGAAAATTACAATGATTACGCACGTGTATCAAACGTAATTTTTTAAGACATCTGCAAAAATAATATTATATCTACTAATAATATTATAACGAACTAAACCAAGTTCTAAAAATAAAAAGCACTAGTGCGCAAAAAACTAATTTCTCGCACTCTAAATAGGTGTCGAAATGTTTACTTTTTGAGCAACTGGATTAAAAAGGCTATTTACCTATTTATATTCATTTCAAACCATTCACTTACCTTGAAGGAGATGCTTTAGTCGATTGTTGATGGTAGTTAGCGCGAAACTAAGCTCCGTTATAATTAAACTGAACTGTAGTTGCTTCATTGCAATTATAAAGTTTTGGTATTGAAAAGTAACGCCATATAAATAAACTGAAACATCTAACAGAAGGTAGTTCACATTAATAAAAAAACCGGCCAAGAAGCCAGTTAAACTCGCGTGGAGTGTTCCGACTTCCGACCCTTGATTATTTTCAATGACGTCATTTTCAAACCATATAGGATAAGCTCTTTTATATGATAGATTTCAAATACCATGGACTTCTTAATCATTTTCCTGTAATCTATAGGTCAATAACCATCCTCCGTATTTTTGCCAAAATATCCAGTAGTTACGGAGATAAGGGGTAATTTTTTGCCAATTGTCTTAAATAACTCGAAAAGTATTGACCAAAAAAGAAATGAAAAAAATAATTCAAACTTCATCAAACAAATTTCAACTTAATCGGTCAAGTAGTTTCGGAGAAAATCGACTGTGACAGACGGACGGACGGACACACGACTGATCCTAAAGGGTTCCGTTTTTACCTCTTGAGGTTCGGAACCCTAAAAATGGTCACACGGTAGTATGCAGTAACATCTATACATATAATAAAGGTAAAGAGGGTCGAAAATCTATACATACATACTTACATAATAACACGCCTTTTTCCCATAGGAGTAGGCAGATACCACTTCCTTCCATTTGCACTCTTCTCATTTCTCTTCTCTTTGCATTTGACTCTTGCATACTTCTCTCGCTTCTTCAACTTTCATCCCGTTCCGCATACATGCTCGTCGGTTTCAAGTACTTTTGACCTGGCCTTTAATCAGATTGTCCTGAATTTGATCCAAGAACATTCGCCTCGATCTTCCTCTTCCAGCACCTCCATTCACACTAGCCATATAAATACTTTTTGTCAGTCTTCTCTCATTCAAAGTATTACTTGATCATCCGCATAAAGGAGACATTTGACGAGTAAGTCATTCATTAAGAATGAATGCCACAATCTTTCTCTTTCAATTCCTTTAGGTAGTCATCAATGAACACGTTGAACAGCCACGGCGACGCTACACATCCCTGTCTAAGACCTTTATCAATCCTAAACCAATCAGTGTACGCGCCGTTCACCCTGACACAAGCACTAGAATTCTCATATAAAGATTTTAATGCTCGAATTAGGTTGTCGTCCACCCCCTTCATAGACAAGGCCTTCCATAATTCATCCCTCTCCACTCGGTCGTAAGCTTTCCCCAGGTCCACAAATACGCAATAAACCTTGTGACTTTTAGCCAAAAACTTTTCGGTTATGCCACGTAAGGAGAAAACCTGGTCCGTACATCCCATTCCCTTTCTAAATCCTGCTTGAACATCCCATATCCTTTCATCTGCTTCTTTTACTACCCTTTCAATCAATACTTTTGCATATAATTTCCCCACAACACTTAAGAGGCTGATTCCCTGGTAGTTTTTGCAGTCCTGCTGTGACCCTTTCCCTTTAAACAACGGTACGATTACAGCCTTGCGAAAATCTATACATGGGAGATATTCGAAAAAAAGTTGGCTGGGGATGCTTAGAATCGATAACAGAACACACTCCAACAGTTTTTAGAATTTTTGACTGTTTGTCTGTTTATTTGGCCTTGCATCACGTGAAAACTACATGACAATTTTGATAAAAATTTGGTTTGAGAATACAGGGCTGATCAATCCAAATGGTACAGAAAATTCAGAAACTATGAGAGCGTTCGGGAAGCGTCGCAGTGCCAAGTTACCTACCGCAGTGTCTCAAATAAACGTTTTCCACCAGTGTGTGTGGCCAGTGATGACTTGGTCCGAGACGTGGGTGCTTACGATGGGCCTCATAAGAAGGCTTAGTCACTCAGAGGGCAATGTTGCCGCTAAACTGTCATGTTTAATCCCAACTATTAATGCAAATTGACGGTTTCAAAACTTACAAATTGCATTGTTGCCAGCGAGTTTTCTGTATAGGCTATTGATCTCAAACCCCCAGTTGGCTATCATTTGCCAGATTAAATACATAACTAAAGCAACTTTCAGTAGCTGTTCCTTTTTCGAAACTGAAAAATCAGGACTGCTTCTTAGCTGTAAAACATAAATCACCTTAATGGAACATAAAGAAATTAACGAATTAACATTTATAATACTCCGAACAGCTGTCAGAATAAAGGGAAACTAATTTAATTAGACTTCAAATACTTACAGGTTTACATAACTTAGAAGGCGCGTGGATTAAGCAATTATGGACCCTGCGTCAACGGCTTAAGTGCTTCGCCACGCGCCTTCTAAGTTGTGTCGTACTGTACCTCTTGTGTATGTTGCATCAAAGTCATTAATCGTTTGACTTTGTCGGTTGCCTTAAGAGTTCCGAGGATATGCACAATCGCAAGGAGAACCAGTTCAGTGCAGCCTATGAAGGCAGATAGAGCGGTAGTTCCGATCCGCACTCGGTCCTTGTATTTCGAAAGAAAGTCGAGAATTAAAGCTATACCGATCACGATGTCTGGAAAGGAGTACGAGTACCTATTAGTTTATTTAGTACGTTTTATTAGTAGGTACCTATTGGTTTATTTAAGTAGAATTACATATACTGGAACAAGTAATTCGAGGATTAGGTCGACTATACAATCTGATTCGCCTGGGTGGTAGTTTGTCATCATCATTTCAGCCGAAAGACGTCCACTGCTGGACATAGACCTCGCCCAAGGCTCGCCACACAGACCGATCCTGTGCCACTCGCTTCCACCGTTTTCCCTAGGTTTTCATCATCGGACAGCTCAGTGGATAATTTAAATTAAAAATTGTACCTACCTCAGAGTTGAGACCCGGATTAGAATCGTCGATTTCTTACTAAGAAATCATAAGATCTCGAATGCGTCGTTTCCTACAGTGAGGTTTAGGATGGAATGACTATGTGCCAGTAATTTCACCGGTTGCCTTAACGCCTTACCGGAACACGACAGGGTGATCACTGCTATTTGACGGCAAGTGAGACGGTGGTACCAACCCGGATCGAGGATCTACCACTCCGAAAACTAGGCACTTACTGATGGTAATAGTCAAAAGCATTAGCAGTTTTGCTAGTCGAGGTGCCGCAGCGAGTGTCCACGCGCCGCCCACGCGCCGCATCCGCACCGGCGCCGCTCCCATCATCTGCGACACTCGTAGAGCCATGCCTACCAACAAAGGCAGTCGCACTTCTGAAACAAAAGAAGTCAACTGATAGTGTGCCGCACTATTAATGCTGTTCGTGGAAATTCCCGTGGAAGAAGCCGTGGTGGCCTAGTGGTTCGACCTACCGCCTCTCATGCAGAGGGTTGGGGGTTCGATTCCGGCTCGCACCTCTAAGTTTACTTAATGTGCGAAATTCAATTTGAATTTACCACAGAGCTTTTCGGTGAAGGAAAACATCGTGAGGAAACCTGCACGCATCTGCGAAGTAATTCAAAGATGTGTGTGAATCCACAGAGCAATTAGGCAATTATCTACTGTGGTTAATTTAAATTGATTTTCGCACAGCACTTACTAGGCTACCACGACTTTTAAATGAAATTAATATAATCATCCATGCTCAATATCATCACTTCGACATAAACTACCTGGTAGGTATAAAGACGGATATATACCCCCAACCGAAATGAAATTGTGTCACTTTGTATAGAATTTTCCATGAATGGTGACCCGATTTCATTGCGGTTGAGTGTATTTGACAAACTACTACAGCCTATTCGCGTCCCACTGCTGAGCACAGGCCTCCTCTCACCACGAAAGAGTTTGGGCTATAGATTGGGGACTCGCCGGATTGGGCGGATTTGACAAACTACGTAGTTGATTACATACCTTGAAGATAATTGTTTTTTAAATGCTTCATATTAATTTGGCGCCCCATTTTTTTTTTGATTCGTTAAGACATCTAATAGTTGCCAGCTTTGAATTAGAATAAGCTCCACAGTCTTATCAGTCGTTTTTCGGCTGATTATGATGATGATGATATGAAGCTCCACATTGAAAGTTGACCACCGATGAAGTAGGTATAATTTAGCTACCAAAAGCGTAGAAAAATAACGATGTTTGTTGAATGCTTGAAACGTTAAACGGATTCAGTTAATGATAACTTAACGATGTTTTTCAAGTAAGCAAATAGCAATTCATCAAAATAATCTCAACATTGAATGATTGTAATGATAATTTTGTTAGGCATATATTTACTGGAAAGCGGCTTAGTAATTCATTACTGTTAAAGGAGTTCCTTTATTAGCACCAAAAGGTGAGATACCTATTTTCCTAAAAATGCCAGATAATATTTTGGATGGTAAGTTACCTTACACAAATTTCATAAAGTTCTTTGAATGAAATCTTACATTTTGGTTTGAGATATTTGGAAAATACCAGGATCGATTAATCAGTAAATCTGTAATACCATTTCATTTTAATGAGGTTTCATTTACGTGATGGGTTAATACACCAAGGCTACAGGGCAGTCAATAGTTTGTTTAGATGCCTACAGCTGAGCACCAAACCATGTATCTCATGTTTTAGTAATAAATAAATAAATAATAATAATAAAATAAAAAAGAAACGGGCAGGGCGGACAGATTCTCAGTTGTCGCGCCCCGTTGTCGCAGTGCATACCTAATTGGGTTTTTAGGCTTTCAAACCTCAAGAGGTAAAAGGGACCCTTATAGGATCACTCGTGTCTCTGTCCATCCGTCTATCACAGTAGATTTTTTACAATCGATATAATTACTTTTTAATTAAACCGTGGGCGCGATTAACCCAAAACTTCTCAACCATAGATTCTGGTGACCAGAAAGTAACCCTTAAACATTTATCTAAATTAAGCTTAGATTTCGAGATACATTATTTATAATGTTCGTAACTTCGCAAGTACAAAAACTCTATATTCGCAGGTGTATAAAACACACGGTAATTAAATACTGTCGACGCGCTATCATACGTCATGAATGTAACGTAATCAGACCAGACTCGCAAGCACAGTTACATTTTCAATTCGATTTTTGTGAAGTGTCAAGATTTCTTATTCTCCCCAGGCTTAGGATTCATTCACAACACAACAGAGTACTATTGGTTAATTGTTTTTCCCGGAAATAAGCTAATTAATATGGTATTGTTGACTGGTAGGTAAAACCGTACGAAATGCTTGGTTAAAATCTTTCGGTTTACCTACTATACCATGAACATTATATTACAAGGTGTTACAAAAAAAATACAGTTGCTCCAAAAGTCAACATTTTGATTACTATTCATCGTGCGAGAAGTTTGTCTTTTCCGAACGAGCGCTTTTTGTTTTTTGATCGTGCGTAAAAGTTTCATGCGCACTAGGTATCTACATAGTGCTTTTCGTTTTTAGAGCTCGGTCCTGCTTGCTTTTAACTTTTATTTTATTCGCAAATGTATAAAAAAATGTCGTCTGTCATTTTCACTCGTCTCTAACATTGGGACAGATGACATAACTAGGGACTCGTGATAAAATGACAAACTTGTCGCACTTGGTTTTTTCACAGAGGTGCGTGTCCCGGCGCTTCTACGCGTGGTCCTGCGCTTGTCATGCGTGCTGGGCGCGGCGCCGGTGCGGCTGCGGCGCGTGCGCTCGCGTTGGCTCCTCGCGACGAGTCCGCGATGGGCCCACATACAACGCCTGGTGGCCTATGCTATCTGTGCGTACAAGATATTCCTATATTTTCTTTGCAGGCGCTGTTTTAGCAGAAACAAGGAAATTATACGATGACGATATTTTACCAACAAATTCAGCTACACACCACGGCAGCCTATTTGCGGTCCACTGCTGGGCACAGGCCTCCTCTCATAAGGAGCGTTTGGGCTATTAGTCCCCATGCGGGCCCAGTGCGGATTGGGGACTTCACACACATCCTTGAATTACTTCGTAGATGCGTGCAGGTTTCCTCACGATGTTTCCTTCACCGAAAAGCTCAGTGGTAAATTCACATTTCGCATATAAATAATTTCAGAGGCGCGAGCCAGATTTTCCACCTAGGCAGCGACATCTAATATCGCATTTAACACTTTTTGTTTGAAGGTTGTCATTCTAATGCTTTTGCATGGAATTGCACGATTCTGTACTTATGCAAAATTCCTTATCTATACTAATAATGAGTCTATAGAAGAAATCGCGTCTGAAACTTGAAAATTAAAAGAAACTATCAAGTCGAGGGGACTATTGGTATATAAACGATACTGAACTAATGCCGATTTTTAGAAAAAAAAAAACTGTATGTATGTTGTATGTGTATGTATGTCCGGATTGAACTCGAAAACTACTGGACGGATTGTAACAAAATTTTGTATGGTGGTAGGTTATGACACTGGTCAGAATATAAGCTACTTTTTCATCGTCATCATTTGCTTTATCCTGAAAAAATGCATAGTTCCCGCGGGAATGCCATTAACGAATTCCACGAGTACGAAGTCGCGGACAGAAGCTAGTTAAGTATATTTCAGAATATCAAAGCTTTACTTGAGTTTTACCTTTTTTAAACTTAGATGGTTGTTTCAGGTGCTGTAACATTATCAGCAGCAGTGTTTGCTGCTGTTAAGGGTAAAATCGATACTGACATACTATTTGGTTCATTTACCTTAATTGGCTACATGCGATACATTGAACGGTGTCTTAGGATCCTGGCATGTATGATTGGTTTACCGAGCGCGCCCGAGAGAGTTAAGCGCATCGTATCACAGTTGCAACAATTACAACAGGTACCTATATAGTAAAAAATAATAGACGTTACGGCCAGTGATTTCGATGGCAAGTTCATTAAAAATTGTCCTGATGTAGGTAACCTACCTCTCGATTAAAAAAAGAATCAAAAACGATTCCTTCACAATTGCCGGAGTATAGCACGACACAACTTAGAAGGCGCGCGGCGAAGCACTTAGCCGTTGCCGTAGAGTCTATTATTGCTTAATCCGCGCGCCTTCTAAGTTGGGTCGTGCTATAATCGCATACAAAAAAAGGTTTTTTAAACCACCTCAATTAGTTCTCAAACAAAAGATAAATTGAAAATCTCCTCCTTTTTTGAAGTCCGTCAAATATAGCGCAACCGACGCTTCCTTTTACGTTTTTTGTTACTTCTATCCACAAACACCATAACTACCACCAGATTCGTAAACGCTTTCTTCCTTCTACCACGAGATACTACATTCTCTTACTGTCTCTTTGTACTCGCCTCAGCACATCCCTGCCCGACATGGAACTCAAGCTTCGATCTGTGGTGGTGTAGCATCACGAGACCACACCGTAACGCTACCTGAGGAAGTGTTTTGTCAACGTTCTGAGGCCCTAACTCTGATCTTTCACGACCAGGGCCTATATTCGAAGTTCACGCGTCAAGTTGCAATTTAAATCTAGCTGCTTAAAGTTCACGCGACGCGTGAGCGATCCTACAGGGAACAGCAAGGTCCCTATTTTAAGACTTCGGATATAGCCCCAGGGTGCCGTTCTGTCGGGCGGTTGATCAGGAGAGAATTTTGCTTGTGTCTTCTTCGACGTGCAGGATCCAACCGCTCGCGTTAGCTCTCTGCTGCCTTCTTCTGTGACATTACAGTTTCACAGAATGAGGTTACTGCTAGCCACGTATTCTCTCGAATTAAGGCTGAAGAAGAAAGATCTTGTCCTGTTTCCTGCACCATGTTACCACGTTCCGTGTTCCACACAAGACAATCGGCAAGTGTATATTGCGCTGAATCCACGTCAGCCGTGCAGTGGTGGCAGCGTGCCGTGGGCTCCCTCCCAATCCCATGCAGATACTCCCCGAAACAACCATGTCCACTTAGTATCTGAGTAAGCTCACCACTCAAGATCCGCGTGCTGGGGTCTGGACCTCACATCAAAAACTTAGGCATCCTCATAATGTTAAGTATATTTTTGTTCACAGGTCACTTACTACATAGAAGATTGTGGAATTTCCTCAATAATAAAAACTCAAGGAGTAAATAATACCTTTCTAAAAGTTTACTTGCTTTGGCAGATATTCGACCAAACTCAAAGCCTGATAGTTTTATTACTAGGAACTTTCTCCGATAAATTTCCAGGTGGTAAGTTTCATATTTTAAGTTGTATAAATAGTAAGAACCTTAAAGCCTCTCTCCTCGCTCCTCATATTACTCTTTCGCTTTATTTTCAAATGTTTTTTTTGGTCTTTTGGCATCTTTTATACTGACCTGCCAAAAACAAGGTAATTATAAAATATAGACTGACAATCTCCTTACATTCCACCCTATACACCAGAAAATTAAGCTCTGTATTATGAGCAACTACCTTCTGTTCGCGACTTCTTCCGCGTGAAATTCGGTAATAGCGTTCCCGGGGAACTATGATTTTTTCCGGGATAAGAAGTATATGTCAACGAAATTTTCCCAAGGGCCCGAATAAAGAAAAAAATATAAACAACACGCGAACGACGAAGTCGCGGGTAACAAAC
Organism: Aethes cnicana; assembly: GCA_963971205.1. Lineage (NCBI taxonomy): Eukaryota > Metazoa > Arthropoda > Insecta > Lepidoptera > Tortricidae > Aethes > Aethes cnicana. The sequence goes on from OZ020276.1 coordinate 11,152,275, forward strand.
AGGTGGTTACCTGGTTATATCCTTTTAATATGTAATTTTCAATGTATATTTTCACCAGGTGTTCTTTACATCCCGTTGTTCTATCAGAAGTTAATAGTTGTCTTGCTGGAACTGCAATGGATTCTCACTGTAGTAGAAATTAGCCGAGCAATCGTAAAGTTGAATGACAAGATCGAACAACAGCTTAAGAGTAAGTATCTGGGATCTTGAACAAATAATTATGGGTGCCAATCGGTCTCATTTTTGATAAAACAAAAATTTAAAAACGAATCTGGGATCATATTACTTCCTATCTATGAGTAAATAGCATTTTTAAGCAGGTAAATACATAAGTATTTACCTGCTTAAAAAAATGGGCAGTGAGAGAGGTCAAATTGTATGAGTAGGTAAATCATAATAGTCAAATATAAAATTGAAACAATTCTACTACAGATGTCGCACTTATTCATTTAATGAATAGTAACTTCACGTTGCCTCGAGAGTTCCCTCGCTGTTTCGAAGTGATATGCGACCTGGTCAGACAGATGGACACCGAAGATGGACTATTAGTGCTATTATCACTAACCATATCATTTCTACGAATGCTAATTACTGTGATGAACCTAATTTCCACCATAATGACTTTGAGTATGTATCCCCCCGACTATGGAGGATAGAAATAATGGCAGCAATGCGACTAGAGGTGGCTTAACACTCGACAATTTACAGTTGTGATGAGAGGCTATCAAATTATCCAGATTCAGGGTCATTTTTGAAAGTTGTAAAGATTGCGTTCCTTTATCTCTACCCCCCACAAAAAAAGGGGTGTTTGTGATTTTGAAGTGTGTGTGTGAAAAAAAAGAAAGAAGAAAAGAAAACATTTATTCATGACATTACACAACACACACATAAAAGACAAAAAGAGCAACATTTATACAGAATAAAAGAAAAAGTGTTGTGGCCTGTCACGAAATGGTCCCAACTCAGCATGTGCTCGCATTAAATGCCAGCGCTGGTCTTCCGTTGGGACCATTTGGTGAGACCACGAAAGTGTGTGTGTGTGTGTGTGTATGTCTTTGTGGCTTCGTTCGTAGCACCGCAATGGACGAACTGATTTTGATTTAGGTTTTATTTGTGTGAGTTTATCAAGGGTTCCAAGCTATATTTGAATAACTTCAATTCAGCGGTTTGAAAATTATGTCTAAGATACCTACATCGGATATTTTTCTTTTTAATTTCCAGATTTATCAATAGTTATGTTATTTATTCAAAGATTTCATTTTCATTCAACCCTCCGGCAAATAACGTTTCCAATTCACGTGAGCTTCTGTTTGCATTTTTAGCTAAGTAAGATTGAAGAAATACTTAGGTATTACTGATTTAATTTGATTTAGTACTTTTTATTTAATTTATATTGCCTTTATGACTTTTCTATTTTTTAGCTTCCGATATCACAACAAAATGTGTTTTGGTTGTACGCATTTTAACATTATGTGTTACAATTTTCATAAATTTATTGATATTTATCGAGCCCTGTCATCGGACTCAGTATGAGGTAAGCCCATACAACTTGGTAATTAACTCATAGGAACTATTTTCCATCAGCCGTAATACTACTACTTCTACTACAGCCAAGCCACTGCTGGACACAGGGCTCATCACGAGAGGGTTTGGGCTATAGTCCGCCGTAATAGGTAAGCCGTAATTAGGTTACCTTCAAATGATTAATATCTTGTGCTGATTTATTATTCAGCTATGTACAAGATGAGGTTAAATTTATTATAAGGTTAACTGCAAGAAATCTCTCAAAGGTATAAATTCGCTATTGTGCATATTTTCTTTAATGTTTATACAATAAAGTGGTGTAAATTCATACACTCAATTATGGTACGATCGAATTAGCTCAATTGGTATTATATGTACCTAGTAGCCTGCTGTTCCGATGACCGTAGGTGGGATTTTTACATAATCTTGTACCCAGTTTTGTGACCACAATAAAGAACGAAATTTATATGAGAGCAAATTATTTTCTAGATTTTATGCAAGGCTATGCATTAAGCAATTTAAAAATCATAATGAAAATTACACGTCCATTAAACTTTATGCTTGCATTAATTGGGGTACAAGATCACCTAACCTAAGTAAAAAATGCCCAAGTAGGTACCTATCTGTTTGACAAACACGAAATCGAATGTTTGCACTCGAGTTATACTTAGATTGTTTTGATTTTATATATTTGCGATTGCGACTTCACTCGTGTGGAATTCGGTTATCGCGTTCCTGCGGGAACCATGCGTTTTTCCGGATAAAAAGTAGCATTTGTCCTTTCTCGGGACCCCAACCATCTCCATGCCAAATTTCATCTCAATCAATCCCAGCGGTTGAAGCGTGAAGTGGTAACAGACAGACAGATAATAATAATAATAATAATAATACAGCCTTTATTTCCAATAGGTAAAATACAATACATTCATGCAAATTCATAATTAAAATACAAAAATCAATATGCAAACAAAAAATAATTAATAAATTGCAATTTCATTATATCA